>OX103979.1:49993738-50033817 GCA_944470395.2 Schistosoma turkestanicum
ATTAGATTTATCAGATAGATAAATGGGATAGCATCAAATGATATGACGCTTACTAGAATTGTTCTTGCTGTGTGCAAAGGCAACAATAAAATCCAGAAAAATTATGTTACATCTATTCGTTTCTTGGAGTTTCTTTTATTCTTCAAATGATTCAGGAGGCCTATATTAAACTGATTTCTTTTTCTCAGTTAATTGTTGAATATTTCTCGTTTCGATATGAAGGTCCTAGTTGAAATGTTTTCGTTATTATTCTGAATAATACCATAAGCAATCAGTACTGGATTTCATTAGCCTAAAGAACACCACACTACATCTTATCCATAAGTTCAAACCTGTTATATTTTTTTGACAAGCGTACACTTGAAACAAGAAAATAAGTCTGTCTTCTACGTAAAAGCAGTAACGTATGACCACAGATTTTCAAATAAAAATCACTGTTAGAACGAACATTATTTTTAAACTAATTCAATAAGTTCTGTTTAATTTCATAGCCGATCGAAAAAAAGAGACTGGTAAGGTAGTTTTTACTCATTAAGTTGAAACCCTTTTCGTAGTTTGATTATGTGGTAATGGTTACTGAATAAAACAAACACTGTTTCACTGTCATACATTACAAATTTAACCGAAGGTTCTGCAATGTTGGTAATGTATATCAAACTATAAATACAACTGACACTCCAACCAGCATGGAGTGTGTTGAAATTACTCCAATCATCGAACATCTGAATAAAGTTATCTGTCATCTAGATTCATTAAAAGAGTTTACTACAATATGGTCCACAACTCCTTCACGAACGGCATTGTTCGAATCATGTAAACATAAGTTTGAGTTGCTTTAAAAAATAATTTTTTCCTCTTTATATGATATGGCTGGAATTAAGTAGGATTTTAATAATAACTTTCTGCTGATAATCTATATTTTAATTATTTACTTGCCAAAGGACAAATATTTTAATATTTTATTAACAATTATTCAACAGGCAATAAATACCATTTTGTGCTGTTCTTAAGATAACTAAAATGCGACTTGTTATCGGTGAGCAGATCGATAACCAGTGACGCAATAACAGGAGAGTTTATTTATATTCCACAGACCAAGCAAGGCAACTAGAGTAAGAAGTCTAAGTCAGCAGGAAGAAACTGTAATTCACAAGCGAACCCAAGTGAACGAATCAACAAGCACTCAATCCAAATGTATTCTATACAATATGAAAAGCATCCTTGGAAAGGTTAAAAAAAGCACATTAAAAGCGAAAGCTAACCAATTAAGTTTAAAATCTTTCCAAGTGGGGAAACACAAACTAAACGTATTATAAAGGGCGTTTTTGTCATGACAATAAGAAATTCAAATCTTCATAAATAATTTACAAAATTATGAGGTTTATCAAGTGACTTATGCGGATGTAGCCTCCACAACAATTTTAAGCCTGAATTTTTCAAAACACGTCGTTTTAAAAGAATTACTTTTCATTACCTTAGTTGTTGGCAATGTTTAGATTTTAATCGCGACAGAAGTATTTCCCACTACAGATTTTAAAAACTAGTAACTAGACCAATATATATATCTTGCCATTAGGACAGTTTGATAACAAATGTTTATTTAGAACATTTATATGCTAAATGGACAATGTTTCCATAAATTAAAAATTGTTTTTTTTTTCATCCATGAGGGAATAAATATTCTTAATTAATGTCCTGTTATCTAGAACCGAATTCATTAATTTTGAAAATTTGCTGTCTTAATTCTAGGTGCACTTATATTTTGAATTACAGATTAGGCTAATCCTTGAAAATGTAACTTTTCGTGATAAACTTATTGTCATGAATGAAGTTGATTAGGGAAGATTGCTTCAGAAGACAAAGTCAATAAGAATCTACCTATTATATAACTTCATGAATACCTGATAGAAGCAATAAATCGTGTACTATTTAAACAATCAAGTTATGTTACTTTGTTTAAATCTGATATCTAAATACATTTTTTAAATAAAGAACAACATAAAACATTCATAATTATTGTCAGAAAAACATGGTTTATTACTTATACTGCAGTGAATTAATCCACCCGTAAATTTTAACAAAAAAGTCATTCACTCAATTACATGTGCATATTTATGGAAGAAATGTTATAAAAAACAAAGCTTGTTTGCATCTCTATTTCTTTTTGCTGACATCTCCTCTTCATAGGTTTTATATTTCACCTGTTAATCTCAGAATAATTTATATGCTAACGTATTAGAAAATAAAGTGTTTAACAGCTTATATAGCCTGTTAATTTAAACTCATGTCAACAACAGTTGTTTTGTAACATTCATATTGAAAATATGTAACAAAGCTAATTAAACAAATCATCAAGAGAAAGATGCATGCCGAATAATTCAAAAAATTGTCATCAAAGTAGTCTATGCTTTTATGTTAGACAATTTATTAATAATTTTGTTGTTATGATTATGATTGAGTTTTGTGATATTCAAGCTTTAGGATGGTTATTTTATTTTCAATAGATTCACTTTCTATTAAATCACACTACAGAGAATCAGTTTCTTGTACTTTGCACATGATTATTACCTTCGATAATTAACAATATTTTGATATAGGTGAAATGATCATCAATGATAATCAATAAAATAAGAGATATATAGGATATTTTCAGGCAAAGTTTTAGAGGTCTGTGTTTTTCGCACATTTGAAATCATCAATCAATAATTGTTAGACCACAACTAGAAACCTGGAAGTACTGGACGGCCGTTTCGTCCTGGTATGGGAATCATCTAAAAGGCGCATCCACAACTCCCGCATCTCGCAGGATTCGAACCCGAGACCTTCGGTATTGTGCGCGAACGCCTAAACGTTGGACCAATGGGCCGGCATTCAATGGTGTTAATGTCTAACTCTGATTGATCTAGGGATTTTGCGTGACCTCACCCGTTTGTCTTTGGTAGTTACTGCCTACACCCGACAGGTTTGAACTTTATTGGTCACGTCTTCTCAACTAGAACTCCGAGGATTTCCTCACAAAGCTAGTCACAAGTGAACACTGTTACGATATTTTCAGGTAAAGTTTTGGACGCCGGCCCAGTGGTCCGATGGTTAGGCGTTCGCGCACAATACCGAAGGTCCTGGGTTCGACTCCTGTTAGGTTCAGAAGTCATTGGTGCGCACTGCTGATGAGTCCCATTCCAGGATGAAACGGTCGTCCAGTGCTTCCGGGTTTGTAATGGTGGTCTAACAATGATTGATTGATGATTTCAAATGTGTAAGAAAATATAGTATAGTAAAATATTCAACTGCAGTTTACTTCTCATAATTGAACATTCTTTTTACTAAATAATCAGTTATTATCGTATTTTTAGAGTTCGTTATGTTGTTCTTTATGCGGATAATATAGTATATCCACAACTCTTTTATTATATAATCTAGTTTATTATTTATTACGATAAAATCAAGTGATATAACAATGACGAAACCTATAGGTTAGAACTGATAAAGATCTAGATAGCTTTGACATTCCAATTTAGTGACAAATGAACAAATAGCGACTTCAAACGTTAACGTACCATTTTGCGTTTACGTACTTTACATAAAATTTGTGATATGATCAAAATTAGTTACGACGGAAAAATGATTTACCGATATGATAATAGCATCCAGGATTTTTTTGAAAATTAGTATTGACGTTTCCATAGTTACGTTAAATAAATCAGACAAATGTACTTAGTCTTCATTGATAACAATTTGCTTGCCATTTAATTTGTAGGCGCCTTTTCATTCCCGTTTGATTGCTCAAGCAGGACAGTATCTGTCAGAATTGATACTAAATAAGAGTAGGTTTGGTTTTTACACATATGTAGCAAAACTCGTATGTGTGCGTTTACTATGTTGAAAACAGTATCTACATTTTTTTTTGACAATTATCAATTGTGTATTTTAGATAGGATAATTTAGAATTCCTTATCATAGTATATTTTCTAAAATATCTGCAATGGATTACTTAAAAATATCGATTACATGTCTTTTTTTTTAACTTAAAAGTTGTAATTTTTTCTAGATTTCTAATTAATTTCATTTGTCTTCATACTGACTAAGTCATTATAATTTATTACAAACATTTGTTTCTGGCTTCCATCTCTTTATTCCACTATTAAATTAGTGTTTCATTAAATAAAATTGTTATTGAAAGTAATACTAATTCAGCCTGGAAACAGTTTAATCTAAATTAGTATTGGTTTTAGTAATTTTCTTGAGATATGCAGAAAATAAGTATGTATAATAAATTCGAAATATTTACTTTAACACTAAATAGTATATGATTATGTTGATGTTAAAAGAATGAAAGTGTTAGTGAGTAGTTTATATATTATTCTCTACAATTAATGATGTTTCAGTCATTTGAAAAAATTCCATTCAATTTTACATGTTTGACTAAATGTCACCAATTGTTAACTATGTTATCTCGATTCCTCTCACATATGCAGTAATAATTACGTTGAATCAAGATGGATGTTAATGTTGGGCAATAAACTCAACACAACAGTAAAATAAACACAATTAATGTTTCTGTTGGAAATATGCTGTATGAAATACGTTTCAGGAGACCATACTACTGGAGATGCTGGATCGCCAGGAAATTTG
This sequence comes from Schistosoma turkestanicum, assembly GCA_944470395.2. Taxonomy (NCBI): domain Eukaryota; kingdom Metazoa; phylum Platyhelminthes; class Trematoda; order Strigeidida; family Schistosomatidae; genus Schistosoma; species Schistosoma turkestanicum. The sequence goes on from OX103979.1 coordinate 49,998,371, forward strand.
CACATTTATTTTATTTTATGAAGCTTTGAGTTAAGTTTTGTACATCGAAGTTCATTGTTTTTAGCGCATAGTTTGCAGCTCATTCACTAATTTATTTTCTATCTTGAACTCATAGTCATCATCAGCATATTTGTAATTCAGTTCTGTTCGTTTAAATGATTCGTTCTAATTTGTACCAATGCACTTTAAAACTTTGCAGGTTACTAACGACAAAGTGTAAACAAAATAGTGTAGTAAACCCAGGACTTCGTACCATGTAATGAAAAACATATCACATTCAAACATAAAATGTCATAATTCTTACCTTTATACTTGGCATGTTACACCCTTAAAGCAAACGTTTGTGAATGAACACAGTTTATTTTCATTAGTCCGTGAATTATTAAAATATACTACTGCCAATCTTACAGATAATAATTATTCATTGAATAACCATTGTAAAATTGTATCGATAATAAAGTTAATGCAACGAAATGTATTTTCGATATAATTAAATTTTCAGTTTTATGTAAAATAAAAAAAACACTTAGAAAAACAAACCATTTTTAAATCTCCTTAATTAAGTTTATCTTTGGTTTATTCTTATATTATCTTCATGCAACAAACGCAATTCGAGATTCCAACAAAATGTTGATATTAAGGCTAACGTTGGATAGCAAAGAAAATCACAAAAAGTAAATAACTGAGCGAAATTATTTCAATTTTTAATGAATTATAAAATGAAAATTAAGATTTAGATATGCACAGGTATGCTTAAGTATTTCAAAGCTTATCTAAGACATAGAACACGTAATTAGCTTAATTTCCTGTCGACCTAGTTATAGAAGGTTAAACGAAGTAACCATTTTGATTTTCCTGGGAGTTTCAGATTTGGGTAGAATAAAATAATGAAGAAGGCAAAATTCTTTCTGGTTAGTCACGTAAATCATTCGTTTTCATCTGTTTCATTTTAATATCCGTTCACTGACAATGAATAAGTATTAAAAAAACATGAGCATTTAAGTTAAAATTATTCAAACAATGAGAACATTAGTATGAAGCAATAGAAGTGATGCACAGATTGCTCTGATATTTGCGGCTTATTCAAAACACGATATGATATTAGCTTGTTGTGTTCAGTATAATTAGATTATAATTATCGTAGACTGTTATAACATTTTGACCTTTCGTAAATCATGCAAAACTAAAGAAAGAACTTCTCTAGTTTTAATTTTTCAGCTATCATATTCCATGTTCATAATCATCTTTGAGCTCAGAACGTCTACCCTTGGTGATTAATTAACCACATTTTGACAGTTAAATTATAACCAATCACGAGTTTCTATACGTTTAAAATGTACGTTGCGGCTACCGTCATCGAAGAAACCGCCCTGAAGCCATGGTTAACAAACTTATAATTTTTTATTCAAAATCTTTTGACGTCTGTCCTCTGTGAAATCGATAGCACTCACGCATTTCATGAATTCACCAACTGATCTGAAAGTTCTAATGATGTAAATTTTTTAAAGAGTGAAGTTCCAAAATAAAATTAACTATTCAAATAGGACCTTTTATAAACTTTGTATTTAATTAAGATCTTTTGCAACAATGAAAAACTGAGATTTGTCAACTATACCAATAAAAATGATTTGTTCTTCATTTAAAACAAGAAGTAAAATAAATTTTTAATCATTACTTTTTATTCGGGTTTTACAATAACTCCATAAATAAATCTTTATTAACCTCTCAACCTGAATAAACTTGAATATTATTGTGTATAATAGGAAAAGAGTTCATAATATGACATATGGAAACAATATAACACAAATGTCTGATCACATCTAGTTACGAATGGTGAAACTTTGAAAAGAAACCCTTGTAATTTATTGTCATACTCACCAAAGAAACTTATTTTTGTGTAGATTTAGAAGCCTGGTGTATAATCTACAAATGTCTGTAAATGACGGTCTCACGTTTGGTCTCAATGCAAATATCAACAATCAGATTCAGGTATCCTTAGCTGAAAGTTCCAGAAAAGAACTCAACGCCGGTCTTCTTTGTCATCGCTAAACAATACGGAAACATACAATTTTACTTCCTAATGTCAAAGGGTTCCGTACCAAACTAGCATGTCTGGGAAAATTTTAAATCAATGAAATTATTACCATTTCCTCAAAGAATTTCAAATATATTTAATTAACAGTTCAAGTTGTAAATAAATGTATTAAAGGATGGCTCAGAAGAAAAAGAACATGTAAGAAGCTAACCGGTTTCTTTGGAAATCTACTCCTTAGTTCTTTCAGGCAACCTGTTGCGCGATTATCATTTAAATTACTGTCCATTTCATTAAGTTAAATGTCACTAATTAATGTGAACCTTCAAACAGGTGTCGGTTCAATAACCTTTTTATATATTGGCTGTTTATAAACGCTAACAAGAGTCTGACAAATGGTCAGAATTGTTTGCTCAAGAAAAAGTAATGTTGTACTAACAAGCAGTATAATATTGTAATGCTACAACTAAATACGTGTAATTGAGTTGATACTTTATATACTTACTTTATCCTGACACTTATTCCGTTCTCATCAGAACGTAGGTGAATAAGTTATTTTTATTAGTATTAATCTGAAAAAATAGTGTTCTGCTTTTCAACAACTCAGTACATAAACGTTGATTGATTTCAAGTCTTACATTCTCTCAAAATAAAATTCATCGTTTCAAATTGACTTCTGTATTATTCTTTTATCGGAGATCCTTGAAGAATAAATTATATATTTATATATTTGTTACATTACGAAATGAAGAATATTTCACTAGAGTTCAAATAATTATCCTTTATCTTGGTTTATTTCCTTTAATTGTATTTTGTTTATCATCCTTTCATTTCACTAATTATCACAAAAGCTAAATAATTATTAGTAGAACCAATGAGAAGAAAATTCGCTATTTCAAATATGAAAATGTTTACTACCATTTTTTAATATTTAGGTTAACATTTGATCGTTATACAAACTAATTACATGAATAATCACTTACTAATTACGTTTAAATTAAAAACAACAATTAGAATGTTGTTATTTCTATTGCTCTCAATGAGAATACAATAAAAATAAACAGTAATTGTGACAGTAAACTCAGTTAGTTAAATATATATATATATATAAGACAATTCGTTTCCAATGTTTATTTTCATTTTAATCTTTGAATCAAGCTCAGAATATTTTGAACAGTCAGTGTAAGAGAGATCTAAATATTAGCTTAAAATCTGATTATTTAAATGTCCTGTCTTAGACAATTTCAGACCAAAAAGTAAGATAATTCGATGAAGCCGATGATATCTTTCTCACTGTTAATATGGTCGGTATTTAAGAGTATCAAATCTTCAGTAAAAATTTGAAAATCTAACTAGTTTTATTTCTAACGAGTTCAAATTTAGACTGGTGTGCCTATTCGCCAACTATTGGAAGTGGGATAATCATTACTGTGAAGCGGTATTATTGAGGTTGTATGTGGTGACAATTTTAATCCAACTCAGTGGATCAAATATGAAGCACGTGTCACGAAAGTGAAGGTCTTAGGTTTAATTTCTGGTAAGGTGAAAAGTGAACGCTAGTGAACAGTCCTGTAACAAATGGTATAAGATGATGAAAATAAAAATGTAGACACATATTGTTTGTTAATTCGGTATACTTCACATAGTAAAGTCTGATATGATGTAAGATATTAGATTCATACCCGAATACGACAATCCAAGTAGGTTCAGTCGTCAATTATTAAATATATCCAAATTATATGCAAATGGAACTGTTTGTTTTGAAATTTATTACAGTCCGATTTAACTTTACAAATTCTTTGCAAAGAAAAATTTGTCAAAGTCTCTTAATCTGAAATATAATTTTCATGAAATGATTAGATAGAAAATTTGAAAATAATCTAGTTTTACAATAATACATAATGAAATTTAAATCATTATATTTTGTTGAACAAAAAATAAATTTCAAGACCAAGTGCTTAGAAATTAACTATCAAGATAAACCGGCTTAGATGATAAAATCAAATCATTAATTGGAGTTATGTCGAACTTTTCAAATTAGTTAGCTACCTTTTTCACGTGAACATGAAAGATAAAAGAATAATCAAATGAGATGAATTCGAAAATGAAAATAAAATCTTCCATTATTAATTTAGTTAAATAGCTTTAATTTGAAATACATTTCTACTCAGTAAATGTAAATCTAAATTAAATTTAAGGAATTTTCAAGATTTCAATAAATTTTCAAAATCATTCACAATGATTAATTCCTAATGATCAAATTAGTTAGAAAAGTTGATTTTTTATCATTAATTAGGGAATTGAGATCATTTCCATTTTCGGAAGAAATAAATAATAAAGTTTCAAGTGGTATTATTTATTTACTTTTCAAATACTCATAAAATCCTTAAAAAACAATTTATCAAAACGAAATTCCGTTCTATTTTTTTTCTTAAATTCAACTAAAAGACTACATTGTTACAGCGTATGCATTATTCTTTCAAGATAAACTGACGCGGTCGGCTCTCTGAGTTAGATACGAAGTGTTCATAGTCATCTAAATAAATGTTATTATTTCCTACTTCAAATGTATTCACAAGTTCTAGTGTGGTTCATTCTGATCAACTTGTTTATGAGTTGTTGTCGTCGAAAGAGTTTTTTCTACTTTTGTCATTGAAACAATGTTTACTACTTCTCTATACTAACTTCTGATAGAGTGAATAGATGACCAGTCAAATACATGTTGATAGATTAGGTTTACGTTTATAATATTCATTAATTTTATAAGGAATGATAAAGCTTCTCAGTTAAACTAATAAACTTCATTTAAGCTACCTCATTATAAGCATCTATCTGAGATACAGAATCTCAAAACGTTTATTGATAAGTACGTTGTACATAGAAAAAAGGAAGACAAAACTGTCTCATGAATCTACCTTGAATTAGAAGGTCTAATGGTGTGAAACCAAACGTTTTTCACATTTAATTCCTCTTTATTAATACATTTATGAATGGAAAATATGTTAGCTAAATTATTTTTATTTTTATGTTAAGAACAATGATACTATATTTGACGTAGTTGAATTAATCCTCAAAATGAATAAATATTTCACGATTTATATTAGTCATCAAGATCTAAATTATTCTTTCACAGTTCAAATTATTAGTTTAAGGCGGCCAACAAGGTGGATTGACGGTTGCGTTAAATACGTTGATGAATATATTCTGGCTTTGTGATTGATCATTCTCAAAAAAAACGTGAATAGTTCACATTAAAGTGAGAACATTTAAAATTTTGTATGCTACCAAACAAACAATGAATATTTGTAATCTTGACATTTTCAGCAGCCTGTTTTCTTGGAAATCCATCATGAAAGTATCCCTAATATAATTTTCAAAAAGACTGCTGCAAACATACCAGTCATCATGACTTGATATTTTTCTAATCAGGTTATTATACATCACTGATAGTTATTGGGACATTACGTAAATATTTGTACATGACCTAGAACAATCCTACTATATTTTACATCCATAGTATGAAACAAAGCTCAAGAAATACAATAAAAAAGAACACAAAATAGAATAACATCAATAGTTTGTTGAAAACTAAACAAAAAAAATCTCTTTTCTTCAAAAGAACAAATGAGATTGAAATGAATTGAAATTCATTTAAAAAATCAAATCAAATCTATGAAACTAAGAGAAGACAATAAATAAATGCATTAGATTAGCATTATTGTGATCGTTGAACATGAATTAAATCTACTGAGTTTTTTTCTTTTCACAGTTTTACTTATCTAAATGCTTTCACATTTACTTTATTGTTTTTTTTAAGTACTTTTTCCGAAAAAAATTCTTTTAGGAAAACTACTAAAGCTACTTATTTCAAAGAAAAGACACGGCCTAGTTTAGTATATGAGATAAAACAAAGCTCACTAATGATCCATTCTTTCCGTACTTCTATATATGTATGCATTAACTAACATCGGGTATACAGCCACATGGGAATATTTCCTATCTTAAATCATTTCTCATATGTATTTATATATATAATACTAAATACACAAAACACGATACAATTTTTTATGTTTTCACGTATTCGAATTTCGAATTGTATTTCTCTACGATTACAATGATGAAAATTTATTCGAATATTTCAAATTCTTTGAGAAATTTACATAGCTTGAATTTGCGCAGCGTTTTTAAATGTAAAATGCAAAATATTTTCATTATTTTAAAATATAATTTAAGAAATAATTAATGAAGAATATATTCACAATTTAATTGAATAGTAATAGTCGTTTCTGAACATAGTTACAAAAGTACTGAACACTTTGATATGATAAAACTAAACTGTTGACAACTAGTATGTGAAAAGTAATTCATTGAACATGTGTGCATAGTGATCATATAAGATCACAGATTAAATGAAAACAGTGAGTATAGCAGATGAATCACAACATGTTAGATTCAAAATTCTGAGCTTTGTATCAAGTATTTAACTCGATGGTTCAGTTATCAACAATCTTTTTTAATCATTAGTTTTTGATGTTGAGCTTATTTACCACACTATGTGTCTTTCAACAAACACTATGATAGTCGTAATTTCATTGGATCAAGTTAATGTCTGATTGAGTCTATAAAGATGGACTCATCAAAACATGAATCGTAATGTAAATTATTCACGTGAATAGAATTCTAGATCCGTGCTACCATCTTTTTTCATTTTATTCTATAACTATGAGTGATGGTGTATCTCATATTTTACTGTTTTGCAAGCAACAATGTATGGTACTCATCGTCTTAGTTCTGTTTAAATTCGATCATTTTATGCAGCTACACGGCAATTTAAGAGTTGGGAAATGATCCAAGCAACTAAATATTCGTAAACTGTCTGTCACTACAACTTTAACAGATTACATTTTCAATTTGTTTGCATCACTGCCTACTGACAAAGTAAATCTTAATCAATCCATTCATTTTTAGCATATACGACTAAACTGGTACAAACAAGGAGAATGCTTTTATTCAATTTACACTGATGCAAAATTTAAAATGGAAATCATAAAAATTATATAGTTGGTATGTAAAAAGCAGCAGATTATGCCATCAATATAAATCAATCGCATTTTCTTTTAGTATATACAATTGTGAAGAAGGAAAACTAGGATAATACAAACAATATCAGTTTAGTTTCTTTTTAGTTTCCTGATTTTATCCAGGAAATTAATACTTTTAAAAAATAAAATCAGTCAATAATTAGTTTCCCAATATTACTTTAGAAATGTATACATTGTAATAAAAAAAATACCTTTAATTTATAAAATGTTGATTGGTGTGTCCATACAATTTATACTTAAAATAATTGCAGACACGGAAGTAAACACTTTTTTTAAAAGTAAACGATTATTTAGTAGCTGATTTACACTTCACTATCAGATAAACTTTTAAAAAAACACAGCATATTACCTTATTACTTTCAGTGGTTTGTAATCTGACTTCGCTTTGCATAAAAATATGTAAATATCCCGTGGAAATAAATCTCTCGTATAATTTTATATATTACACTAAGAATAACCGCATTTGTGCGAAGATCGTAGTAAAAAGCCAAATATGGATTCAGTCAAATGAGGTTGTTTCATGTGATTATTTACTTAGAATATAATGCGAAGCACGAAAATGAAATGAAGCGGGTAAAACAAGCGTGCCAGCTCTTTTCGATTAAGCGTGGCTCACTGTTTAAAGCCAGACAAATAGACGCTGAAGACATATGATGAATTGACTAAACGATACTCACATAAGTTCATATGAAAACAGTCAACGTTACAAGCTAAGGATTTACAACGTCAAAATACGTATTTATAATAACGTGAATTAACTGGTCGATTCAAAAGCTAGGATAACCCATGGAGGCTTGACATAGTACTAGAAACTACATATAATTTTATAAGACATAACTATAACATAAACTAAATTTATTAAGACCAATACTTTTCTTTTTTCATTGAGCTTCATTGATTATGAAATTATGTTTCAGTATCAGTATCAATCATTCCCGGTTTGCATCGATCCTCAGCAACTCGACATCAGTCAGTGCAAGAAAAAGCTTTAGGTCCAATCAATCGTGATAAACTTAGGTAAAAAAACAACTTTGTTATCCATAACTATGATATTTGCAATTCTAAACTATGTTTATATAAAGTACCAGAAAGAAGTTTATGAAACACTTACACAATACAGTTTATTTCGTGCTTTGTATAAACTAACAAATTCTTTCAAAATTGTATACTTCCATATACATTTTAATTTATACACTGTTATTGGAATTGACCTTAGTTAACCTGTGGAAATAATCTTATAAATCATTGTTTATAACTACTACTAATTGTGCACATATATATAAGTTCATATGTAGTATGTATGTGTAATAGATATTGAAATGTAAATTGTAAGAACAGAAAATCCCCCATGAAATAGGGATTATGCATTATTATTATTATTATTATTACCATATATTAACTCTGAGGACGTAAATAACTAATTTGAAAGACACTAGAATTACAAGAAGTATTTTCTTTTTAAATACCTTACTAAAACTATGAATGATGAAAATATGTTACATTGAAGAAATAACCAGTAGCTGTGCAATTAACTCTACAGCTATTTACTACGCCACAAAATATATGTATGGATTTTTAAAAGTGAATGGAAAAAAATGTAAAGCATACTTAATTTCAAATACCTTTTAAACTCATTTGAAAATTTTTTTTAGAGCAACCAAGGTCAGGCAACCATTAAAAAATATCTCTTTATTTTACGATATTCCACTTTTTAAATTGTCTCATTCATAATTTGTGTTAATACATTCACAAAAAAGTCATTTCGTGTTTCAATAAGGAGAAGAGTTTTTTCGGGGGGAATTATCATTGAAAATTAATCAGTATTTTTTCTTACATCAACTTGAATCATTGGATTGTTGTGTATAGAGAGTTACTGAATCTATTATTTTTTTTATTGGAACAAAAGAAAAAAAATAGTTATCAAGTTTATGTAAATCCAAAATAGAAATTCACTATTTTTCAAATCAAATGAATAAAATTAATCATTCGAAAAATTGTAGTTGAGTGTACACTAGAAATAATTTAATCAAATAATTTGTGATATTTCAAATTTCAATAAATTAAAAGCGACAATTCACTTTGTCCATGAATTGTAACTGATGTAACATGAAAGACTGGATTGATTTTTTGTTACTGTTGTCGGACATGTTTTAGAATTCCATATTTTCTTTGAAATATCGATTTCTAAAATAACCATTATCACATTTTTCAAAAAAGACTAATCTATCTTCACTGTACACGGTTTCTTAATTCAGCTTCTAGTGTTAATAAAAGATCAGTAATAAGTAGTATTCCTTTTATACAAAGCCAGTCTTACTAACTTAGCTAATGATTATTTTCATGAGCATTTATCATGTCATAAACTTATCTTATAAACTAGTTCAACTACTTTCGTGTTAGTTTATCTATATTAACAGTGTATTAAAGTTACGAAAGAAAAATCTATAAATTAAAAATTATGTTTTTTTCGAAAAACTATGTAAACTGAAGTGTATCAACTATGTTGAATCGATTCAACAGTACATAATCACAACCTTATGTGAGATAGAATATAACATTTTTGAGTTGTATGTGAACACTAACATCAATTAGTGATTAAATAAACCTCCAATGATCCCGATATCTTAATTCACTGGTATCAATAGTTAGCTATTTGAAAAATTGATTTTATATATTTAGGCTTTTAATAGGAGCTTCAGTAGGTTAGTGTCTGAACGATTCACTCAATGGTGAACAGTTATTCTTACCAATTTACTGAATTTTAAAATAATTAATTATAATATTTGTTCTGAAAATAGCGAAATACAAAATTCATACCGATTTACAGACACGAGCAGCTGGACAAAAATGCCAATTTTTTAGGTGAAGACGATCGAATATGTCATGTTGAATTGTTTGAAGTGTTCCAGTCCGAAAAGTTTTTCCGGCAGTTCAATTTTCGCAACTATTATAGTAATGCACTGATTCTTTTTAACTGACCATCCATCTGTTGTATGAACTGTGTGTGTGTTTAGTGTCGTTTCCAGTGTCATAACACATCGGTTATAATCATCTACAACTAAGGAAAATAAAACGGAAACAGAGACTACAAAACAACGATAGGTCATTCACGTCTATTAAATCTCCTACCATGATTCAGGTACAAGGTTATTTTATGTTTTAATGCTCGGGTTAGATACTATCCAACTTAGTTAAATTTACAAGATACAGTGTTAGCGTAAAGTATCTGCAAGTAAGGAGCGTCTCCTGTAACACTTTTAAGGCGTTTTCTGCGAATAAGTAGACATTGATGCAGTGAACAAAGAATAGTTGTGATTTTATTTCACATAAAGACTGCTGTAACTTATTCCAGAGTCTCGAAAATTTACCGGTGAAATAATTAATGCAAAGATATTTAAAATGAGATATCATAACTAATGACAACGTTAGGGAAGCTGTAACTAGGAGTTTCCGCATTTTGAATAGCTACCTTGGATGTAAAACATAGCTTATTAATTATTTTGAAGAAAAAGATCGGATTTAGTTTAAGTCCCCTTGTCCATGAATAGTTGAGTTCCAGCTTGATACATCTGAATTTACAATCTAAAATATAATCACTTCCAACAATGCGAAATGTAAATTGTCTATTTACGGATTCCAAATTTAACATATCTTTTATTAATGAGGACAATATCATTTTATATCCGACAGAAGAATCACTGAGAATCATGTAAAAAAGAGAATATTTTTTTCTTTTCAAGTTACTTCTTGCTAGTCCATAGTCGAATAAAGTTAACTGGCAGTTTTTGTAAGAATTTTTCATAAGACATTTAACAACATTTATCAAGCGCTGCAAACGAGCACACAACTGCATCCTGGATCAATGTTAAAAAGGTGTGAGATCGAAGATTTAGGGTCTAGTTTACGATGAACTAGTGGATGTGCACTGCTAGAGCGTCCCAAACCAGGACAAAGCAGCCATCCAGTGCTTCCTGGAGATCTGAATACAATAATTTCATGATTAAAACTACGAAACTTCCACTACTTCTATAAATAAATTATTAAACATTGTGAAAAACGTTTTATGTGTCTTATCTTGTAAACGTTAGGAGTTGAATTTAAAGTTAGATAAACTACCATAAATTGATATATCTTTGTCTAAGCGTTGTAATATTATACGTTGACACACTTCTACAGTTTATTATAATAAAAACCAGAAATATTACAGAACGAAAAATAAGAATTTAATTTATTTTGGATAAATGATGATAAATAAAAGGCATATTATCTAGAATATATTTTATTCCTCTTGATAATTATCGGAAAGCATTTCCGTATTTTGTGTTAATAAAACAGATTTTATTAAATATATCCCACAAACAAGAATAATGAGTAGTATTATTACACTAAAAATAACTTGATGAGTAGCAAATAATTACCTAAGACGTTTAAAGATACGCATAGTTCTTCTAATGGATGGTGGTTAGCAATGAAATCTGTGATGCACGTTTCATGCTGTTTTGCGATCAGTCAGCCGGATGTACCTTCGTCCTAGTGTTGCTGTTCACTCAGTAGATTTGCTGAAAATGCCATATACTTAGCTACTATGCCAAGATAGTCATTGTATTTAACTCATCTGTATTAGTTGTTTGAATCTTATCGTTTGAACCTCTGCCTAGAAATGCTCATGACTTAATTACAATAATGAAGTAGTCCGAACAGATACACACATGCCAAAATAGACTGGTTAATTTCAGTCTTGCACATCAATGGAAATGTTCAAAAAACCAACATAAGACTTTCTAGATCATTAAACATCATTTTTCACTATTCACTTTTAATGACAGAATAATGAAGTAAAATAGATTGAAAAGACCTCAGAATCTCATGATAAATTCATTTTACTTCAAAGCTTTTTATCGGTTGTGCATGACTTAATTCACAATTAGCAACTTATTTTAGACTAAGTTTTACACTCCTTAATTTATGAAGTTGAAGTCGACAATAACAGAGTTAAGTGAAAAATCGGGAGACGACACAGATGAATTAAAATGGTAGTTTAGATTGGTGAGAATTTGGGTCAAAAGTGACATCATGTACAAAAGGGAAATGTCGTAAATCTAATAAAAAACGTTTTGAAAAACCAAGGTTTCTATGATAAAACCACGAAGTTGAAAATAAAATTAAGACCAACGTTGTGAGTGAATATATTAGTGATATGTTTGTCTTATTTTGCCTGTTTTACACTATAGATCTATAATAACTTTTGTTGAAATGATTAAGGAAAATCAGTTGATTTCAAACTAATTTTTGTGATAAGACGATATCAGTTAAATACTTGTTAGGTATCGGGAAGCAGTAATCGATTGTAACGTTTAAATTTGAAGGACAACTCAGCAGCAGTGTCCCATCTAGAACAAAATACCTGTCCAGAGATTCGTTGTTTTCAATAATTATTCAGATTGTATCATATTTCGTGTAACGATTGAATGAAATTGCTAGTGAATATTTCACAGTAACAATGTTTCAAAAGTCAGAAGTAGACAGCATTATTTAAATCTAGGCTACGAATGAATAGACGATACAAAAATATTTTATCTATTCCTAACAGGAGAGCATTTATACAAATCTCTACTATGAACAATGTAAAAAAAAACAGTTATATCTAGTTTAAATAAATGCATTTATTCACTTATTGAACTACAACTGTCGTCCAACTCATCACAAGCTGCTTAATAAGCTTTCTTCCACAGATTAAGGTACATTTCATGTCAGCTTCACCGGACATTCTTATGTAACTTTTTCAGTGCACTGATAGTAGTATAATAATGTCCATGATCTGTAAATCGTTCAGTAATTTTAGAAATATTAAACGTAAATACATGCAAAAATCTATTCGAAAAGTATTAATAATAATAATAGATTTATTTATTACTCCGAAATTTTTAACAGTAAGGGATTGTTCTAATCAACTGATCATGTTCAATGGAGAAATTTTATTTTATAAATACTTTTTCAACCACAACACAGTGAATGCATGAATTCCCAAATATGTTCTGTTGATGAACAAAATATCACAAAAATATGGTGTATCGTTTCGGGATTTTTTTAGTATTTAACACCGTGATAAGTTATTAGCCATCCATAATACCTCATGAGTAAACACGGTAAGTACTCATAATTGTTCGGTTCAAACAAACTCAAACTCAGAATGGCTAACTGCAATATTTGCGCAATCCGATAATAGGTGACCTAAATGTTTGAGCGGGCTGCCATTAGATTGCAATGAGATCACTAGATATTCTAGCAATCTTCTAATCAAATAATTTCAATGATTTTCGAAATAATTAATTCTCAGGATAACAAACAAGTGTTGTAGATAACTGTTGTGTCAAATTGATTTGTCTTCTTCCCCTAGCGATGAGCTGTGAAAAAAAGTGTAATCAATCAAGTGATGAAAAAAGAATATTTCTGATTGTTTCTATGCTGATTCTTTACTGGAACACTTTACAGAATTTAGTTCATACTACAGTATGCATTTTTTTAATGTCATGTTGAGACTACTAGTAATATATTCGGATGCTTCGGTACTATAAGTAGGAATAACTGGTATCTAATGACATTCTACATTTCGGTACTGTATATTTTGTGTCATAGAGAACTATTTGAAAACAACACATGTTCCAAGACTGCAAAAGATTATTATTGATTATAATGCTGTTTTTTTATCTAGATATTTCACTAACCTATACTTATAATTCTAAAAATGGTCAATTGATCTAAGTTTATCTAGCTTAGAGCGAATTAGAAATTTTGTTAGTTAACAAAGAGGACTGAAATCAAAAACATGAGGTGACAAAAGTCCTGTGTTATCAATCATTAAACAAAAGTAACCTACTATCATTCGGTTAGACCAGTTGAAATGATGTTAACTAAAAGATTTATATAGTTCATAAAGTAAGTGAAAATCATTGAGCATTATCTTCACTCTAATATTTCAAAATAAGATCGGTTGAAATAACTTCTGACATTGACACATTCTTTAACAGGTGTACTTTTTAAATGTTATCAGTTCACATTCTGTAATGTAACAACAGCAACAATTGAAGAATCATACTATAAAACTTAACAAAATTAAAAAGCTAAGAAGTAAATGATTTCATAGATAGATATGTTACGTTTCTAACTGAGTGCAAACTTCAAACGTGAATATTGTTCACCAATTGTTGTGGAAAGGGAAAGAAACAAAGTAACCATCATAAACTATGCACATTGGTTTACATTAAACAATATCAAACAGAAAAATCAGTTAAAACAAATTTGATTTTACACAATAAGAAGCATGAATAACTTGATATGTAGACATAGTTTTTTTTAAACTTAAGGTTTACAATAAATTACTGAATATGTTATTGAATATTTAGGTTATACAGGTAGGTATCCATGGTTGGTTGAATAAATGAATTGATAAAAATTAAACAAAAATAAATGAAATAGTTAGGGCAAAACTAACTAATCATATGCAATATTATTAAAGTCTACCTTTTGGTATTTCATTTTTATCAAACAATAACACTGACCTGATAACACCTATTCCTTTTAGGAAATATCACATCTGTTGTTCGCTATTCTTTTTTTTTTTTGAATAATACTATTTTTTTGTTTGCATCGAATGCTTTAATCAAATTTAACAACCATGTGTTTGTTTGTTTGTTAGTGTATGCTTAAGGGATGATAGTGATGTTCAAGGTAACGTGAAGTAGAATTGCAAAACTAGATGAACGTCGAAATTAACGCCGAAAGAAAAGCATATTTTTTTGGGAACGCACGTAAACTTGCATGTGTAAGCACATAAAAAAAAGTGAACACTGAAAATAGACAAGAGAAGGATAGAAAACAACGATCTTTCTTCATTGATGGCTTAATAGATAACAAAACATTAGGAGGCTTAATTTTAAGTTCAGTAATATGTTAAAAAGTGATTTTATTTCCTGGCTTACATAACGAACTGAGCTTAGTTAAATAATCAATGAAGGCTAGAAAAAGCGCTATCAGCCGTTTTGTTCTAATTTGGAACTTTTCGGCAGTGTCCATTGATTAAAGCCCCGTCCAGTTCAAACAGCTTAGCTGAAACTTAATAGAATGCATTTCTAATTTAATTATAAGATAACTGCCTCACATTCGACTAAAGCATTATCGCTCAATATATTTCATTAACAATAGGGATAAGTTCTTAAAGTATAAACGTGCGCTCATTTCGACCTAATTTTCCATATTTTCAGTTTACCGTCGATTTCATCATCTGTTCAACCTTTACCCAAAACCCTTGAACAAATACATTTATTCTCATGTTACCAACAGTTACTAAACTCCAGATTGCACCTTATCTGCACTATACGATTTTGACGGCTGATTCACCGTATTTTTATTTGTTGCTTTCAATGAGCCACTTTTAATTATATTTCGTAATTTAAATCAAGGTGATTGTGACTTTCAGTCATCTTTAGGTTAAAAAATTGTGTTGTGTTCTTCCACTTGTTTGGATGCCAGTTTAAACTTGGATTTGATCAATGACATTGGAATATGTGTGACTCATAAACGCGCTCTGATGCTTAGTTTTGATAGTTGTATTATTTGTGTTCTCTTATACATGACAAATAAAAATTAAATACAGGAGGAACGAAGAAGAAAATATTTACGATCTGGAAAACATGTTTCGTATGACAATCAGGGATTAGTTTATCGACGAATCTTTCGATAACAGGTTGACGTTGTCACCTGTTATTTTTAATTCTGTTTTCATGCTTGTTGTTCTAATGAAACTGTTTTTGTAAGTTTTGACCACAACTAAATCACTTACGAAGGGAGAAAGGAATAATGCACGAAGAGAAAAACTTCATTCAAATGCAGGAGCTAAATGGTCTATTAAATCAAGAAACGTTTGAATTATATGTTTACTCAGGAACTCCAGCCTTGCGAAAACTCTTCAAATCATATGTGAACTATCAAAGGAATTTACACGGGGGATATAAATTAGTGATGATACCCAACTGGATATTTGTGACTTAGATAAATCTTGTGCACATCAGTCATCTGACATTGCGCTCCTTTATCGATAAACTATAAAAAGAATTATCTTTTAAATTTGACCAGGAGTAATGTCTGAAAATGTCTCAAGTCTTCATCTCGTTCCAATATTCAGGATCTGAAAAAACCCAAACCTCTTTTTCAAAAATGTGCTGACTTTCTATGTCATTTGTTCATAAGCATCTCTTACGAATCTTTCTTAAAACATTCCACAAAAAATACAGAGGAAGATAATGATAATCTCAATACTAACGAAAATATCTAGTAATATGAATGCGAAATTCAGAGCAATAAAAAAAACTTCGCTCTCTCTCAAAACAATGAAAAAACTGTTGCTACTCCCAATTCAACCAGAATTAAAAAGGCAGATTGATTTATATCAGTCCGCTTACAAATATAAAAGAATTTCGTTAGATGCTGATGTTACTTTTCATCATATAGTGTTCAGCTTGGAAAAGGGTAAAAATTATGCTCAATGTGTATTCCCAGACTATACTTCATTAACTTTATTCTAAGACCACCACTATTGAAAAAGTTTGCCAGTGGTGACACCAAGTGCTGGGTAACCAACTAGTTGTGTCCATACCTGTCTGTGAGAGATAGTAAACCATGTTTGGAGGGGAGTGTTCTGAGTCTTTACTAAATCAAGGAGCTGATCTTTCCCTCTTTTTTTAATTTTTCTGAATAACCTATCATCTTACACAGAAAACGCTTTTGTTTGGTATGCAGATTATCTCACTGTATGTCCATCAATTTCTATCTCATCACATCTTCTTGAAACAAATCAGTTCGTGTTGCTGATCTGATGTTTCTGCTCTCACATCTAGTTTTTCTAAGTTTGAAACTATAAATTTTTGACTTAGACGCGAACAGCTATAAAATGCCCTGTTGGAATCTTAAAGTTTGTACTTTCGGAGATTCTGGAGTAAGAACGGTGGAGCCCAAAGAACGAAACTCCATCACAGTTGTCCACCTGAGCTACAAATTTTCTCCACCATCTCAAAATAAGAAATACTGCATGAATTTTGATCTTCATTCAATGTAGCTATTGTTTCGGATATTATATGTTATATTCTATGCAATTTGACATATTCAAAACGATTAACAAAATGTACAATCTCTAAAATTCAAATCAGAGAATAACTTTTTTAAATCGATTGTAAATTATAACAGTGTAGCTGCAGGATTCACATTAGTTAAGAAGTAATTCATAGGTTTTCGTAAATTGACATAAACAGATAAACTAATTAGTTGAGTGGACTAGAAAGAAAATATATTTGTTGCTGTTTTAACAATTTTATTTCTTTATAAATGTTTCACAAAAAGCATTATGAATCCAATAGAAATACAGGAGACAATGAACAGCCTACAACCTCATATTAGTAACATTTTAGATGAAACGTCTACCAAATCATAAAAATTTTTTTGATATAATATCAAAACATTTTGGCCATTTACTGGAAATCTATGCTTTTATTTTTAATACAAAGCAATTAGAATATAAATTTTACTCTAATTAATATTAACAGCCCAAATGAAACTGTCAGGTAGAAGACAACAGAAAATAAATTACAAGAATGTTGAAAATTACAAAAACTTACCTTTTAAAGTAATCTAATTTGTGTAATGGAAATTAAATCCTACCATTTAAAAATGAAGATAAAATTCTCATGATTACATGATTTTTCACTGTTGTCAAAAAGTTATAATCTGCAATTCTAAAAATTATATTGGGATAAATAAGGGTAATTGTGTACAATTCCTTCATATAAACGTAGGATCCAAACTGAGGTTTGGATTGAGGAATAACTCTCTAGGTAGATTAGACCAGTTGAAATCAAAACAAGTGATTTGGGTAAATAACGGTTCTAATATTCATCATAAATATAAATTTACATCATTACCTAAACAACATTACCACAGCTATTCCACCAACAATCGTTCAATTATTCAAATAAATGATATTCTATCCCTCCTGGATAGACCAGATTCGTTCGATAGATAGTATTTGGCTGATTTATAAAACAGAGTGTCTCCTATTCTGGAAGAGTGCTTCAATTCACAATCAAAATGCACAATTCCAGTCAAGGCAAGCGATACAATCAAAAGAGGAACAAATCAAAATGGCTCTCGTCATGACTAAGTATCAGCTTAAACAACATACATGCAGTTCACAAAGAAACACAGAAACTCAGTGAAGGCAGAAGAAATAGAAACTATAATAAAATACAAATATTATCATCTCAAAATGAAATCGAACAGATTAACAAAATTTACAACTGAACGAATCAATAAGGACAAATTACAAATGTATACATAGAGGGATTTTCACAAACAAAACCTTCAAAAAATGGATCTTACATCGATGAAAATAAAAATACAGGTCACTTATTGAAGTAAATTTGTTATGTAGTGTTATTAACTTCTACCAAATACCAAAAATTAATGATTTTGTTCCTAATCGAAAATCAGATGTATTCAACTATGAAATAGAAAATACACATTACTAAATTTTAAATTTACAAACCAATAATTACGAATATTCGTGTTTGTTTTTATTTTATCCATTAAAGATCACCAATAAGGGCAAAGAAATAAACAAATGGATGCTTTTTTTCGAAATTTATTTCTCAAATGTTTCCCTTTTAGAAAAATAAAAATAATGAAAAAATGAAAATATAAACAAACAAGAAGAGAATTTTACTTCCTCAATCAAACTGAATATTTTCGATTGATTCAATTACTGAAAATTGAATTCTTTCAGTGTTTTTAGCCGCCGCCACCCTCCCAGACCCGCTTCTTCATTGCTTAGTGTTTTTCATCTATTTTATAGACTGTTAGCTATTTCCGCTTTGTTACTAATGTTATTATTATTATTATCGTTTTCTCTGGCTTCTAAAGAAAACTGTCATTATGCTTTTAATGAATAAAACAATTTGCAGCTAATGTATCAGATTTTTATTAACTAAAATTTGTTTTAGGAAATAATGTTTTCTGTTTATAGCATAAAGATGAAATACATAGATATATCTGTGAATATTCCTTTACTATTCTTGAAATACGGAAATAATAATGCGATGATTTGTAACTTCTAGCCTATTAAAATTCAATTTCATCTGGTCGGAACACAAGGATTATGATGCTACTAAACAACACATTTTTTCCAAACTCTACATGTAGCTCTTATAGAGTTACTACCGATCTCAATCCCGGACGAAAGAGAAGGTTTGGTCATGAGGCTAACGAACCCAACCGGTAGAAAAGTAACTAGCTAAAATGACGCTAACCGGAAAAAATAAATCAAACCGTTTAAACACTGTCCTTGTAGTTGGAAAGTCTTCACTGAGGACAGTTAAGAGGCATCATGATAAAAACCGAGTTCCTTCGAAAGTCACGAGGCCGATGCCCCTTCTGACAACCGGAACAACAGTTAACACAGGTACACAGAATGTTGGCAGAATGTGGGAGATCGGGAGAACCAATTTTTTCTTACTAATAAATGAATATATAATAATAATATAATCGACTGTATATTATTTGTATTTAATTACTAAAACACTAATCACCAATGAAATCAAACTGTTTTTTAAATTTTATATATGATGGATTATTTGCAGTTATCTACACATTTTCACTACTACAAATCATATTCCAGTATTTATCTGTTACTAAATTCATAAACTGCGTTTCAAAACATAAAAGCAACTTTACTTTAACAGAATATATTGATATTTATATTTCAGTTGTGTTGTTTTCTACTTAACAATACGTTTGTACAACTTTAACAAAATAAGATCAACTAAAAAGAAATTTTCTTTGTTCATGACTAGTAGAGTTTATTTTTGATTGACTGAGTTGATTTATTATTTAGACTTAATATTATTAATTATTTAAGTTGTGCTATTTCATGTTTAATAATATTCTAACAGAAGAGATCTACAAATTTTCAAACAACAATGATTCAGTCACACTAGTTACAGTATTTATGCAATAGAATCACTGCTATGCTCACACTCATTAAGATACAACAAGATATCGGTGAACAGAACGTTAACTAGTGAAACATTAACAAGACAATTAATTTATTCTCTGCAGCTCAACCCAGCTCACTTGAACAAGAAGCCTAACTCAACAGGAAGAATGTACAATCCACAAGCAACCTCGAGCGAACGAATTCACAAGCCTTCAATTCAAGCGTGATTCATATAGCACAAATAGTATTCTTACAGGAGTTAAAAAATAGAGAAAACTAACCAACGAGGTTTAAGATCCTTTCAAACGGGAAACACAGGCTGAAGGAGAGCTTCTGGCTTAAAACTAAAAAAATATTCAAACTTCTAAAATTAAAATATGAAATTGAAAGGACTACCGAGCGATTTCTGGAAATCTAGCATACAAAGCAATAACAATTATTGATCCTTCAGAAAGGATACAGTATGATATTTTACTTAACTTTAAATGTCATAATTAAATGAGGACACTGAAAGTGAAAACAAAATATCTAGGGTTATTTTATGAAACAAACTCATATAATTCAGTCTTTTTTTAGTGTTAATGAGTTAATGACAATGATCACCAAATTTGTGATGGTTGAAATATTTCAAGAATGAGTATACTGAATATTGAGACAATTAATGATAAAGGACTTAAAATGAGTATTGAGAAAAAATCAGTTAAAAAACAATATGTATATTTACTGAGCATTTCTTATTTTCGATATACATACATTTAATAAGTCACTGGATGACGAGTCCTCTATCTGAATTCAAACCCCGAAAATAATCATGCGCTAAAAATGTTTATTCATCCGATTCCAAAAAATGACTGTATTTTAGAATGATAATTATATACGAAATGTCTTGGATAAAAATGCCTATTTCGACGATAATAGAATTCGCAGCCATAAACAAAAAACTTCCAGAACTAAGTTCAGTTACAATATCTATTCTTATCCATTGTTCTCACAAGACAATAGTTAATCTGTGACAAATTGAACGAAACGCTACAACTATTCTAGATATATGCTAGCATCAGACTCGACATGATAGAACTCCACTGGTCACGGCTTCTCACTAGAACTCGGAAAATTTCCTCATAGTACTGTACTCCAGAGACTAAGCGTTCGCGAGCAAAACCTACGGTCCTGGGTTCGATTCGCTCCTGTGGGGGTCGTGGATGATCACTGTCGACGAGTCCCATACAAAGACTAAATGGCCGTCCTGAAATTTCAGGTTTCTAACGGTGTTGTGACGTTGATTGATTAATGAAATAAAATTTAGGTACGAGAGTTAATTGATATTTTACCTGAATTTCGTTACCATAGATACTATTTAAGTTTACTGGCCGGTTTTTTTATCACCTATATAAGAACATTGACTTATAATAATCGATCTATGTATAACAAAAACTTCTGTCATTCAAGTTAATAAGTAAATCGATTGATTTAAAAACATTTTAAAACTAAACTGTAACAATTTGAAAATAATTTAACTATCTAAAGAATAACGTCAAGGTTTAATAAGATTTTAAATTATAAATGTAGAGACAGTTGGTGAAAAATCATTATTATACTTTAGATGTTTTAATTGTCCCACAAAGAAGGCAAATAAAGAGTCATTGAAAATCCTGAAATTCTGCAAAGCTATTTTGTTCTACTTTAAAACTGTTCATCTTTGCGTGCTCACATCTCATCAAACCATGAGAATGAAAATGCATAATCAGACAATACAGCCTCAATAATGAGCCGTAGACTTCTTTTCGTTATTGGACTTTTTTAATTTGCTGTTTCATGCTATATAAGTTTGGGCAGTTCTCAATATAAAAAATTAACACGAATCATCTCTGACCTAAATTCAAGATGCAGATAAAAATAAGAAAACAATAGCCTGAACATTTACTTTCGAAAACATTCCTTACTTACTTACTTACTTATTAAACTTTTTACACTTTTTTTTTTACCTAGACTGTATCGACTCTCGTGCAGAGCATATGGAATCTATTTTAACAACTAAGTGAAAAATAGTTTGCCTTTTTTTTGACTAATCAACATTTGATTTATTTGTTATGCTTAGAGTAGTTTTGTTTTAACCTGTTCACTGACATTCACACGATACAGTTGATTTCACAATTAAATTATTCTAGAAAAAAGTTAGAACAGGTGATGTATGTATCTAAAATACCGCTAATGAATACATATATATATATATATATATATATATATATGTATAACAGACTATATAAATGCTCCTTAAACAAGGACACTATTTGCTGTCGTAAATAGTAATCACGCAAATATTCCATTTTGTATCAATGTTTTTCAAACCGTTTCATTAGTCTAAATGTATACATGGCTTATTTAGCTGATTAGTTTCAGTGTGGAATAGATATGAGAGTTTTATGCTTCCTAGTTTTTGTTCCCAATTTAGGAAAATTATTTTATTGACTTATTGTGAACAATGTTTATCTTAATATTTTGTTTTGATATTTATTTATATTAATTTAGCGATATTGAAACGAATTCCATGATTCATTCAGATGACATGCTTAGTATTCTTATACTTGCTATCAGTTTGTATACTTATGTCAAATTTGCCCCAGCTGAATTTATCATTGCTATGAAGTGTAAACAATCACTAATATTGTACTGTAAAACCATATTGGTCAGATGTTTTTCTATACCCTCTGTTACAATCATTGCTATAACTAATTTTTTACATTAAATTTACCCGATTGCCAATTATGAAATCATCTGAAAATCATATTCTTTCATGTTATGTAGCACTCTATATCAGTCTGATCACGTCTGTTACACTGATATGTATTCCGTATTAATTTTTAGAATAAGTTATAGAGATTAGTACTTTCACACATTGAAATAATCAATCAATCATTGTTAGACCACCATTAGAAACCTGGTAGCATTGAACGGCCGTTTCGTCATGATATGAGTCCCACCTACTCTAAATAGCGTTAAATTTCAATATTTTCTCAAAGATTGTTAGAACAAGATGAATCGTTCGGAAGCCGCCACAATAACCGTTTTCATGATAAACTATAATTACTTTAAAGCATCATCTGAACAACCCAACTTCGAGACCAACAGGCTGGATTTCGTAAGGATCGATCGCGTCCCAACCAAATTGCAACATTACGGATCATTGTGGAACAATCAGTTGAATGAAATTCACCAATCTACATCAACTTCATCGACTACGAGAAAGCATTTGATAGCGTGGACAGGACAACACTATGGAGGCTTCTTTGACACTACGGTGTGCCTGAGAAGATAGTCAACATCATACGGAATTCTTATGATGGATTCAACTGCAAAATCGTGCAAGGAGGACAGCTGAAAAACTCGTTCGAGGTAAAGACCGATGTCAGGCAAGGTTGCTTACTCTCACCCTTTCTCTTTCTCCTGGTGATTGACTGGATTATGAAGACATCAGTATCTGGAGGGGAGCACGGTATTCAGTGGACACCTGGGATGCAGCTGGACGATCTGGACTTCGCAGATAAACTGGCTCTTCTTTCTCACACGCAACAACAAATGCAAGCGAAAACGATTAGTGTAGCAGCAGCCTCTGCAGCAGTAGGTCTCAACATACATAAAGGGAAAAAAGAGATTGTACGATGCAACACAACATACGTCAACCGAATCACTCTTGATGGAGATTCTTTGGAGGACGTTGACACCTTTACATATCTTGGCAGCATCATCGACAACCAAGGTGGATCCGATGTAGATGTGAGGGCTCGAATAGGTAAAGCAAGGGCTGCATTTCTACAGTTGAAAAATATCTGGAACTCCAAACAACTTTCAACCAAAACCAAAATCAAAATTTTCAATACAAATGTGAAGACAGTTCTACTGTATGGAGCAGAAACTTGGGGAACTACGAAAGGCATCATCCAGAAGATACAAGTATTTATGAACAACTGTCTTCGCAAAATACTTCGAATTCGTTGGCCAGACACTATCAGAAACAACTTACTGTGGGAGAACAAGCAGCGGAAGTGGATATGACACACACTGCGAAAAGCACCGAACTGCGTCACAAGACAAGCCCTCACATGGAACCCTTAAGGTCAAAGGAAAAGAGGAAGGCCAAGGAACACATTACGCCGAGAAATAGAGAAAGACATGAGAAGAATGAAAAAAACTGGAAAGAACTAGAAAGGGAAGCCCAGGACAGAGTTGGGTGGAGAAAACTGTTGGGCGGCCTATGCTCCATTGGGGGTAGCAGGCGTAAGTAAGTAAAGTAAGTATCATCTGAGAAAAGTACTACTTGACAAACCAATTTGACTGTTTAAATTAAAGTAATTTTAAAGTTTTATAATTTATAAATGCTTGTAAATTAACGTCATAAACAGTCGCTACTGTCCAAACTTTGTTATATGTAACTTCGATAGCTAATTCTTAGGATAAACCAGTTTAGATGTGTCTAGTTTATAACAAAGTGACAATTAACTGTACGATAATCGACATATATTTAAAATTCTTAAAGTCCTTTTGAAATTTCTAAAATTGTCCATTTGTTTATTTAAAATTTTAAGTAATTAAACTTGACTGTAAGTGCACAACGGTAAGACGTTTCTCATGTGTATGGACAAACACTAAATAAAAGTTAAAAATACTGACGGTCCAGGTAGCTGTTTAACTATTTATAATGCTACCCTTGGGAACAGAGGTCAGATCATACTGATGTGACCTGGCAAGAATAACGGTATTTAACTTCTATTTATTGCATAAATGTATTAATAATCATCATTTATTTCATCCTTTTAACATTCTGTTACCAAACTCTTTTCAGTTTTCACTTATAGAATATGAATATATTCAAATTAGAAATCAAAGAATATTTCAACAAACTTTTTAATCCCTCCACACTTATTGTCTGTCTTTTTTACGTTTGAACGCTTAATCCAACTTTAGTCAGAATTTTTTTTCAAATACAGTATGTGCACTTGTTAGGTTCGTCATTAGGTATGCTTGAAACTATTATGGGTTCACCTTAGTCGATAAACGCGAACGAGACAATGAACCAGCGTCCAGTTAGGCTATCCTGATCCAGTGGCTAACCAAAAGTCTTGATATAACGTAGGAAGTACATACATTAAAAAATTATGGATAAATATCGCGCTATGTCACAAATGGGTTGAGGTTGGAAACATGTACCAAACCCAACAGCTCAATAGTAAAAAGCTTTCTATGATACCTGATTGTTCTCAGTTCGGTTCCTTGAGGGGTCGTGGATATGAATCTCTGAAGGTTCTCAATGTAGGATTGGAAAGATGTCCAGTGTCATTTGTAATAAGGCTAATTTCTACAAAATTCGGTAGCGATCAAAACAGCAATAGAGATAGGAATCAATAAGTAACAAGAAATCATGCAAATGAAAAAATCACCATTTTAGCTTTAATTCAATATTTTGCGCCAAAAAACTTTTAAAAATTGAAGTTACAACATTTTTTTAGAGTATATAATGAATATCTAACATCGCATAGTGATGGTGTCCTTGAGAAGAAATATTTCCCTACAGTCTAATCAGTCTAGAAATAATTCGTGCGCTATGTCATATAGCTATGATTAGAAAGTTATGGTCATAAGACTTTCTTAACTAAGTAAAGGATTATTAGTTAAGTCATAAGATGTGATAAATATTTGTTAATTAAGATATGTGAGATTATTTTTCATTTAGAGAATCCGAAATATTGAAATAACCAATCAATGTCCTATGACTGATAATGGAGAAATATAAATTCAAAACACAAAATAAGTTAAGATAATAAAATGGAATTAGAGAATACTTTTTTCAAGAATGATTTATGCAAAACTAAAAGTACGGCGAAATGAGATATTTACTTTATTGTTTTTGTGGATGAGATTCCTGTTTATCAAAACAAAAAAATGTTTCAATGTCTAGTAGGATTAAGTCAAAAGTGTCGGGAATATCTCAAATGATCAATTAGATGAGATTAAATTTAATATCCAGTAATGCCTGTTTACAATTTACTACATATTTCAAAACAAAGAATATGATTTATATAGAATAAATTGATTAGAATTAGTGATGAACTTGTCACCTGAATGTTTCGGTATCCCAATGTCAATATTTATACCGGGACTCACTGCAAGGGTACAACCTGTTATGAACCAAGTTTTAATGAGCCGCAATCCATATATGCCTACAGAATATGATCGAAATTCAATCCGCAATATCTATTGAGATAGCTGAAACCTTACTAATAGTGGTATAAAGAATACGATTGTTGTATAGGGTTATATGTTCTGTTATACTGGTAGGACTTTGTGAATAAGATAAGGAATACATCCCAATCAACCACTAACCCATCTGACTTCACAGAAACAGGGTATTAAATGAAATGATGAAAAACTTACAAACTTTTTATTTGGTAGTATAGTAACTCATTCTACCTCTATCGTATCAGGGATATTAACTATTTCTAGGCTGGTAACTTGATATTTACGTGCGACTATACAATTTTGTAAACGATCTCATAGAAAAACATATCATCGTTGAAGTTCTAGGATTTATTGTCTTAATTAAAATAAAGCAATAAAATGTAACTGAATAATTACGCACAAAGTACACTGATGATGAAATTTTATGCCCAAGTTACAATAACGTAATCAAAACAAATCTTTGGACAATATTGGTTAACCAAACAGTCATTTAAGTTTTGTTATTATCACTGCAAAAACGAGTAGGAATATGTACGTACAAGCGGATGTTAGTCCAATTTTTTCTTACGGATTTGGTGTGTTAGTCCAATAC
Organism: Schistosoma turkestanicum; assembly: GCA_944470395.2. Lineage (NCBI taxonomy): Eukaryota > Metazoa > Platyhelminthes > Trematoda > Strigeidida > Schistosomatidae > Schistosoma > Schistosoma turkestanicum. The sequence continues at coordinate 50,025,370 of OX103979.1, forward strand.
TTAGAAAAGTAGTGTGCAGAAATTTACACAGTTTGTAAATATTTTTCACCAAAGATTTATTTTAGTTAAGAAAATATAAAAACTGGGAGGACTTGGTAACCTTCTCGTCTTAATTTTCTGACTCCTTCGAAGTTAGTATCAGCAACCGTAAATTATACTAAAACTAATACATTTTGCTTTTGCGATGAGAATACTGTTGACCGATAATGGTTATTCTCTATTGCTATCTGACTGATAAAGTAATCATTAATCTTCGATATAATAATAGAACCCTGTAACGTACATTATAATCACTGTAAGTATATGTTAAGTGACAGAGAGCACATTATTCAGAAGCCCTAAAGTAGGATGAGCTAACTCTTTAGTTCAATTGGTTCTTTATGGTCCATCAATTAATCTAAATCTGTGAATAAAAACACATTAATAATAAGAAAACTGATAGAAACGTTTGGACAGAAGCACTAATAGCATTACTAAAGCACTGAGAGAAACTCTTTATAAATTTATCTTAAAAAAATGCAATCGTAACGGACAGTGTTTAGCTTAGAGGATGTCACAAAATCACAATATGAACACTGTTTTAACTTATAAAACGGATCCTTTCTCTTCTCTTTAACTTTTACTTGTATACGAAGTTTATCCGCAAAATTTATTGAATACAATCAAAATAATTTACTCTTCCGAGGACAAAAAAATCTAATAAGATTATAGGGTGTTGTGGAGATTGTTAAGTTACTTTGAAATCATAAATCCGCCAATGTTAGACCACCATTAAAAAACATGGACACAATGGATGGCGGATTCGTCCTGGTATAGGACTTATCGGTAGTGCGCACCCACAACTAAAGGTACTCACAGCATTCGAAACCACACAGTGGATGAAGTTGCGCAAGACTATGGATTGATTGGAGTTAGACACTGCTGAATGCCGGCTCAGTGGTCCAGAGGTCAAGCGTTCGCGTGCAAGACATGAGGTCTTGGGTCCAGTTTCTGCGAGTAGTTGGAGTTGTGGATGCTCACTGCTGACGAGTCACATACCAGGATAGAAACGGCCGTCCAATGCTTCCAGGTTTCTAATGGTGGTCTAACATTGACGGACTCATGATTTCAGAATTACGTTTATGACAAATATTACTCACAAATGAAACTGACCTTTACAAAACCACTCAAACAAATATGAGTTTCTGATAGTTACCATGTAAAATGTCGAAAATTCCAATCGAGTCTACTCCGAAACATCGTATTTGATTGATAAAGTATTTAATATTTGCTTAAAAATTATTACTAAATCACTTTATTTTGGAAAATAGATGTTGAACAGTTCCAGTTAAAATTTTAAATACTTTATCAACACCACTTCGCACTGATCATATACATCGAAACTAATCTCAGACTAAATTTTGTATCGAAACAAAATCAACTCATCCATTTTGTATCATTATAAAAGAAACTCGCCAACATTGAAATACTTAGCTTGTGGAATAATCTTAATCATTTCATGAAGTTCAATAAAATAATCAATTTAGTTCCTCTGTGGTAATCGAATTAAGAAGGTAGTCATGAGTGGTATTATGATAAAGAATCTAAAATGGTCAAAACCTCAGCTACCAGCTATCTGCGATTTACGCATTAAAACAGATCACAGAGCTCTAGTAGTCGCACAAATAGTGAAAGTCAATTAGCTTTGTAGTAATCCAGTAACCAACTATAAATTCATTAATCAGACTAAAAGACTAGTTCGTTAAATGTTGGATAAATTTACTACATGGTCGGAGATCAAATGTATGAACTACAGAATCACAAAAATACATGTATAGTTAACTGTCATCTCTACTTGCTTAGTGAACAGTATCTCAATTGTTTAAGCGTTAACTTACAGAATGCCACTGGAACCCAGGTTCTTTTGTAAATCGTGACATCAGCCTCACACTACATTTGCCAGATAAATCTATCCTCAACTACACAACAGATGTTGTTTAGAAATAACGTTACAAATAGGTAAATTGGTTTATTCATAGAGTGACTCGCCAGAAAGGTATCAAGTTTTAAAAAATAACAAGATTGAATTATTTAGACAATTTTTAATAACCTAACATATGTATTTTCAATCCCCTCGTAATCTCAAGCACACTTTATGGGAAATTACTCTACTGTATCCTAATCAGTATATTGAAATTCTCGTAAAATGCGATCAAGAAGTTTGGGACGCTATGGGACAGTAAAATCCAGTCCGTTTTTGTGACTGAATTACAGACTAACCAACTTAATCATCTTTTATTGTTGTCAACTAACCAGAAATTTCTATCATTTGGTACATTAGTATAGATTGTAGAACCAATTTTTTTATATTTAAACCTTCTAATACCTGTACATTATTAAGTCCAAAGCAGTATATGAAATTTGAAGGTTAGCGATTCCAATAGTACCATATTAGGCCACTTTCTCGTTATCACTAATATTTTGGTCATATTTCTTTTGGCAGTTCCTGTTTGAAGTTGACCAATTCTCACTGGCATTGTTTAAGAGACAATGCACTTCACTCCTAGTGTGACTTGCAATTAAAAGATTGGTACAAGATATTCATAACTCCGTTTGTTTAGTCATCTTCTGGGTGGATGCAACTAAAACTCCGTAATATACGGAGTTAAAACGCACTTTTTGGTTAAAGTATTGCTGATATTTAGAAGTTATGGGATTAACTCTTCTACATTAATTAATGAATAATATCTCCACCGTATGTTCAAAGATCTCTTGAAAATCAATACTCTTTGGAACGTTTATTTAGAATCTTGGTTTCAGTGAGCATAAAACTATTTCCAAATTAATTCAGGAAAAATTAAAAATGGAAAGTTTACATGTACTTCTATCGATGCATACATTACAAAGATTCTATTTATACAAAACTAGTTGAACAATTATTAGAGTATGACATTACCCATTAAGCTTACAGTTATGAGCTATTCAGTAGTCAATCAGTTAGCTACAACGTAGAATTTCGTGCGTATATCAGTTCCAGTTGCTATACCACATCGGCAAATAGATATTTAATTGTCAATTCAAATCTCGTTGTAGTATACGTTGTAGAAGTATTAGTGGTAATGGGGCATCATTCAAGGTCTCTAACCATCGGTTACAATTGTCTCGCGGACCCCAACCAGGTAGCCTACATCTACCAACATCACTCAGTCCACTCGTCAGTGACTTCATGGATTTCTGCCGTGTTTTGGTTTGGCCTCCCCTAGCTTTCTTCCAACCCAATCCTACACCACAAAACATAGTTCGAGGTAGTCAGTGGTTAGGCATACGTAACACATGTCCCAACCACCTCAACCGATGAAGTTTCAATACTTCATCAATTGATCTGCCATCCTTACCTAGTACCCGCTTCCTAATGGCAGCACTGATTACTCGGTTGCCCCACGATGCACAAGCAATGCTTCGAAGGCATCTGTGATCGAATACTATTAACCTACGAATATCTACTCTGACTGGTCATGTTTAACAGCCATAAAGTAGGACGGAGCGAACTACTGCGCAGTACACCCGTCCTTTGGTCAGTAAACGGATATCTCACCTTCGCCACAAGTGCCGCAGGTTGGCGAAAGCCAATATTGGCTTCCGTATCTGTGTTGGGATTTCGTCAGTCACCAGGCCATCAGCACTGATGAGACTCCCAAGATAAGTAAAGCGGTCAACACGTTCAACTACTTCACTCCCTATCACTAGTTCAGGTTCCGACACAAGGTAATGGTGAAGCAAAATTCTGTATTTCGAGGGGAAGAATCGCATCCCGAACATGCTTGTATTGTTGCTTAAGGTGGTCAAAAGATTCTGCATTTTGTCACCAAAAAGAATAGTATGATACGAATAGCTACCAACTGCTGCTAGCCAGTAAATACAACCAATTTCGCTTAAACTAATTGGTCATTGACGATCTCTTAGTAGGATTTGAAGATATTAAACAAAAAATACCAATTCATGATGACTAAAATAGAGAAATATATCTAGAGAGACAATTAACATGCATTAGACTATAAATGGTAGTTATTTAAACCTTTTAGACAGTCAGTGTGGATCATACGTAGTAATAAACCTCAAGAAGTCGTTGATACAATGCGAGAGCTCTAAAACATTTCTGGTGATCACTTAGTTTTTACTCATATAAAGGACATCATACGAACTGTGGTAAGCAGAAGCAGATTTATCTGTAAATGTTAGAAAAAATAGAGTTCATAAAATATCAGCATTCCGCAATATTTCATCATCAATGAAACTGTGGTATATAATAATCTTAAAAATTCATTTAAGAACTCAACAAAACTCCAAGCGTAATCACTCATTTATACATTATGAGGGGCAAATACCAGAAGGAGTAACTATATGTGTACACATATACAGCAAAATTATTGAGCAAAGATCAAGTTGGTTCATCTTTTATAGTTACAGAAGATAATAAATCATGGTTTGATTTGTATTTCGTGCCACATTTCAACAGAGCATCATTTAATAAAACAGGAAAAATCTCTTGTGAGTCTGGATTGCTCTTCGTTTTTGGTACTTTAGAAGCAGATGAGTTTTCCTTTCGTAACCTTTTCTTTGGACTAGCTGGAGATTCTTTATGAGTGAACAACTTTTCATTACAATCACCAACAACTTCAGCTTCTTGTAATGATTCCTCAACTTTTCGAATCTTCTGTTTTTTTAATTTTGGTGCTCCGTGGTTAGGAGAACTAATCAGGAAATCGACTGCATCAGAAGGATTTTCATGAACTGACGGAGTAGTTTGATGACTAGTGGTGTCATCGGACAGTTTTAGGATTGGTTTCATATCATTTAGGTCATTGTCAGAAGAATTTTTTTGACGCTTATGCTGTTTCTTGGAATGTTTTGATGAGGGTTTCGAAAGACATTCCATAAATTCACCTTGTAAAACTGATGAGCCAAAATTACTATCGATTTGTGTCAATTTAACTTTTATTTTGTCAAATGGTTTCAACATGGATTGACTGGATTCTTCTTTTTTAACTGACTCAAAAGATAAACGTGGGAGACTAATCATGACGTTAGAAATTTCTGTACGACAAAGAACAAATTGTGGTCTGACCATTGAGACAATAGCATCTACTTCCAAACCCAAATATGGACGAAAAACATTGACTTTTATTTTTCCATGTACACGAAGATGATTCAACTCTGGATGGATCAGGAAAAGACCACAAGTGAAACCGGCAGGAACATTGCGATCAGAATAATCAACTTCAGTTATTATTTGCAGACTTTTAGCATCATAATCCACAAGGATACCTTTTAGGTCAGGGATAAACTTATTGACATACGAAGTAACATACTGAAGTAAAGAACGAGTCAATTGTGTGAAATTTATGGGATAGACTGGGACACAAAAAGACCAAATGGCACTCTCCATTATTGCTCATTCTGAAATAATAAATTGAGAACATAGATATACGTTGTAAAATAAAAACAAGAATGGGGAGATTAGAATAAACAAGGATATACACAGAGGATGGTGAACTCAAAATGAATAACCAAACGCTACAGATTCAGCTGACTTATCTTGATTACTGTACTCCGAACTGTATCATTAAGGGAGGTTAATCACTCGATACACTTACACCATCAGTCAGCTCTCACGTGGATTCATGTTTTAATATGACTAAAATTTTCATTTTCTAAATTGATTGCATACATACTAGCGTTGCACATCATTATAAGAATGAACGTGTCAGACGCTGGTTTTAGATTCAAGATCTTAGTAACCAACTTATTCACTGTCAATAACTTTGAGACTACATGTGGAAAACAAGTGTTCCGTTTCGGAATTTATTCTAGCGATCCGCAAACTACATATGCCTCGTCTGAATTCCTAAACGGATTATTCGTCTGCAGCCATTACTCTGGATTTTCACAGTTTTGTAATAGATGTAGAGTTATTGCAGTCATCTTTTATGAAAATTGGGTCGATTTATACGTTGTACAAAAATAACATGAAACCGTAATAGAGAAGGGATCATTACATAATGTTAACACAACGTTATTTTTATAAAACAGCTCAACTGCTCTCTGGCATTAATGAATGAATATGAGGAATTTACTTGGTCAGAACACAAAGAATTGAAAAATATTGAGTCACTTATTATATGATTTCAACAGTTCACACTATCGGAAAAACTAGGCTGTTATTTCAGGAAATTTTCTATAAACTCCTTTCAACAGTATATTTAAATACTATGTATATTTAACATATGATTATTGGATCTGGAAATGAGCATCTGAATGTTTAAGCACTGTTATTACATTAGGCAGTCGTTTGATTACTATTAACATCAAAGTTTTGATATTAAGTCCATGAAATAGATAACAATTTTTCTCTTGCACAACGCTTGATAAGAACTACTGGGACTCCAACAACTGCGACTTAAATTAAATGAATATAATAAAATAATCCCTAGAAGTATACCTGTATTCTGGTATACAATCTCTTTCATAACAAATGTCCTTTAATAGTTGCTATGGTAAGAAAAACGTCTGACATTGAAAATGTTTACATGCTATTGTCCTACAAGCACCGCTCAGTTAATTCCCTAAAGAAAGTTCATGCAAGCCAGGTTAGTTAACGTGTATTTAAATGTGGGCAAACAAATGCAGAAATATAAGACAAGATCTATAAATTAGTAAAAAGCTGGGTAGTAATCAATTTAAGAAATATGATTTGCGCGAAACATCTGAGACACCTTTTTGGTTTCCTCCAAAACGATCATAAACTTTGGGATAATCTCAACGCAAAAGAATGAATCGCCCCGAAATTCTTCGAATGCGGCTTCCCCAGAGTTGACCGGACTTCCCCTAAAGCCGGGAGACAGGGTTTCGTCTTACCACATAAGCCATTAAACAAGAACAATAAAGGTAGGGTGTGGTTTAGTTAGATGATATGAAGAATACCTAAGTCACTAGGAAATGCTGCCCAATTACCACTGTTTAGATTACTTCCAGTAGAGGAAATTTAGTTTTAACTCTCAAGTGGGAAGACTAGTTGAAAATTATGAGCTAAACATGCTTTCTCAAGAGTTAGGCTGAAGAGGAATGTGTTTAACGCCACTTCAGAAGTATCAGTAATTTTTTTAAGCCAAGATAAAAAAAGTTACTCCAAATTCTTTAATAAGCTGAGAACTAAATCGTTGGTCACTTAACAAAAATCAAACGTCTAACCATTCAGAAGTATGACGAAATGATAATCAATACCAGTATTTCATCTACACATTTGAGTTACATGGTTATTGATGCGAGAATCCGTGCTAACTTACGCTTAACTTTTACGTAGGAGGATTTAGACAGTACATACTTCAATCTACCTAATGGCAGAAATTATATCCTAAAATAAAGTTCCGAGGAAATCTTCATTTAGAAAAACTGAAAAAGTAGCCTGTTAGCAGGCAAAATGTTCATAACCACTTCTATTTATCTAGTCATGAGTCGCCTGTTTCGAAAAACATATCATTACGGAAACAGATTACGAAGGTGCAAAGCACAATGCCTAAACGTAACGTTAGCATTAGGAAGCCCGGTATAAATCCAATATACAATTGGGAATCCTATCTACGAGCAAACATAAATCGACTGATTTTTTGTGCTCGATACTTGTTATTTGACTAAGGTCCCAGGTATTTAATTATGGTAGTCTAGGCACTCAAATGAAGTGTTAGCGAGGGAGATAATAAGTGCACAGTAATAACGGTTTGTTTCGATCAGCAACTCATGGCAAAAGACCTAAGCCAATAGGAAGTGGTGACCATGGTGCAGTCACGTTTGACACGGCCATGAATGAAACAATCAGGCTGGACGAGATGGTCGAGATCTTTAACGCAAACTTCACCAATCAGTTGAACCATGTACCTACTCATGTAGAATACTATTCAAACATAATATCAGCTGACATCCTATGGAATATCCGACTTACTCCTGACTTAGTATTAGAAAAGACTAAAACCTGTGCGCCTGGGAAATTCACCACCATTTGACAGTATTCACCTTCTCAATCAATCAATCAAATCAATCAGTAGCGACGTAGAACTTCTTACGTACGTACATCAGTTCATGTTGTCATACCACATTAGCACAGAGTTGTAATTGTCAATTCAAATCCAATAAGAGTAGAGGTAGTAAAGGTATTAGCAGTAGTCAGAGAGGTTAGGATTGGAATATATTATTCAAGAAGTAGAATCTAGTGAAACAGACTTAGAAAGATAAAGTGATGTAGAATTAAAAAGTTCATGGATTTCTGGCCGCTCCTACCTTTTGTCCAACCTATTCCTATGGTAATTAGTGTGTGAATATGTGTTTATCTGTACATTTCAAAAAGCTGTCCACTGAAGCGCTGTAGTTACCTGGGCTGAGAGCACTCAGCACTGCTTACTTACTTACTTTCGTACG
>OX103979.1:50034313-50126504 GCA_944470395.2 Schistosoma turkestanicum
GTAGAGGATGTAAAATATTTTCGCAGTTGCTTCTACATCTGCTTTCATTGCCTCTGCTGGAATGTCGTCTGGTCCTGCTGCTTTGCTGTTCTTGATTTGTCTGATGGCCATACTGATCTCCTCAATCGTAGGTGCGCCAATATTAATTGGGAGGTCTGTGGATGCTGCTTCGATGTTGGGTGTGTTCAGTGGAGCTGGTCGATTCAGGAGTTCCTGAAAGTGCTCTACCCACCTATTTCGCTGTTCTTCAGTGTTGCTGATTATTTTCCCTTCCTTGCTTTTCACTGGTCGTTCTGGTTTACGATAGTTCCCGGCCAGCTTCCTTGTTGTTTCGTACAATTGTCTCATGTTTCCTTCTCTTGCAGCGTTTTCCGCCGTCATTGCTAGATCTTCCACATATTTTCGTTTGTCAGCTCTGATGCTCTTCTTCACTTCCCTTTTTACTTTCGTGTATTCAGCTTGTGCGGTAACTTTCTCTGCTCTTGTTCGGCTGACATTCACTGCTGCCTTCTTGTTCCTCCTTTCTTCAGTTTTTTCAAGAGTACCAACAGAGATCCATTCCTTGTTATTGTGGTGTTTCCTGTGACCTAGAACCTCCTGATATGTTGAAGTGATTGCCTCCTTGATCCCTTTCCCAATGTTCTCTTATGTTGCTTTCTCTCCATTGAGTAGATCCTGCAAGGCCTGGAACCTATTGGTGAGGACTATCCTGAATTCGTTGAGTTTTACGGTATCCCGAAGAAGGGCCGTATTAAACTTGTGTGATGTTGTCTGCCCCGTTGTCCAGTGCTTCTTTAGCTTCAGTTTCATTTTGGCGATCAGCAAGTGGTGATCTGAAGCTATATCAGTTCCTCTCTTGGTTCTCACATCCTCCATGGTCCTTCTGAACTTTTTGTTGATACAGATATGGTCAATTTGGTTTTGAGTAGTGTGGTCCGGTGAAATCCATGTGGCTTTGTGAATGCGTTTGTGCGGGAATATTGTGCCACCGATGACCAGTTTGTTGAAGGCACATAGGTTTGCAAATCTCTCACCGTCTTCGTTCCTTTCTCCCAGTCCATGTCGTCCCATGATGTCTTCATATCCAGTGTTGTCCATTCCAACCTTAGCATTTAGGTTTGCCATAAGAATCGTCAGATCCTTTGATGAAAATTTCTCAACGATTGACTGCAGCCTTTCATAGAATTGATCTTTGATGTTGTCATTGTAGTCATTGGTAGGTGCATAACATTGGATGACGTTCATTGTAGTGTCCCCTTTCTTTAATTTGAGGGATGCTTTAATGAACCCCGGTCCATGAGATTCCCATCCTATCAGTGCCTTTTGTGCATGTTTGGACAGCATCAGTGCAACTCCTTGTGTATGTGAAGCGTTTTTCGCTTCATAACCAGAGTATAACAGCAGTTCCCCTGAAGCAAGTCTCAGTTGTCCTACTTGTGTTCAATGTATTTCACTGATGATGAGCACCTCGAGGTTGTATCTTTTCATTTCTGCGCAGCTTGAAGTAGTCTCCCACGATGAACGAACTTTCCATGTTCCTAAGTGAATGGTTGCTCTGATTGTCAGAAGGGGCATCGGCCTCGTGACTTCCGAGGGAACTCGGCTTTCATCACGCGACGTCATAATTCTTCTTCCAACTCCCAGGGCAGAGTTAAAATTGTTAGAATTATTTTTTCTGGTTAGCGTTTTTTTTGACAAGTGAGATTTCGACGGAATGTCGTCGCCAACTACATGTCCAACCCTTCCACTTTATCCTGGCTTGGGACCGTCAGTAGCACGGAAGGTTCTACTGGCGGAGTTAAAAGACATTACATATAAAATTATATTCGCTTATGTCTAAGTTTATAAATCGAATAAATCTAGCTTAATAAAGGCTGGCACCAGAATCCAATTTGAACAGTTGACATCAATCAACTTTACCCATTCACACCTCTACAATTGTAATTCCTCACTCAAATGATAGGTGAATATGTTTGCACTGATTTTAAAATAACTATCGGGATAAAAAAAATGAAGGAAGTTGATAAGTATAAAGTCCTGTAAAGCAGAAAGTTTTAAAAATGTACATTATAATTTAAGCAGCAATAGTAAACCTTTTGTAAAACTTAGCATTTTGAAAGCATGGTCAAAGTTCACTTCAAAAACGAAGTGTAGTACCTAACATACATTCGTGTTTGTTCATATTTAATTCGGTTAAACCTTAACTAACTTTTGTAACTTATTTAACTGAGTCATTTGTATAGTAATTAGTTATATGTACCATAGGCTTTTATTATTTTCGGGTTCGCTTCGTGTGTCTGTGGTTTTGGTGGTCTGCTTGCGGTGTAACAGTAAACGCATTCAACTCTTTGTATTCGTCTTTTGATTTATACACCGTTGGGCGTTATATTGAAACGGTTGTCAAGTTGATCAGTATACAAATTTGAAGAATATATCGAATACCGACGACCACACTGACCATCACAATAGATAATCGTTTAAAAACTGAGAAGACTAGCTATCAGATAAATATCGATCTAGTATAATTTGCGATTTTCCGATAACATTCATATTTTTGGGGTTCATTTCATAATTTGAAAAGAATAATTTATTACCGACTTCTAATGACTTTCTCTTTTAGGATTCCTCCGGTTATGGCCCAATAATAAATTTCCTAGGAAAGAACCGATTCGAGGAGTAGCTTCACTCATCGACTGATGTTGATCATAAGATGATTGGAAGTAAAACAGGAAAGAGCTGCTCTGTTTAAATAAAGAACTCGTGTATGAACAACATACTGTGGCGGCTTGGCATGCTTAATATGTTGCTTGCCATTATCAGGTCACCTCTGATTCTTCTGTAACTCAGAGGGAATAATCTCAAGTGCTGGGATCTATCTTCGTAGGGTTTATTTAAATACGCATATTACGCACCAACAGATTCTCCAGCTTAATCTCAATTAATATCCGTATCCGGTAAAACTGATTCCAGATGCCACCGACTAGGAATCTATGCAGACGAAGGTAGATGAATTGGTAATAAACTGGTTCCTGAAACTATTTTTAATCGTTCACGGTATATCAAGTCTCTTCTTTGAAAATACTTCAAAAGATGTATGAACCACTTCGTTCAAAAGAATTTTGATATTTGATTACTCATGAACAGCATAGGTCCTGAATACAGCTTAGTTTACTGCAATCTACTTCTAGTTTCCGAGTATTCTTCCGGAGATTTATTTTGCAAAGTATTCTTGAGGATATGGTAGTGCTTTTATGTTGCTGGTGTGTAGCAATAGATTGCTTTTATTCTGGAAGGTAACAGTTAAGTGGTAAAAGGGCTTACTTGTTAGGTTTGAATATAGACGCACGAACTAATAACACCTCTCCTGCAGAAAAGTTTATCCTAATGTAATGAAGAAGGGAAAGCTTTGTTAACATGCATTATTATTTTGATAAATTTCATATATTCTGGGCTGCTAGCCATAATTCCTTTGCAGATAATTTTAGCCTTTATAGCTGCTTACGCATGGACTGCAATTATAAAAACTCTAATTTCTTCGAACTGCATTCTGACGAGAATTATAAATCTAGAGAATTCGTGTGAAAAAATTTCATTTGCACCGTTTACACTTATTTTATTGATGAAGTCTCAACCGTTAAGCATAAGCGATTTGGGAAGACAGCAGAAGTCACCCAAGACATGTCCTTCACGAAGTACGAATTACATCAATTTATAGACAGAAAATGAAGGCCCTTCAAGAACTTGTATTTAAAATACCGAATGGAAAAATCAAAAATGTTTCATTTTTAAGAGCATTAAAAAATTCTTGGAACACTTATTAAACATCTCACTTGGACATCACTTTCTGATGGGAAGATCCGCAAATATTCTTCATCGTTAGCGCAATGTGTCTTATTAGCTTTAATAAATACTATTGCCTGCAACGTGGCAGCATACCTACAATAAAGTAAGAGGATTTTTCCGTGATTTCCAAGAACTGACAGAAACATCAGTTGTTTATACTCTGTCACAATAGCCTTTTTGGTTGTTTTTAACGAATGCCAACTGTTAATTATGTCGAACGGTCCGGATTCGCAGGTAATAGAATGACCTTGTAGAAAGGCAAATCCAGTATGAGACGATAAACACAAGTTTAAGAGGGCCGAAATTTGGGCTGACAATTTCATCATCCCTGAGTGGTTTCCTCGCCACCATTACTATAGAGTAAAAGACAAACAAAATGTTCTTCTCCAAAAACATGGATGGATTGATACCACCTCCTCGCCATCAGTGGTAAAGGGTCAGTAACTCTACCCTCTCCCCAGTTTTAATGCTGGCGATCGTTAGCTCGGAATCCCGTCTCGCTCAGAAGCTTCATGTTCCATACATTGTTAGAAAACACTGTTTCTAGAAATATCACTTTCATGAATATCGGACCGTTAAGTTGACAGATCGTTGGTGTTATATCGAGACATTATTGTATACTAGCATATGACAGCCTCTGAATTTCCTCAAAATACGAAAGTAGGGACAAATAAGTAGGTAGAAAACGAGGAAATTCTGTACCTTTAAGGCATTACAGGGATGGACTTTTTATAAAATATCAACAGTGCAATAGAGCTGAAGACACTTTCACTAAGTGATTCGCATATCACAATCGCTTACCCAACACTTTCAAAATTTAATGATCATAAAAATATAACCAAATGATAAAACACATGATTCCTTACCTTGTGGATCCAGCTTTTATGCTCCAAACTATAGCATTTGGAGAGCAACGTTCTCTTTTTTAAAGCGACGAAACAGATCAGTTGGTTACCTGTACCTCTTTCAACATCATATTTTAGATCTCATGTTTCACTAATCATTTAATCTTGTTTAATTGACAGATCTATTTAAAACTCTGTCAATTAACATGACGTGAAATGACCAATCCTAATGTAACAAACAGTGACACTAATACGTTTATTTAATCCTTATGGCAAGTTCAATTCACATGCAAAACTGTCTAGATAACAGTGTGGTGCGCGCTACTTACAAGTGGTATATGACGCGGGTAAAAACGTTATGTCTGGCAGCAGAAGATTGGGGAATATCAACAGAGGAAGAGCGGGAACACAATGGGATTTGTATGAGACGCATGAATAGTGAAATGTCAGACAATGAATTGATGATTTGCAACATTAACAGTCCAGTTCGATATGATGGATTGATATTTTGCAAATTAACGATTTACGATATGTTTTTTCTATTTTATCAATTAACTCTGTAATTTGAGATTAATACGATTCGGTTACCCTCACCGGGGTTCTCCTTCACTACAACAGTAATAAGTATCAACCTCGTGTGTGCTTTTATTAGATGTTGGCACTAACTCCAAAATTCATTCACGAGCTGCTTATCCCATAATCGATAAATACAAACAGTCACATTACGTCATCGGAAAACGGAATGTCATGAAGATAAGATAAAGTTAATGGTTTGAACACCTAAACCCAATTAATAGACCCTATTTTGTACTTACGCCTATTACCTTCAATGAAGCATAGGCCGCCGACCAGTGTTCTCCAACCTACTCTGTCCTTGGCTTTCCTTTCTAATTCTGTCTAATTTGTGTTCATTCTTGTCATATCTTTCTCTATTTCTCGGCGTAATGTGTTCCTCGGCCTTCTTTTTTTCCTCTTACCCTGATGGTTCCAGGTGAGGGCTTGTTTTATGATACAGTTGGGTGCTTTTCGCAGTGTATGTCCTATCTACTTCCGCCGCTTTTTCCCGATCTCCTCCTCCTGTGGAATCTTGTTTGTTCTCTCCCACAGGAGGTTGTTGCTGATGGTGACTGGCTAACCAATCCGAAGTATTTTGTGTGGACAACTGTTAATGAATACGTGTTTCTTGTAGTTCTCCAAGTTTCCTCCAGGTACGATAGAACTGTCTTGGCATTTGTATTGAAAGTTCTGATTTTGGTGCTGATCGATCATCTCGAGTCAGTCCGTCAGCTGTCCTCCATGCACGATTTCGCAGCTTGATCCGGAAGGCGTACTTTAGTTTTAATAATAATAATAATGACCTAACGATACGTAGCTACTAAGGTTGATTACTCTGGGTTTTACCCCATGAATGAGGGACTGTAACAAAGAAGCACTCATTACATATTGACAGCGATCTCTGATCACCCAAAAGTGGATCCCCGGGTGCAGGTATTTCTCCAATGGTGCTAGCGAACGTTTGAAGTAACGATGTCGAACATTTACAAGTTATTTATTCTGGTTGGTTCAAGATACAAAAGTCTTTGGAGGAATGCAAACTTGTTCTTAGCTATAAATATATTGCAAGCTCTGTGGCAGTACATTGTTAGTAGCACATTTGTAATGGTTTAAATTCTTCGCGCTATCAGCCCCTGGTTTCACTTCCCAGATTCTCTAATAATGAATCTTTTGTTGACACTGTTGCTTAGTGCTACTCTCATTTAGTGTAAGTGTATTCTATGAGCTTGCTAAGTCTTCGACTCAACTTTTCTTTTTTCCAGTGCTCCCGACTTACGCAAAGCACCTGGCTGGACGCGAACTGCTGAAAGGATAAGGATAAATCAGAAAGACCTTGATGTGGAGCGTTGGATAAGAAAGTTAACATGTCTATCCTTTCGCTTCGTATATTTGCTTGTGTGATTATGTTGATGGTGTTTTGCCTATCATATATATGCTTGTGTCGATGGTTATATTCACTGTTGTTGAGACTGTCACAGTGTAGTGTTTGTCATGGGTTTGATGAGCGTTTAAAGTTTTGTGTTATGGTTTTTGTATACTTGCAGAATAAACTGATAGAAGCTCGAAAACACATCTCATCTGGCTCCGAACATGATGAAGAGCGAAGTCAGCTTAGGCGCAGGTCTATGTAATGACAGCGAACAATGTTGGGTAGTGAAAGCAAAAGCGATGGAAAAGGCAGCGCGAATAGGCTACAACAGACAGTTGTACCGACTTATCAAGGAAACCGGTATTAGGAACCCAGATGTGAGTGAGGCTATTTCGGAAAAAAATGGTCTTATTGTCCGTTCTCAATCCAGGAGACTGGATCGATGGGCAGAACACTTTAGGGATCAGTCAGCTGGCCTCGAGCCACTCTTCGGTTACCGACGATCTTCAGTCTTCCTGAAAGGCAAATCGACGTAAGTCCCACTAGTCTTTATGAAGTTGAGAAAGCGTTAGGAAATCTGAAACGAGGGACGAGCTGCAGGTCCTGATAGACTGACCCCTGAGATATTTAAGGATGGTGGTCCAGTTTTATCAGCTAGGTTGACTGGATTAGGTAGAATGTGAGAACTGGACGTAATACCATCCGAGTGGTCTCAATCACTGATTATCCTAATCTATAAGAAAGGACGAAAGTCTTCTTGTGACAATCACAGGGGAATAAGCCTATTTATTATAGTATCTAAAATATTGGCCTCAATAATAATTCGACGCTTAACGAAAGGTCGTGAAAAGCAAACTCGAGAAAACCAGTCTGGTTTTTGACCTGGACGTGGTTGTATAGACCACGTTTTGCACACTACGACAGATCCTGGAACACAGACACACATTTAGGCGTCCTACAATAGTTGTCTTCCTAAACCTTAAAGCTTGCATTCGACTCTGTTGATCGTGAGGTTGTAGTGGCAGTACCTGTCATTAAAAAGTGTGTCAAAGGAAGTACATTAACCTCATACAAGCTCTCTACTAGAATACCACTGGTCGAGTGAGAGCTTATGGCGAACTGTCATCGGAATTCTTCACTTCAAGTGATGTCCGTCAGGGATGTCCACTCTCTCCATTCTTGTTTAATTTTATCATAGACATGCTGCTTGATATAACCTTGTCCTTTTCTGAACTTCAGTAGTAGACCATCTACCAGGAGGCTCGCTAACTTGACTTAGAATATGTCCGATTACATAGTCCTACTTGTTGAAGACGCTAACAAAATGCAGAGTCTTCTGATCCACCCTAAGCAACAATGCATGAATGTCAGGGATGCGGTTTTCCCCCTCGCAATGCAAAATGTTGCTTCTTGATTAGGTTGTAGTCTGCACCTGAACTAGTGGATAGGTAGTGAAGTGGTTGAGCGCGTTGACCGCTCAACTTATCTTGACAGTCTCATCAGTGCTAATGGCCTGGTGACTGACGAAATCTTAGCTTGGATACAGAAAGCTCGGTTGGATTTTGCCAACCTGCGTCACCTACGGCGCAGGCAAGATGTCCGTTTGCTAAACGAAGGGCATGTACCTGAACAATATTCAAGTGAGGGCTTTATACAGATTTTAAAGAGTGTAAGCTTAGCCTCACTTGTCAAGAAGTTCTTGTTTATAATCCCAGTTAGCCATCTGCATTTATAGATAATGGTTGAGGCATGTTCTTCGAATTTTAGGCCTTCTGGAGTAACTAATACCCAGGTCACGCGCTGATATAAGTGTCTGAACTCTACATTTTTTTAAGTAGTGTGGTATATCATGGTGACGCTTACTAAAATTCAATAGGCCACATTTGTTGTGGTTAAACGGTAGTTGTCATGTTTCGCTCCAGGTTGTTAAGTTATCAAGATCACTCTGAATCCTGGATATACTTTCTTCCACATCTTCAGGCTTACATCTGTAAATTATTCCCATATCATCAGCATATAAGTATGCTCTTTCAAATTTTATAGTACTTACATATATCAGTTTATGTACATTAGAAACAAGAGTGTACCTAGTGCACTTCCCTGAATAACTGCACTGGTTATTGGTCTTGGTGATGAAATGCAATCGTTGTATCTTATCATTTGTTGTCGCCCATTTAGGAATGAAGCAAACCATGAATGTAGTGAGTTAATGATTCCGAACAACTTTAGTTTAAGCTAGAAGCCTTTTGTGTGGGACTTTATCAAAAGCCTTTTTAAAATCGAAGAAGAAGACTGATACTAAAAGTCATTTGTCTTGTTTATGCGTGATATGGTTGAAATAATCTAACACACATGTGTCACACGACCTGGACCTCATGAACCTATGCTGTGAGGTCGATATCAGATTGTGACTAAGTAGATATTGTATGATCTCTGCCTTAACTAGTTTCTACTTCACCCTAGATACTACCGAAGTTATGTTTATGGGTCGGTAATTTTCTACGTTCGCCGTAGGCCCATATTTAATTGTGGGGATGATATGTGTGGTCTTCCAGTTATTAGGGTAACACTCTGTGGAGAGTGATAAAGTAAATATTTTGAGGAAAATAACACACAGATCATTGCTACCGTTTTTCAGCACGCTGGCTGGGATACCATCTGGACCTTCAATGTAAGAGTGCTTCAGTGTGCTAATCGCCTTAGAAATGTTCTGTACACTAAATTCAACACTGGCGATTTCACAGGAAGGAGTTTGGGTCAGATGTGACTCATTTGTTGAGTTTTCGTTTATTAATGTTGCACAAAAATGTTTGCTTAACAGCTCTGTGATACTTTTAGGGTCTTCATACACTTGACTGTCCTGAATAAATATGCCGGCCTCCTTTCACTTTGGAGCATTTAAGTTTATTACGAAGGAGTTTTGTAAGTGCAGAGGATTCATTGTTCAGTAGGTTTGAAGAAATTAGGGGTGGCCAAACAAAATCATGGCACTAATCCATGAAGTCACTGACAAGTGGACAGTCATGTTGGTAAAATGTAGGCCACCTGGTTGGGTTCCGGGAGACGAAAGTCACCAATGGTTGGAAACCTTGAGGGACATGGCTCAGAATCGTTTACAGTGGCGCAGGTGCATCCACTCTTTGTGGTCTCTCAAACTCTAACCTTCTGAATTCCACATAATCTCTATCCTTCTCCTTCTAAATTTATCTCACTGAATTATATTTTTTGAACCATATCATCGCTTCCTAATCTTCCCCACTGCTGCTAATAATTCTACTATCGCTATCACTGTTGGATTTGAACTGACAGTTACGTCTCTGTGCTGACGTGGTATGGCAACCTGAAGTGATGTACTTATGTACGAAGTTCTGCGTTGTATCTGTCTGTCTCTATACTTGCAGAATGGTTTTCTCCACTGAGGCTGAGCAAGTCAGTGTTGGCAGAGCCTATAATTGTGAATGGTAATTTTGAGTAATTTTTAAGCCATAGAGTTAAGTGTTATTTGCTATGTTTCTGAGTTAAATCAACTGGAAACCATGAACTTCCAGTTACCTCTTGGTCACAAGCATATTTTTCACCACTTTTAATTAATTACACCGCGTACGGAACCTCACAATCTGTTGGGGACGTCAGACCCTCGGAACTCACTTGCGAAAGGTCGAAATTTTTGATCTTTTATGTTCTCGCGCATAAGCTGCCCGGTTGACCTTGAGCTTACGGTTTCCATTTGAAAAATCCTTGACTATCAATGGTTGATGGATTATTTTAGCACGTTATTTTTTGGCTCTACCAAGAAAGTTTCTATCATGTATAAAAACACTCTATCTGTGTGCTTGTAAATCTCATATATTTTGGGTTCTTGTAGAATACACTATCTACGCCTAATCAAGACTTCTTGCTGTAGTTATCCAAGCAGGAGACAACGGATTAAAATAACCCATCGTGTCACTGAATCATTTCTCTTCGCTCTCGTTTATCCAGTAAGGTGAACTCCTAATGGTTCCAAGCATATCAATTGGCGACGGTGGTTTGTGGAAACATGGACAGCATTGCTGAGTTTCATTATGATCATGATGCCAACGCTACTTCTGGCATGTGGTTCCGGCGTGATGAAGATCTATTTAAAATTGATTTCACCAATCAACATGATGCTTGGAAGGTTCGGCTGCTACTTCCAAAATACGAGCGCAAGTGAGCTGGATTTGATGCTACATTGGAACCCACTAGAACGCTCATTCCTGGATACAGTCCAAACATTATGCCAACATTTCGGCGACAGCTCGTCATCCTTTAATATTTGTTTTCGATATTTGAGGCTAGTTATGAACGAGGACGGTGATTTTCTCACGCATGTGGGCATTGTCAACCGTGAATGTGAACGATCCATGTTGAAGTCTTCGTCCGAAGATCAGCTTAAAGCCCTTATACTCATTCGCAGCCTCCAGTCCCAGACGTTCAATGAAATAAAAACGCGGCTACTGTGTCGGTTGAACCAAGATCCTAAACTCACCCTCAGTTACATGGCTAATGAATACCAACGTCGTATTAATGTATAACGATACACGACTCTGGTGAAGAGTGGAGGGTCTTGACTATTTGATCACGACTTCTTGATATAGTTAGCCGGTCGGTGACAACGGATTAGAATAGCCTATCGTGTCACTGCATCATTCATCTTCGTTCTCGTTTTTCGAGTAACGTGAACTGGTAATAATTTCAAGCATATCAGTTGACGAGCATATCAGTAGCGATTAGACTAGTGTTAATATAACAGATCCTTAAGTGCAGGTTATTATTCTTCGACCTGTGTCTTTTATTTCCGACGATCCAGTAGTCTGGTTCGCAATACTGGAGACTGAGTTTGAGGTCCGCCGCATTACTAACCTGCGACTGAAATTCGCCTACGCTCTGTAAAACGTACCTTGGGATTATATAGGCGCTCTTCGTGAGGTTGTCTTCAATCTTAATGGACCTGACGTCTAAGATCGTCTCAAGGGGGTTATTCTCAGACATTTCCTCCCATCGAGAAAGGAACAATTGAGGACATCATTAGAGCTTCATCCCTTGGGTGATTCTAAACCAAGCCGCCACCACCTCATGCAGGACCATCGACAGCTGATTTCGCAATAGTTAAGGAATTGTGGCTCGAATCTTCACCAGCCCACCTACAGCGCACGATCACGGCTCTGGTCCAGGACTCACCATTTATGCAGGTTGCCTTCATAGCAGACAAGCACTTGGGACAACTATATAATAATAATAATTTATTCTCAAATAACTAAGTTACAAGAGTCACGCCAGTTTACAGGCTAGATCAAATTGTCACGTTCAAATGTAGATCTTGACGCTAGTCCCTTTCCAGCTCGTCAGGATCCAGGTCGCTGTATTCACAACATTCTCAAGTTCCTAGATCGTTCCGAGGACCCCACGTCCTCCGAGCCAGGCCGCGATCACGTGTAGCTGTAACTACCCGCCCCAAGCGGGTACATTCCAAGCCACGCCAAAAGGTAGTAAAGATGACGAGCAGGGGTTTAAACTGATCCACTGTACCTTTGGATCCAAGGCCATTGTCAGGCCCCTGCCAACACAAAGCGGTAAACTATCGTGAAGGAGAGTAAATGCTGCCGTATTCGCCAGCCACTGACCTCAGGCTGTCTCCTTATTTCACATGCGAGATTATCGCACAAACGCTAAGTACCTTTCAGGCTCCCAAGTTTCTGTCGCACCGATTGGTGACACTAAGTCTCAAGCTACGATGCTTCAACTACGCGTTGCAAAATGGTTCAGTCATACCTATCTATGGTACACGACAACTTACGGTCAACCTCAGTAACCGATGACAGTATCTGCGAACATTCATCGTTGCCGATGCTCCCACAGCCATACCCAGTATCGATTTCCTACCGCACTATGAATTGCTAATCAATTCATGTAGGCTGCAGTTGATCGATACTTCGTCGAACAGTAAATTCATTGGCTTTAAAGCTCAGAAAAATGAGTACCGAGCTTTTTCATTCTCATGACGGTATGTTTGAGGTCTTATTCAAGAAATTCGTGCAGCTAATTAAACTTATCAAGGAGATCCCATCTATGACTAGTCGTGTGCTACACCTAATCGTTGCCAACTGGCACTGGACGAATTAGCTTTTGCTAAACGTGAGTTTGACAATTTAATAGCTACTTGTATTATTCGTCCTTTTCACAGTCCTTGGGGCTCACCGATCCACATGGTTCGCAAAAAGGATAGGGCTAGTTGCAGAGCATACGGCGACCAATCATTATGGGCAGCTACACGTTTTGATAGTCACTCCATCCCCCACATACACGACATCAGGGCATCAACCAGGTGGCGCCTTGCATTCTGTTTGAGTTCCTACGAATGCCATCAGGATTAAGGAATGCTGCTCAAACTTTCCAAAGATTTATTGACAACTTGGTACAAGACTTAGATTTTGTTCACGTTTCTAATGATGACCTTTTAATCGCATCATCAAATGAAGATGAACATTATCAGCAGCTAAGACTGCTATTCCGGCGCCTTTCAGATAATGGAATAATAGTAAATCCAGACAAGTATGAACTTGGTAAACCGGCAATAAATTTCATAGGTCATATTATTAGGCATGAGGGTATTTAACCTTGTGAGGACTAAGTAAGCGCAATAATCGAGTACACTTTACCACCCACATTCAAAGAACTGAAGGCATTTCTCGGTTTGGTTAACTTCTACTGACGTTGTATCCCACACGTGGCAGAATGTTCTGATCGCTACTCACCACGATAGTGCGGAAATTTAGACTGTATCTCCCAGTTCACAACAGACCTCGGTCATATTAAGGGCGAGTCAAATTATGTTGCTGTCGCTCTGTTACTTATCCAAATAAATGGAGTTACTTCACTGGTGCTTGATCTCCTTGCTGTGACTGCCGCCCAAGCAAGTGATCCCTCTAGTACAGAAGCACAGCAATCGACATCCCTTCAGTGCCGGGAAGTACCCCAAGCTACTAGCTCAAGTAATATCCTGTGTGATACCTCTACTGGTCTTCCCAAACTCATTGTACCATCAGCTTATCGTCGTTTCGTCTTCAATGCCATTCATGAACTGTCTCATCCAAGTATCTCAACCTTATTACGCCTCATCGCTGCATGATACATTCGTACGTAAACGATCAAAGGTGCACAGACACATAGCCTCCCCCACCGGAACATTCGCTAAGCCTGAAGCTTGCTTCGATCACGTTCATGTTGTAGGACCATTGCCACCATCGCATAGGTATGATGACACCCATGTGCATCGATCGTTTCACAAGATAGCCCGAAGCTATCCCCATCACTCCTATTACGGCTGAAACAGTTGCTCACCACTTCGTAGAACGATGGATATCGCTGTACGGCTGTCCTTTCACTGTCACCAATGACCGAGAACAACAGTTTGAGTCCGAATTATTCATCTCGCTAACCCAGCTGCCTGGTACGAAATGCATACGCACCACCGCCTACCACCCAGCATCCGTTGGTTTAGTTGAACGGTTTCGTCGCCCACAAGGCAAATCGGAAATATTATTACACGTGTGCATCATTCTATATAAGTTAGGTAGCTTCCAAAATATTTTCGCGTGTCAAAACTAGAAAAGTGATAAAAATCAATTTTTAGCGATATTGAAGCCAAGTAAGGAGTCGCTATGAGTGGCTGTTCAAGTCAATAGAGACTAAAGGCTCTTGCTGAAACCATAGTATGAATACCAGTTGGTAGTCTTAGTGACAGTTCATTTGGATACTCCCCCATCAACGGGGCATTTAATATCTGTAAATCTGCCTACAGTAAGAGATTCACGCCCGGCTAGAAGTTACCTTGTATACTGGCGGAGCATGCAGAGTAACGTGAGTGGTAAGAAAGTTGATTGGTGTTTGAGAATTAAGCGTACAAAATATAAAAGTAACAAGTACTGGACTTAATAGTTGGGAATATATATTTTTACAAAATGTTCTCCCGTTTTCAGTTAAGTTTGACGATATCTATTAGTTTAGATTTAATTACCAGCAAAAATAATAATAATAATATATTTTTCCTCAACTAACTACGTCACAAGAGTCACACCAGTTTACAGGCTAGATCAAATTGTCGGAAATGCTTTCACATTAACTGTAAAAGTTATAGCAGTTAAATTAAGTATAAGAGTCAGTTTCTGATAGCATATTTACACCATGTCACAGTATAGTATCAGCTGAACATAAATTTCAAAGAGGTTAGTTCAAGATGTTTGTGGTGGCTTTTTCTCTTCAGTTTTCTTCTAAATATGTTGACAGATGGAGCTTCAATCATATTTTTAAGTAGTTCGTTTCATAGCAATTCGATGAGATAGTCAGCTGATAAGCATTCTTTTCCGTTCTTGTGGATGTTTTGAGAGTGTTTCGGCTAATTTTTTTGCAGAGACGACAAATGGAGGTGTGTCAGGTGCAGAATTATCGCTAAGTAAGTAGAAAATTTTTTGGATTCATCTCTGGTACTTCTACATCTTCATCTCTTCGGAACAAGCTAACCATGAGAGCTGTAGCTCTTATAGGGAAAATATCACCCAAGATTGACGGCGTTAAGAATAATTACTAGTGAAAACACATCTAAGTGGAACTTTGGTGTGAAGTTTACCATCTTATAGATGATCAGCCAATATGATGTCTATATCTTGCGACAAATGATACTCAGCAGTCGTTCAGCACCCAAGCAGTGTATTTGAATAAAATTGTAAAAATACATCAGCGCAATCTTGTGTAGCAGTGGGATTTTCCCATGTTAGATTATCCTGAAAAAGGGATCAAAGTTGACTAGCGAATTTCACAGCCAAGAAGGGTGGGGATTCTTGACCCTGATTAGTGAAGATAACTTTACCTTCTGTCAGAATGGTGGCTGCCATTCCTGAGGCACTTCATGCAAGCCGGACCAGCCATATGATGCAAGAATAAAGCGCGAAAGCATATTGAATCTAGTCATTTCTTTTGTGAACTTTCAAGCTGAAGAAAAATATATGGATAAGACAGGGACCACCTAATTGGGAAAACCTACATAGTTAGGTTGCCTGTTCATTCACACGAAGCTCATTGTGACACACTGGATGAAGGCTCTTATGAGCCCTTGATGTAAAGGCTGCAAGCTTGCCTAGCAAAAAAGGACGGGTGGCGTGTCTAGTTGGGGTCAACTATAGAAAATCTCTCCCTGAAATTGAGTACGGTAGCGCATGTCAGAGGGGTTTTACCGTTCTCTGCGTCTCGGATACACGCGTATCCTCGTTTCAGGAGACTTCAACCTTCATAAAGTCAATTTTTCTGACCGCGCATAAGATGGAGCTGAAAAATTCACCGAAGCTTGGCGTCTCGACCTCTTAGAAGCATTAGGATTGATCGAAAACGTACGTCTTAACTCTGCCTCCACGGAGAAAAAATAATCCTATACTTCAGTTTTATCAGCGAAACTTAGTTAAAACATCTCACTAACCACAAGCACTGAAACCTGAAATGGCAGGGTGTGTCAGCCCTACAAGCCGCTTGCTTAGATTTCTTACCGGACAAATCATACGTGCTACGAACCAGTTTGCCCCACAGATTGTCCCTAGAAGTAACAATCAACGCTCATTCAGAAGTAGTCACACCATTGGAATGTTAAAACCTAAAAATTACTACTGGGCGCAGTATAGATGAAATAGTAACAATAGCATATGTAGACGGTTCACGCTAAAATGTTATCAATGTACAAAAGCGACAAGAGAAGATATTCTTGAATTTCAGACAAAGCCAATTGAAAAGACTTATCTCTAGTCCATAGAGCTTATTCAGTTATTCCACCTCTATTCCCGAATCCGAAACCAGAGTTTCCCGATGTTATCTTAATGGCTTAATCAACATTATAGGTGTTGCGTAGAGCTTCTGGGAGAACAGTATCTTCAAAAATTTCAACCGTCTCACACGACCTGAAGCTTCCCCTATGACCAAAGAAGAGGTTCAAAAGTGGACCTTAGTGCTGTTTATAAAAAAACCCTATAATTGAAACTATTGGACTTCTACTGGCCTGAACACGGGTCACTCTGCTATACTGTAAGAAGCGGATTCAATCTTCGCAATAATGGTTGGTGTGAAGTTCGCCAACTGAAGATACGGCTTCAGATAATTGGAAGCTGGTCCATACCTTAATAATTTTCTAAGGGGATCGATTCTATAAACATTCAATCTACAGGTCAGTGACCCTCCTTTAAATACCACTGAAAGTCTTAGAGTCATTAGTATGTAAATAAACTTCTCCAATACCGTCTAGGCTATTACTTTCCTCTGAAAACATTTTACTTCGGAGAGAACTTTGCGACCAAGACTGTAAACTGACACATCAGGATGGTCTGACGCATCTTCAAAGTTGGACGAATGAAGTTCTGTACGAAAAACTTGTGATTTCTAGACGACATGGGGGAGTATTTCATTATAATTAACTAAAATTTATCCATTACTCTTTGAATATACCTGAAAGCATCAACGACGCATTGCTCCTATATACGGAAGCCCCTCAAGTAAACGTTTTAGTTCCTTCCACCATCATTTGGATCATTGGAACAGTACTCTGACATAGCGCAACAGTTGAATGTTTGCGTCACAGTCCGGTTAGTCGGTTTGATATTAAAGAACTGTAATTTTACCTTCGAAACAAATTACTTATCGACTTGAAAAATAGATATATTTAAAAGTGGCCCTTAAAAGACAATATAAATTGAACACTTAACTACGGTTGATTCACGTTATCGAAACAGTCCTATCTTGTCAACACAATCTCAAGAGCTATATCTAAGGATCTCACTGATTAGGACTGATGTGCTGTAAGTGAAATTGTATACTAAAATGGAATAAATATATTTCTCAGCAACAATGTTTTCTTGCTCCTTACATTTTGGATGGTTGTATGCATTAGATAAGTAATAGGAAAACGTTTGTTGAATTACCTGCTTACCGTCATATCGGGAATTATTTGTGAATCCAGCTGAAAAATATACGATTTTTAATCTTCAGACAAGTATATTAAAAGGCTTTAAGACCCGATGATATGTAAAAATATAGTTAAGTTATGATAGTCGTGCATGTTTTTTGGATCGTCATTCGAGCTTGTGCACTTCATATCTAGCGTCGTACCTGACTCACAGTATCCGTTGCTTGTGTTGCTTTCTTTTCATTCGAAGCCATGAACAGAGTATCTAACGAAATATATGTGCTGTAGTCATGACTTACTGTAAATCATTCTGTAGGATTCGTATTGTTTTTACGAATTGTGCTTTTAGTTCCATGTGGGGTATAAACATTAGGCAGTCCAGACGTCAGCACATAGGCTTAAATAGCCTTGATCGACTTTCGAAGATTGTCACCTGTAATTTTCTGCAATTTCGCCACCTTTAAGCTTATAAAAAGCTGTCACAACTCATGAACTGATCAGATTTTTGGTTTCCGCAATGTAGCTTCGAATGTACCTAAATCCTCATATTTTTTCAGTGAGAATGCCATAGAAAAAGGTGCAGTGCAAAAATTCTGTCCTTCACACGTTGCTGTAGTGCCACTTATCGGTATAAACTTTATTAAAAATACAATGTACTCGTTAACCACGACCTCAAAAGTTGATGAAAACTGTGGTGGTGGCAGAACTGATTTATAAACATGTGCCTAATGTTTATGTATGGACGAGAAGTTACTACTTAAAATGTTGGTGACCGAAAATTAAAAAGGAACATATCCAATCTCCATTTCACCCACTCTTAGTTCCTTGCAGGTGTCCAAATAGTCATTTTTGTTTAACAGTCCTAAAAATAAACTTACTCAATAAACTTATCAATTCACCTCGCAGATTTCTGTGATTGACATGGCAATGTGTCGTCTGGGAATGTGCTATTAGCGTTGTAGTCGAGTAATCCAGCGAACGATGCCTTCAGTTTCTCAATCACTTCGTAGTCATATGAAAGAAAAGTGTTTTATGTCATCACAACTTACCATATTAATGCAGCACGAATTTTGTTTACGAACATCCCTATGGCAATGTATAAACTCAAAGTATGTTTGACGGCAGCCGGATGTATATTAATATTTTTGTAAAAATCTACATGATATTGTATATTTTACGTTAGTCTTTAAAACTCAAAGTATCTAGTGTGTGCTCTCTTTTAACTTTAATAGAATTAGCTCTTTATGGATAAATTGAAATTGTTATTTAGTCAGCTTACGTCTCTACTCCCATCACCTAATTTTTCTGATCTGGATCCCTGTATTCGACTTCGTGGCGGAATTGAAGCATATGTACAGAAGTCTGATGACGAAAGTTTGTTCTCTGATCTAAATGGCGCAGAAGTTCATGAGGCGTTTTATTTGTGCTGTCTCAATTTTCTGTACTCTTGCAATGAATTATTTGAAAGCAATACAACCAATAATAGCGCTGACATTCCTGTTTTCAGTGTGTTTCAAGAAAAACAGTTGTCCACTTGTCTTCAGTTTGTTGTCGCGTTTGGCATTTATCCGCTCTTAGAACCCGGAGTTTCTTTGCCCTTAAGTATGCGGATAGATAATATTGAGAATTTCATCTGTCCTCGGAAGGAAAGGGATGGAGAAAGAATTGAAAAACTGATGAAGGTAATTATGAATGGTTTAATAATATTTTTTTATTAGTTGTTGATTCACGTCAGACATATCTTGATCTCAAATACTATGCAAAGTATGCATTATTTTAACTGTAAAATAAGAAATCCTTTATTTGGCTAAAATTTAAAATATGCAGACTTTCTTCGTTTGTTGCTTCATTCATATATGTTTTCAAATCTTACTTGGCCATGAGATTTTGTTTCTGTTTCGCCCCAAGGACCAGTAACTGTTGTCCTAATTAGTGTACAGAGTCAGCGCATTCTTGTTTTATTTTGCCGTCCTGTTTTCTAAGTGACCACTACTATGTTATTTAGAACTACTCTTTAAAAAGAGATATGTACATATTTGACGTTTAAATCAACAACATGGGCTGATGTACGTACGTACGAATTTCTATGTTGTAACTGGCTGACTCGCTTATGGCGTAGGCGAGATATCCGTTTGCTAACCAAAGGACGAGTGTAATGCACTTCATATGTATATGCGCCACAATAAAAATGAAACCGTAAAGAGATAAAGAAAGAACAGTAAGGTCACTAACAAAAATGGACAGAGCTTAGTGTGTGAGTATGAAATAATTGTAATAATTATGGGAAAAATAATTCAGTCACGAAAAATGCAGTCAAAAAGAATCCTTTCAGTTAAATATATTTTTCTTGCTTATGTGATAAAAATAGAATAACGTACACCACGACCGCCACTGACTTCTATTTAGCCATATATAATAAAGTCTCAAACCGCTGGGCAGTGCATCGAAGACAGTTGTAGTCAGAAAGCTTCAGCTGACATGACTTTTATTTTCATAGACCATGTTTGAAACTGTTGTGGCTTATTTTATTCATTAAAGTAAATGATTTGATTCAGAGTATCATAAGCTGCAATCACTTTCAGAAACAGGTAAAATGAAGAGCAGTAAAAAGACATCAGACAGCATTAAAGATAGCAGGTGATCTAATTAAACTTGTAGTTTTTAGTTCAAGATTGTTGTAAACAAATTAGAGCAGTATAATTAAGCTTAAGATCATTTCCAGTTTATTCCTTGATCTGACTAGAGTTTCGTTTCGGGCCAGTCTACAAGTGATAAACACTGTCCTAACGTGCAGGTTTTCGACAAAGATTTTTTTGGGAAATTCGTGATTTAAATGGCAACTCGGTAGGTATGAGTAAGTACTTAACTTAAAAGATGTGTTATATGTGCAAATAACACTCCGCTTTAATTTACGTAGTTCCATGATTTTTCTAACCTCGGAGTGTTGTTAAACATTACATACACGTATCCACACTTCGTTACTAAGTCGCATTAGCCCAACTTTTACAGGTATGTATTATTGTAATGCGATGAATTTTCTAGTGTGGTGATCTAAATTTTATTCACTTTGAAAATTAGTACACTCTTTTTCCAAATGTTTTCTACAACAAAAGCTATAATTCTTTACATTTTACCCTAATTGTGTACTATACAGATTATCAAGTGTCTAATTTGCTTGAGAGAGTCTAAATCTTTCCAGTTACAACGATTAGTCGGCACCACTTCATTTTTGGGTGATTTAATTGCAAGCTTGTTTCAGTCTGCTTTTGGGATGGATTCATATTTGCGCAGTAACAATTTCACTTCTGAGAGGGTTTCTTCGCTCATGATATACATCCGTGAATCTCGAAGAATCCTTTGGAAACTGCTACTTGAGCTACCACGTCATATAGCAATGAAAGAACTGATGATTCTTCAAGGTGGTACATGTACTCGTGTTAAGGTTAGTTTATTCACTAAATTTCTTATATCCAAATAGAACAAACCCATTGCGACAAAATGAGAAAGATTAGTTCAGCAAACAGCTCTCTTCAGCGAATTCACTTTCAAAGGTGTACAAATACAAAATATGATAATCAGGGGTATTTTTACGTTGACAGGGTGATCGGGTTTGCCTATCGTGACGACTCAACTGTGCTATATTGGCTGTAACATATGTTTCTGTAGGTCCCACCATGTCAGGCAGGTCGATTGGAGAACGACGAGACTAAAAGCACCAACTCAAGGTCTGAAAGTGAAGTCGTACTGCCGACTGTAGAGAGGTCTGATAGCCATAGTATGTTTCCCTCGGATAACCAGCATCTGAAGCGATGCTTTCTTCTCACAAGAGGGGAAAGGGTAAGAAA
Organism: Schistosoma turkestanicum; assembly: GCA_944470395.2. NCBI lineage: Eukaryota > Metazoa > Platyhelminthes > Trematoda > Strigeidida > Schistosomatidae > Schistosoma > Schistosoma turkestanicum. The sequence continues at coordinate 50,055,731 of OX103979.1, forward strand.
AGGTGGACTCTAAAAATGTCACACCTCATACTACCTCACGGATTTCCGTCTCCAACGGTAACGGCACTTAAAGAGTGCAACTAACAGTTTAAAAGCTTCCCATAAAAGGACCGTGCGTGACCTGCCACAAACAGTTGTCCTCTGGGCCCTTCGGTCTCTAGGACCAATACTAATCCAACTACCTTTTGAGGTTCCTTAGGAAACACCCATGCACGGTGTGAGCAGCTGTGAAGTGACATCTGCTCTAATAACCATAACAGCACATGAGACCAAATCAGTCATAAACAAATCCTTCCTACACCTCTTAATAACACTCTTATCTTCATCAGTGAGGGGTATACGGTATTATTCTCAACAAAAGACGTATCTAATGTGAGACGTAGGTAATACACCGCAAGGAAACCTGTTAGGGTTCTACCTAATAATAGCTCATCTAAGAATATATGTTGTGAGCAACTAGAAAAACAGTTGGGCAGCCATGTAAGTGATTTCCATTTGGAGACAGCTTGGAATGACATCAAAAAGGCTGCGGAAAGAGCAGTAAGGTAAACCATAAGACTAGGGTGAAGCCGTGGATCTCAGTAGCATCCACCGAACTGATAGACGCTCGTAAACTCATCTCACCAGGCTCTGAACATGACGAAGAGGGAAGTCAGCCTAAGCGGAGGTTGATAAAAAGCCCACGCAATGATCGTGAACAGTGGTGGATAGCGAAAGCGAGAGCGATGGAAAAGGCAGCGGCAATAGGCAACAGTTGACAGTTGTTCCGACTTATCAAGGAAACCGGTATTAGAAATCCATTTGTTGGCTAAACTATCTCGGAAATGGATGGTCTTTTTATTCATTTTCAACCTAGGAGATTGGATCGATGGGCAGAATACTTTAGGGATCAATTCAACTGGCTTTCAGCCACACTTGGGTTGCCCACCATCTCCAGTCTTCCTGAATCGTAAATCGCTGTAAGTCTTCCGACTCTTTATGAAATTGAGAAAGCGATAGGAAGTCTGAAGCGAGGGAGACCAGTAGGTCCTGATAGATCGACCCCTGATATTTTTAAGGATGGTGGTCCAGTTTTAACAGCGAGATTGACTAAGATCTTAAGAAGAATCTAGGAACTGGACGTAATTCCATCTAACTGGTCTCAATCCCTGATTGTCTCAGTCTACAAAAATGGACAGATTTCGTCTTGTGATAATCACAGAGGAATTAGTCTAACTGATATAGTTTCTAAATTGTTAGCCTCAATTATCCTTAGACGCCTAACTAGAGCTCATGAACAGCCGATTAGAGTAAACCAGGCTGGTTTTCAACCTGGACGTGAATGTAAATATCCGTTTGCTAACCAGTGGATGAATCTACTGCACAGCACTTCGCTCCGTCGTACTAAATGGATGCGAAACATGGCCAGTTAGAGTTGTGGATATTCGTAGGTTATTAGTATTCTGTCGTAGCTGTCTTCGAAGCATAGTTCGTGTGTCTTGCTCCAACTGAGTAATCAATGCTGTCGTTAGGAAACGAATATTTGTCAGGAATGGCAAATCAACAGATGGAGTATTGAAACTTCATCAGTCGAAGTGGTTGTTGTAGTATTCGGTTGAGCTGGTCATCTGATATGGACATCTTGAATTTTTTTTCCCTCTTCCTCGTCGTCACTGTTATAATTCTCTTTTTATTGCAACCCAGTTATTCCTAATGCTTAGTATTCTCGGACACCAATTCAATCGAGACGTTCTCCCAAATCGGAACACGGTTGAACAGGAAATAGATTATATTCCAATAACAAGGTACGAAGTTCAATAGGAAAAAACGTTAGTATATTTATAGTCTTTTACTTGAGAAGATTCTAGAATGTTCCCCAAGTACCGACTAGCTCTGATTGGATACGAAATAGCCAATCAGCATTATTTACAACAATTATTTTAATCTATTCTGGTGAACTTTGAATTTATTGTTTTATGCATGATACCTATCTAGAAAAATATTAATTTCGAGGAATATAGACGTAAAGAAATTTACTGCATAAAATATTAGCTATGTTCTAAAGAACAAGAAACAATTATGAGGTAGTGACACTAGGTTCAGAAAAAAGAACCTGTAAAATTGAAGTAAAATATAAAATTCTGTTTATATTATTATTTTGCCTTGATTATTTGCCTAAGACAATCAAACTGTGTTGATTCTTAGTCATTTCATTTTTAAGCAACGACTACCAACGCTTCTGTCCTTCAAGTCCAATAATTTTATCGGTAATGGACGAGGTAGCTTAATCCACTAACAGATTCTGACTGAGCACAACCACTTTCCAGTCAGCAGTTCTGTGTCATCTAATTTTTGTTTCATTTCTATTATTTAGTCTTAGCTTCAGTCAGTTGTTACTGCATTTAGATCAATTTGATAAAATCTAGAAATAATTAAGATGATGTAACTCATAACTTAGTATCAAGGACCTATCTTCCGAATGTTATAACTGTTTGCCAACTGACGTAGTACTAAGGCTGTAATTTATTTACAACATATTCAACCACGATTGTATGACTGACTTGTTTGTTGAAAAACAAATAATCGCTGGGTTAAAAACGATTCTCGCAACGCAACACATCGTTCTACCTTTCTTAGTATTAATGTGGGACAATTATCAAGCTGAAGTTGCAATAGGTTGAATATTATGGTATAGTGACAATAATTCAGCCAGTATCACCTGCTTGAAATATCGGCTTCTCTAGTTTCGACATGCGTTATGAATATCATTCCAGTGGCTTCCATGTTATGCTTTATTTTCGGGTGCCATATTGAGGTGGGAGAAGCGGAGGTAGAGAGTTTATGGTGTATAGTAGCGAATCTTTGTCAGCCGAAGTGACTAATATGTGTTACGTATGCCCAACCACTGACTGCGTCAACGAGTGATTTTGTCTGGTGTTGGGGTAGTCTGGATGAAAGATAAGGGCGGTCAAGCAAAACATGGCACCAGTTCATGAAGACATTAACAACTGAATTGAACCGTGTTAGTAGCTGGAGGTTACTTAGTTTGGGTCTACGCGATAGTCGTAACCGATGGTTAGAGACTTTAAATGATATAGCTCAAAATCGTTCACAGTGGTGCATGTGTTTCCATTCTCTGTCCTCTCCCATCTTGTAAGTTCTTGAATTCATCATAATTTCCCTTCTTTTTTCCCTGTTTTTTATTTTCTTGTTTCATACGTTTGATATCTAATCTTTTCCATTTCTGCTAATACTGTTATTACGTCCACTACTTTGGGATGTGGTCTGACAATTTCATGTCTCTGTCTATCGGGACATGACATTTTGAACTGAAGTAAGTGTGTACCATGCTCTTCGTTTCAACTAACTGACAGACTTGATAGAACATATGGAACCATTTGTTTTAGCATCCGTTTGTACCAATGTTTATGTGTTTTGGGTTGGTAAATAAACGAATAACTAGCCTCTCTCGCCTATCCACTATTCATTTTCCGAACTTCCAAACAATTTTTTGTTGCTTTAATATTTTTTGTGAATGATAATTGATGAAAGCTTCCAAGTAATCTTTTGTTTAATGTTGTCCTGTGGTACATTCACTTTTGGATATTATTTCTTATGATGTTTTCAGCAAATAATTTATGGTTGCTTAAAAACTTGATTGAAAGTTAATCTATTGTATCAAAAGTACCATTTATCAGTCTATTTCTTTCCTTTCAAAATTAAGGGAGCTGTTCAGTTACCAAAAGCACCAGTCTGGTTGCGCAAATCCTGCGGTCGTTTACTATCCCGTTTGTTGGTCCATCCAGTTATAAATAATCTGAATGTTGAAAAATCTGAAAATGCCCAAAATTTAGGTGTTAAAAGCTTCCTACTAGCTTCTCTGTCTCTTTGTCCTGGGATATTACCTTCTGATGGTCCAATCACTTCAATTGATCCACGTATTCAACCAAAAATGATTTCAACATTGGCGAATATTTTAACGACAGTTCCCGAATTCGCTAAAAATTCCTCGGATGATTTTGCTATTGAATCGGGTCGTGAAAAGTATTTTTCATTGATTTCTGCTCAGGTATCCTGTATACATATAAATGTTGTTGATATTTAATAGAAGAATAAAAGTTAATTGGTACTTTCCCTCCTAGTAACTTTTTTAGTGTTTTAACCGTTACTTATGTAGTTGTAATTTCAGATACACCTACACCCAAATCGTTTCAGTTTCTTAAATGCTATCTTTAATCATGATCAAGTTAATACGATGATTTATACTATGTTGTACTATATGCAATGAACCCTATTTGTGGTACGGAGATCAGTGTGACATAAAGCGTACCAACCAGGTCTTGATTCAGTGACAAGGAGTTGACCTACTCAAATGATATCCTTTATTTGTTTACAATATCCAATTGTGCTTTGTTGAAATACAGTAGTAAATATTGTATACTATAATTTTCGTTGAATTTTCTTTTAAACACAGTCGTTAGTTATAGATTCAAACCACATGCAGTTGTATCATTACTGGCACAAAGCTGGGTTCATAGGTGTTCTTAGTTTATTAGTTACATTAGTCAATATAAACTCATAAAGTCACATGGAATTGTGAGTAGAATAATTGATTTTCTCTTTTGTTTTCTTTCTAACCACGATTGGTTTCTGTGTGTGATTGGTGTTTGTTGCATGAAGCTGTTGGAAATAATTAATACAAAGGATAATATTTTGTCAAATAATGAGACGAATTCATCAGCTATTGCTCGTTTCTTTTATAATGTTTCCATAAGAGCAGTACATGATTTATGTCAGAAATCTTCTAAAATTGATGATAATGATGCTAACATTGGTAAAAGATTATTACTTTGGCCATTGATTGGATTATTGAGAGAATTTTGTCAAATATCTTTTGCTGTCTCAGAAAAGGATTCCATAAACACTGATTGTAAGTTTTCCGTTTTTCTGTTCAGTTTCGGAATTCAAGTTTGTTTGATTGTACGGAAGAAATCTATGATTTATAAAGCAAAAGCTGATAGATTTTTAGGATAATCTATCTTCTCAGTTCTTGTTCCAGGTCTGGAGACTTTTACTACGATTGCCTGATCAAATTTACTTATGTTTAATCATCACATAAATAATTAACGGATTGTAGGATAATGTTGAATGGTAAATAGAGACCGTAATATTAACATGGTTTTGATCTTTTATGGAGAAGCTATATCGGGTAATCCCTAACTTGATTAATGAGATATGTTCCTGTAATGCAGTTTCATAAATAGTGAATTATCACAAAATCATAAAATGAATTAAAAATCGTTGACTTATCCTCTTATGTTTTTCATGGATAAAAATGAAGATACGTCTTTTGTTGAGAATAATACCGTATACCCCTCACTGATGGAGATAGGAGAGTTATTAAGAGGTGTAGGAAGGATTTGTTTATGACTGATTTGGTCTCATGTGCTGTTATGGTTATTAGAGCAGATGTCACTTCACAGCTGCTCACACCGTGCATGGGTGTTTCCTAAGGAACCTCAAAAGGTAGTTGGATTAGTATTGGTCCTAGAGACCGAAGGGCCCAGAGGACAACTGTTTGTGGCAGGTCACGCACGGTCCTTTTATGGGAAGCTTTTAAACTGTTAGTTGCACTCTTTAAGTGCCGTTACCGTTGGAGACGGAAATCCGTGAGGTAGTATGAGGTGTGACATTTTTAGAGTCCACCTTTTCTTACCCTTTCCCCTCTTGTGAGAAGAAAGCATCGCTTCAGATGCTGGTTATCCGAGGGAAACATACTATGGCTATCAGACCTCTCTACAGTCGGCAGTACGACTTCACTTTCAGACCTTGAGTTGGTGCTTTTAGTCTCGTCGTTCTCCAATCGACCTGCCTGACATGGTGGGACCTACAGGAACATATGTTCCAGCCAATAAAGCTTGTTTGGATCATCACGATAGGCAAGCCCGACCACATCGTCAAGGTAGCAGCTACGGCAGGGGTCTGAATGGAATATTGAGACAATCGATATTGCCTTTAGATCACAAGCATTATTTAAAGAGATGTATAGTGGCTACCAGTAGAACCTAGGGCTCGAGTTTTGTATTATTTAACGATTACCGTACCCAGTATGGTTTCTGTCCTCATAGTCTCACTCTAATCATTGAAAAAACATTACTGACTGCATATTCAAGTAGTCTTAATGTCACTGCACTTATATATTCTTCGGAATGATTATACGATGGAATATCTTTATGTGAACAAATTTATTGCCTTATATTCTTCCTTTTTTCCATGCTTTATATAACGCATTGAAATTACTTTATAATTACTTGTTCAAGACGTTAAATAGTATGGGAAATTCCTCTTTGTAATTAACCTACAAGTGATTCTGTTTGATTTTTAGACGCTCACTTGAATATCTAGTTTAAAGTGAATTTATTTTAAATGGTTTTCAGTGGCATTTGGTTATTTACTACCAGAAGCTTGACACTAGGAAATTATTTTGTTTTAGTCTATCATTAGTCTGTGCTATCTATTGATCTTCATCCGAATTTAGGCTGAAGGCCTAGTTAAAGTGAAATATTTTAGTTCTTTTAGTCATCAAAGTATTAATCAAAAGTTGACGTTACCATCTCTTAACCATTGCATACTATTCACGCTAGACAATTTATTAATCATAGGTCATTCATTTAAAGGCGTCGAATGACATTATTTACGTAATTATTTCTGAATAAGTAATTACCTATCAGTTTGACCTGTGAGATTGGTGATTATAGGGATCATTTTTTTAAACCATTGAATTGAAATTCTGAAGTCCACTCTATCTACTTTCATTCAGATGAAAGAATAGTAATATCACATACTCTCACACTAAAAAAAGTATGACAAATAACGCCCAAATAAATTAATATGATCTACTTTAATAGGTTAACCTTCATCTTTTTTAGTGTATGATGTCAAATGCTTTAAGTTAATTCATTTTAAGTAAAATTATATGCTCAGATTAATATTGTCGACTTGGCACTAACATATGCATGTTCATACTTACAACTCATTCATGGTTTTTTCAGTAACTAAATAAACTGTTTTCGTTTCCTTTTATCTTATCAATTCGTATTATGTATAGTATTTTATTCCCATGTTGTGGGTATTTTAGTAAACTAAACTGTCCTGTATAGAGCATCGTGTTAATGTAAAGTAATGATACTTTTTTTCTCTTTAAAAAATGGATTGGATACTGTCATTTTAAATAATGAACTCGATGCTCACACGTCTATCAGCGTTGGCATTAGATTTTACCACAAAACGTCAACTTGCTTCACATCATGATCTAACTCGTCTATTAGAAATTATAAAAGATGTAAGTGAGTAAATAATATTGTTCGTTTGTTATTTATACATATATGACTAACTTTATTTATCTTATCAATATTAAATCAAGAGACAAAATGATAATCCAGTGCTTCAAGGTTCCCAGTACTTCTCTAACTTAGACCGTCTCGTGATTTCAGTGAACTTCAACCATCTTCACAACTTCATTTTGACAATTACAATAATCGATTGATCGAAATAATTTTTCACAATATTTCATGCTTTATCATGAATTAAACTATTACAGAATAAGATTTAGCTGTCAAATACCTCAATGTTAACACTAATGACGAGTTAAATGCTTGAATTACACTAGATAATCTGCTTGAATTTGGTAAAAATGCTTCCGAATATTTCTTGGTTCAACTGATTATTGTAAATTGTTTCAACATAGGTTATTGCACTGTTGTATGCGAGTTTGTCTTGTGTTCGGGAAACAGTACTTAATAATCAATAATGATAATGATTTTTGCATATGTAGATATTATTCAGTTTGAAGCTTACATTTTAGAGGGTAGAAAATATTCCTGCCGTTGGTATTGTTAATGTTATAGTTGAAATTATGTTCATGATAGCTCATTACTATGGCATAGCAGTCAGTTAGAGAACAACTTTGTACATTTTGAAATTCCAGTATTAATATACTTTATGAATTGGTGCCATATCTTCTTTTGATATTTCTACTGTTAAGGATCAAAAATTAAAAGCATCAACGTGCAGTGTATATTTTTCAAATAATTACTGTTTAGTGTAAGTTATGTAATATTTACCAGCTGTCTTTGCATGAAATTGGTTTAACAGTCATCAGTATACTGATTGTTGAGCTACAACATTGTAAATTACTCTTTATGTTTCGATTTGCGGAAGTTGGTGATACTATGATCCGTCGTATAAAACTATGCCTGAAAGCCTCGGGGTATATACACTTGTACCTAGTGAATAAGGTTTTTTGACCATATAGAAGAGGTATATTTACTAGTTTTGTATATATATATATATATATATATATATATATATATATATATATATATATATATATATCATGTGAATTATACTATTCAGTAACTTTATTTCTAGTTTTCTTCACCTCATTAAACGCTTTAGCTATTGGATTGTCCTGAGCCATCTCGAATTGTTATAGAAGAGTTATGTAAATTGTCTAGACCATTATTTCTATTGTTTACACAAACAATGGAAGATGAAGATGGCATTGCTGATCCGGAAAGCTTCACTTCCTTCAAGTTAGTTGATAATTTTTATTTATTTCGTTGTATGTATTATGAATTACTTCCATGTAGACTTGCTACATCCTACTTTTTATTCACCTTCCTCTGCTGTATATTTGTAAGATTGACCTAGATCATATTTGATAACCCAAAGAAACGTAAATGTCTGCACACTCAAACGGTCAAAAAGTATCACTGGACGGCTCTACACACAAGTATAGTTCGAACTAAGTCAAAAATGACTTATCACAATTTATCTGTGTGAATCTGAATAACTAAGGGTATGTATTTAGAAATAAAAAAGTAATAATTTCATTGAGTTTGTAATCTAGGCAGGTCCTGATAGACTGACCTCTGAGATATTTAAGGATGGTGGTCCAGTTTTAGCAGCTAGATTGACCGAGATCTTAGGTAGAATCTGGGAACTGGACGTAATCCCATCCGACTGGTCTCAATCACTGATTGTTCCAATCTATAAGAAAGGACAGAAGTCTTCTTGTGACAATCACAGAGGAATAAGTCTAACTAATATAGTATCTAAAGTATTGGCCTCAGTAATACTTCGACGCTTAACGAAAGCTCGTGAAGAGCAGACTCGAGAAAACCAGGCTGGTTTTCGACCTGGACGTGGCTGTATAGACCACGTCTTCACACTCAGACAGGTCCTGGAACATAGACACACATTTAGGCGTCCTACAATAGTTGTTTTCCTGGACCTTAAGGCGGCATTCGACTCAGTGGATCGTGAGGTTCTGTGGCAGTGTCTGTCGTTGAAAGGTGTACCAAATAAGTACATTAACCTTATACAAGCTCTTTACTCGAACACCACTGGTCGAGTGAGGGCTTATGGCGAACTGTCACCGGAATTCTCTACTTCAAGTGGTGTCCGTCAGGGATGTCCACTTTCTCCATTCTTGTTTAATTTTATCATAGACATGCTCCTAGAAATAACCTTATCTTCACCTGAATTTTCAGGAGTAGACCTTTTACCAGGTGGCTCGCTTATTGACTTAGAATATGCCGATGACGTTGTCCTACTTGGTGAAAACGCTGACAAAATGCAGAGTCTTCTGACTACCCTAAGCAACAATGCAAGCATGTTCGGGATGCGGTTTCCCCCCTCGAAATGCAAAATGTTGCTTCAAGATTGGGTTTCATTGGCACCTGAACTAGTGATAGGGAGTGAAGTGGTCGAACGTGTAGACCGCTTCACTTATCTTGGTAGTCTCATCAGTGCTGATGGCCTGGTGACTGACGAAATCTCGGCACGGATACAGAAGGCTCGATTGACTTTGGCCAACCTGCGTCACTGATGGCGTAGGCGAGATATCCGTTTGCTGACTAAAGGACGAGTGTACTGCGCAGTGGTTCGCTCCGTCTTACTTTATGGCTGTGAAACATGGCCAATGAGAGTAGAAGATACTCGTCGGTTATTGGTTTTCGATCATAGGTGTCTTCGAAGCATTGCTCGTATATCGTGGGACACCCGAGTTAGCAACGCTGTTATCAGGAAACGGGTACTAGGTAAGAATGGCAGGTCAATCGATGAAGTGGTAAAACTTCATCAGTTGAGGTGGTTGGGACATGTGTTGCGTATGCCTAACCACCGACTGCCTCGTCGAGCTTTGTTTTGTAGTGTAGGAGTAGGTTGGAAGAAAGTTAGGGGCGGCCAGGCCAAAACATGGCATAAATCCATGAAGTCATTGACGAGTGGACTTAGCCATGTCGGTAATTGTCGACTACCTGGTTGCGGTCCGCCAGATGATAATAATCGATGGCTAGAGACCTTGAATGACATGGCTCAAAATCGTTCGCAATGGCGCCAGTGCATTTATTCTTTGTGTTCTCTCAAATCCTAATCTTCTGGGTTCTTCAACACCTCTAGTTTTTACTTTCTAAACTTATCTCATTGAATCATACTTCGTGAATAATATCTTCTAATTCTAACGTCTACGATTACTTCTAATACCTTTACTACCTCTTCTACTATTGGATTTGAATTGACAATTATATCTCTGTGCTGATGTGGTATGGCGACATGAACTGATGTACTTACGTACGAAGTTCTACGTTGCAACTGACTGACTGAATCTAGGCAGGTACAAATGGGAAATCATCTTGAAGTTCGAAAATGTTCACCGACAAACTAATAATACTCAGCATTCTTTGTGATGAAACTGTTGTTGATTAGTGCTAGTTTCAAACATAAAAATGATCATTGTTTGATATGACGCATGTCGATGTTGATTCCACAACGAATGATTATGCGGTATACCTATTAGATATCAGTGAGGGAAATTGATAAAGAGCATTTACTATTGTTCTAGACCCAAGGCATCCTACCATTTGTCCATGATTTTCCAAAACCATTTAAGATGAACTACAGGTTTTAGTCACGTATCTTCTTGATGGAGCTGCAGATCGACATAACGCGATACAATAGTTTATAAGGTAGGTGTAGACGGTGTAACTTAGTGTCACTTATTATTGATTGACTATTGTGAGAAACTTGTTACTATATTTCCGTATCTAATGTCATGTAATTTTGTTGCTATCATATCAGCCAGATGAGATCAATATTTTACCTATATACTTGATAAAAAGAGAACTAGTTTATTTGCAAAATAACGTGTCTAAATGTGGCTATAAGTTAAACATGTTAGGACTTTTAGTTGCATTCATCTAGGGCATAATATATCACCACATGTTATTACGTAATTACTAGATTAAAGTCGTATCAATTAGTATCGATGATTAGTAACTATATTTTTATAGAGTTGAGTGAATGAACTGCTAGGGAGTGATTGTTTTACTTCATTTCTATACTTTATCTAATATATACAGCGTCATTATCTGGTTTCACTTTTTGAAACTATCTTTGAATTATCATTAGGTCATGCTGATTGCTTTGTGCAATCAAGCGTTTAAAATCCCTACATATTATATCACTGTATTATTTAAAAATTTGAAATTAAACTTTTCACCAGTGAGTGTTAATACGCTTTTTGTTTTTAGAGAATGCTTAATCTGGATTCTTACTCGTCTAATATCTTCTGATTTAAATTCCCGTCTTAGTCGTTTATCACTAATACGTAGTTGGTTTAATCTACCCACTCCATCCTTGAGATTTATGCCATTAGAACTCCAGCATGAAGCGTCAGTGATGAGTAATACATCTGATTGGCTTACAGCTTATTTATGTCAAGAAAATCTAATATTTAGATTGTTACCTAAAGTTCAACCTGTCGAATCTTCATCAACATCTCTAAATGAAAATACTATGAGTAACCATAATTCAGTTCATGTACCATATACTTGTGTCATAATAAATGAGAAAATACATACTGTTAACGGAATACAGAATTTATCTTCCAGTATCAAAAGTCTTGTCACATTACTATTTCGTATGAGTCCATCTTCATTTCAAAATAATCCTTCTAAAGAAGAAGTTGGACGTCATTTGCATATTCTGATAGATGAAAAACAAAGTGAAGAAAACCGAATTAACGAGATCACTATCCATGCGGATCTCTTTCTTAGTTTATTGACAGTAAGTTCTGATAAATATTGTTTATTATGAAACGTACTCTCAACATAATTATTTATCGCTTATATTTCCAGTATTTCGATAATATAACTTTCGAATAAAATAAGGTAGCGTTTGATTTTGAATTGTCAAAACCGAATTACAACTTTACTGGTTTAACGATCCTATAAGAACCTAGCGGTATTCAGAATAGCAACAATTCAACTGTTCGTAGAACACCTACGCAATAAAAAGAGTATTCATTGTTGCTACGAAAGGCAAGAATATTGTTAGAAATCATGCTAATAATTTTAGTGCTCATAATTCGTTGGAAACTTTTAATATATTCTATTTTTCATCCTTGTTAAACAGAGACCATCGAAACCTTGAGTTTCTGTCAGGAATAGTGTACTAATATATGGATCCATATGACCATTAAATGTAGCTTTCTTTACGCTCTCATGTTGTATAATGCTGTGAAAAGTAATTGTTAACTTAACTTATATCCCATGTAATCAATTGAATCTAAGGGTATTTATGAAAGTTGTCGGTTTCGATAACCACTCATTTGGTTCTATCCTAGCTAATGAAGCCTGTTGCCCTATTTGACACAATGACCGTACATTAAATGCTCCAACATGCAGTTTAGAACGGGGTTTCGGGAGACCAGGAATAACGTTTCGGGAACTCAAATCGTCTGCAGCAGAGGTGCGGGGTGATAAAGGAATGTGAGAAGAGGTAGTCGTGAGGATAATGGGGATGTTGGGGGTTGTAGGTCGGATTCGATTGTAACCAATTTGATCTCGTATGCTGTTACGGGTATGAGGGCGGTCGTCACTTCCCGGTTGCCAATACCATGGAAGGGTGTTTCTTGAGAAACCAAGCCTCAAGCAGGTGTCCAAGGGACACCTGCTTGAGGCCGGTCACGCACGGCCTTTTTATGAAAGGTTTTTTGAGTATTAGCTCCGTTATTTTAAAGCCCTTATTGGGCAGCCGTTACCGACGGAGACGGAAATCCGTGAGGTAGGGTGAGGTGTGACGTTTTTAGGGTCGACCTTTTCTAACCCTTCCTTCCTTGTGAGAAGGCAGCATCGCGGCCAATGCTGGTTGTCCGAGGGAAACACCTTACTGCTGTCACACCGCTCTACAGTCAGCAGTACGATTTCGCCATCAGACCTTGAGTTTGTGCTTTTGGTCTCACCGTTCTCCAATCGATCTGCCTGACATGGTGGGACCTACAGGAACACATGTTCCAGCCAATAAAGCTTGTTTGGGTCATCACGATAGGCAAGCCCAACCACCGCGTCAAGGTAGCAGCTACGGTCGGGATTCTATCAGTATCATATAATAGATTGTATGAATGACACGTAATATAGCGGCAACAAACACTAGCATGTAGTTAGCTACAGTTAAAGAAAGTGTAGTTTCAGCTTAGTTTTTGCCTTCATTTGGAGCAATTACATGTATCGCACTCATTATAAAGAGCAAAGTATCACTAGATATATACTTAGTTATATTCCCCAATGGTTACTTTTTTGAAATCGCGTTGTCTAAGCTCATAAGGTTTAACTGTGAAGTTTCAATTGTTCTTCTGGGCACCATCAGTGTAAGCTTCTCCATTATTTCAATGATCACTACTTAATATCATGATCTGTACCTAACAATTCACTAGCAATGACCGATATATTATTTTTTTCTGCAGGGTTGCATAGGATTGTGTGAAAGCTACGTTGATTGGGAACACAATTCTTATAAACGATACCAAGGGAGTACTAATATCTAGACCATGTACCTATTAAAACTGCACATAGTGGTTTATATGTAACCGGATTAAGAATCACAACAATCGATTTATAAGATTTGAAGCCGTGTCGTTCGTTGCCAACATGTGAGACATTAATAATCTAGTACTTAAACCTCTATTGAAATTCTTATTTACTAATGTTAATCTTATTGGATCTGGCTGCATATTAGTAGTCTTTGTAGCTTAATATGATTTATTCCAACCTCATAAAACCGGTCACTTCATGTTCAGTTGAAATTTCCCATTAAGGGGTGAGGTAAACCGTATTTCATTAACTGTTCTTAACATTGTTGAATTCATTACCTAACTTTATGTTTTAGGATATGCATTCCACTTTCCAAGATATTTCTAAATCAATGAATAAATTTACTATACTAGAGGATGAAAAAGATGTCATTGAACTTGGGACTGTTTCTTCTTTAATTTCATCTGCTATGATTGAAAGTTTAGATGATTTAATTTGGCCTCAAGATGTGAATCAAGCTTGTAATCTGTTTGAGGTAATTTTAAGTGTTTAGTATTATCTTTGCTTTTAGTTAAGAAAAAAAAGCTTTGACGATATTAGTTCAGAGTGTATTAAGAGAAATTATATGAGCATTCTTCTTTTGTTTGATGTGTTAAATATTTATCAGGTTTTATTTTATTTAGCTTAGTTTTAAACATTTTACTAAGTGATAAATTATATAAAAACTGAAACTAATTAACTTTTTATTGCACATTATGGAAGAAAAATTTACTCATCAGTAACTACAAGTCTAGTGTCGTTGATTTGATTCAAAGAATCAATCTTGACAATAGGTCTAACGAAAAAACGTACGCGGATGCTGTATTTACTTTCATTCCTGTTTTTTTTAGTTTAGTTCATTTTAGGATTATTTTTGTTGAGTTATTTGTATCAGATAATTTTTATCGTAGACTGACATTATTTTAAAAAAACAAGTGAACATCATGGAACACTGACCAATTACTAGTTTTTGAGTCATCCAGCTTTCTTCACTCACTTTTACTTTATATGGTTCCAAGGACAAATCGTTCAAATTTCGTGGTATGCACAGTACCATTCAGTTAGTACCAAGTATTTCTCGTATTAAAACTTCCATTGTTTCAATATGTTTTTTAAAATTTACTCTCATTTCATTAATTATGAATAAAAGAGAGATATATGAAATGTGATTTGATTCGTTTCTCATTTATGTTATCGATCGGCAGTAATGATTCTTTTGTATTATACAAAAGCTATATTGTGTTAAAATAAGTTTACTGATATGGAAATTATATTCTTATTATCTAATGTGAAAGTCTCTAAAATTTTTCTATTTTGCTTTGTGTTGACATATTTTAGGCATTGTTCCATCATTTCAGTTGTTTACTTCAACATACTGAAAATCATGATCATGTGGAGTTTTTATATCAAATGTTAAATCAGTTGTTAGGAATATTAGCCTTTTACACCAATAAACTTGGGGTAAGTATTTCTGCTCATTACATTTTATTTGCGTATTACGTCTATAATATACTCATCGGTTCTGCGATTTCGAGCAGTTTATACAATACTTCTTTTCCACCCAGCTTGTAGAAATAATTATTCAGCGTATACACGAAAACAACAGGATTCGCAAATAAAAAGATTTAAGTTGACTGTTTGGATGGCTTATTGAAGCCAAAGAGTTTCCATCCAGCCACAACTCAGCACCCTCCGTATTCCAACAAATTATGGATACCATGTTATATTTCAGGATGAGCAACATGTCTGGATGATATAATCATTGGAAAAGATAAAAGTAGAAACTTGACGTGGTACTAACAAACAGCTGAATATGGTTTTGGTCTACGCACAGAGGACGTGATTTTTGTATACAGCAGGTACGATATATCGGTTGCATTATCAATAAAGACGGAAGATGACCAGACCCAGAAAACATTGAAGTTGTTAAAACCATGTCTAGGCCAACGGACATTCTTACTCTGCGACCTTTCCTGGGACTGGTTATGCATTATGGAACTTTGCTTCTTGAGCTACATATCCTATGAGCTCCAATAAACAACCTATCAGTAAAGAACGCCGAATGAAATTGGTCCACAGAATTTCAAGTAGCCCTCCATAAAATCAAGCAACTCCTAGCCTTCCGCCTCTAGCTTACGTAATATCGTTCCTTCTTACTCATTTTGGTTGCTTCAGATGCTTCAAATCATAGTGTTAGTGAGGCTATTTCTCACATAGTTTCTGATGGATCTAAAAAAGCAATCTCCAATGCAGCTAGATCTCTTACAACAACAGAACGCTACTATAATCAAATTGCGAAAAAAGCAATATCAATTAGTTTCGTAGTGAAGACGTGCCACAAAATTGATATTTGGACGCTAATTCACCCCCCTTGACTGTTCACAAACCATTATTAGCTGTATTTGGGTCGAAGAAAAGTATTCCTGTTTGCACAGCAAATAGACTACAATAATGGGTAACTACCCAACCCACCACAGACTCTGGACAAGCAGACGCCTTGTCTAGATTGATTGGTTCTCAAAATAATCCTGAAGAAGACATCCTGGTGGCAATAACTGAAACCAGCACTGAAGTTTTAGATGACACAATCAACGGTCTTCCAGTTACAGTCTCAGCTACCAAAGTAGCTACCAAGAACTATAAGATATAATGGGAAGTAAAGGTGTACCTATTCACTCAGTGGTTAAGGTTTCGTTGTCAGGGAGAATTCTCACAATACTTTTGGCAGCGTTACTCGTATCGAGCTAACTCCAATCCTGCTATACCAAAAGGAAAGGTCCCCAGCAGAGTGCGTTTTCGGGAGAAAAGTTCAAACTGTCTTCGACAGCATGCTGCCCCATTCAGATGAATGAACAGAACTAAGGACGAACATAGTCGCAGTTTCCTGTGTAAAGAAGCATACGTGTCGAAGTGAATCAAAACAACAACAAATGAGAAGCTGGAGTAGTCGAAAGAATATATATGTGTTCCTTTGTAAATTGAAATACCAATTATCTACGCCTCACTCCTTAGAAATAAAAGCCGTTACTTGGTCACTCACGTTCACTGATCATCTGGGCAACTTACGATTAGCACAATGTGTCAGTCAGTTTCATTTCAAGTATCCTTACACATTGCGACTCATTTCACTGGATATAGATCTGTACACTTGATATTGAATCATAGTGTGTGAAGTCTAGTGATAACGTACAAATCTTTGTTCTGAACTCTAAAGTAAATATTCATGTACATTAGGGTAGATCATCACAACAATCTAATTGAAAACAATATTGTTTGCTTATATTATTTGTTCTAATACTATTATGCTCATGGATTTATGTCAAAACTACCATCCATTGGTTGGGCATTGATTTCTTACACTACAATCATAGTTTCATTTGAATATCCTTATAAATCTCAATTGAATTAAATATCGTTGTTAAACATAACTAATGAGGCCATTATTGTGCTTATAAATTACTCATTATTTATGTGTTGCACTTAGGAATTCAAGAATTGTGTAGTAAATTTAACTAATTATTATGATAAGTATTCGAAGGATTATTGATATGATGTCGATATTCTACCGACCACACTTTTTCTACGAAAGATATTTATATTGTTGAATGTTCATTAGCCGAATATTTTAATTTGTTAATGGAATTGAAAATTTTTTTTATATCTTGTAAATTCAATTTAAAAATAGTCCCCTGGAGATAGTGAAAAAATAAATGCTCGAAATGAATTCAATTCTTTATTGCCAATTTTAAGTAACTTGGAACATGTTATCGATTCTATGTCACACTCAATGAGTGATCCAACTTTAAATCTTTTACGATGTATTAAAGTTACATTAGCCACACGTGGAGCTATTCCTTGTCATGATTCTTCTTTGAATAATTTGTATTCGACCGGGTGAGTTTCACTATTCTAATAAAATTATTCTTAATAATCTATTTGAAATCAAATTGGTAAACGTTCTGTTCAAATTTCATTTTCATGAAGTAATTTCACAGTTGTGTTCATGTGTTCACTTCTGTCTCATTTTCCAGTGATAGTGATGAAATCCTAATTGTTTTGCTCTAATTAAAATTACCTCATTCGAATGTTGTTTTAGAGATGATAAAGTTTAATCGTTATTTGAATAAAATATTTGTAAAATATGGATTTTGTTGTAGTAGAGTGTTTTATCGTTTATCAATAACTACTTCTTGAATCATGTCGTCGAACCGTAATCTCTCCGATTACTGCTAATACTTCTATTACCTCTACTACTATGGGATTTAAGTGACAATCGCATGTCTGTGCTAATATGGTATGGCAACCTGAACTGATTTACGTGCGTACGAAGTTCTGACTTATCAAATAGGAATTTGATGTTATTGTTATAACCGGGATATTACTACCTGATTGAAGATATTCAGCAATGATAAACGACCACAGTTTTCATACTGTTGACCCAACCCTCAACTGCTAGGACAACAAAGCGTAGACTGAGAAGAATTTATCTTTTTGGGAAAAATAGCGATTTATATACAGATTCCCTTCTCGGTAATTTATAATTATATTCAGATAATTGTGACCTTAATAAATTTTATTATAAAAATATCAAAACTAAGGTGAAGTAATTATCAGAATACAACAGAATATCATAATAAAATATTTACTAATTGAATTTTCACCAAATTTACTCAAATGTCTCAGTAAATAATTGTTATATTGAATCAATCAGTTGTCGAGTTCGCCTTACTCAGTAACAGAAACGAAAATCAATGATTCAGCGACATTATTGGCTACTCTAATCCGATCGTCTCAGACCCCACTAACTAGCAGAAGAGGTCTTGATCAGATGTAGAGTATGTATTCTACAGGCAACCAGAAAGTACGAGGTCCACAAGTGCACAACTCAAGCTTATTTATACAATTATAAAATGCCGTTAGTGAGAGCCACAAAATAGCGTACTAAAATAATTCACCAACCAATGACAGTCAACGATTTCCCGAGCGGGAAATGTAAGCTGAAGGTCAAACTGAGCGTCCTTGACGCAAAAGCATGAAATTCAAAATCTGAAGATAAAATTTAAAAATGAGGACGTTTACCAAATGAGTTCTGAGGATCTAACATTCCTAACACAAAGGCAATGGGTGAAGTTGTGCAATACGTTGAATTGATCAAAGTTAGACATTAACACTGTTAGGTGCCTGCTCACTTGTCTAAAAGTTAAGCGTTCGCAGGCGAAACTGCAGGTTTTGGATTTGATTCCCGTGAGTGGGGGTCGTGGATGCGCACTGCTGATGAGTCCTATACTAGGACAAAACGGTCGTGATAAGTTTTACTTTTGCAGATGCTTCATTTTCATACGGAATTTCAATTGAATGAATTCCTATTATATAGTATTGACTAACTTTATTAAACTTTGATTTCTTTCAGTATGAACAAATATACCTATATGAAGATAATTTCTGTTTAATATCAAATTTTAGTGAAAAATAGCCCAGTGTTGTTTGACTTGTATGAGCTTCTCTTATTGTAATGCATGTATGGGTTCTGAATAGTAGTTTTTAGCTTCTAAGATCATGGAGCGGGCATGACACATGTAGGCAATTTTAGATAGAGTCGAAGGTAGTTAAACTGAAACGCTTTACTTACTCATTAAATCTGTTGCCCTGTATGCACTTACCAGTGTGTCTTGAAAAAAAGCAACTAAACACTCTTATTTACTTCGTCACTTTGAGAGTTATCTTGTTTTTGTCATCTTCGACGAAGGACTGTTGGTAAATTTAATGTTTTGTTCAGATTGATCACAGTCTGTATGTGCTGTCTTTACAAAATTAAAATTTTTTTAAAAATGTAGTTAATTTGAATTTCTTCATGCACCTTAGGTGTAATTCTGACGAAGTAGAAACTGAAACCCATCCGTCAAAATATCCCCGGAAGATTGTCGAAGAACTTACTGCCTCATGCCCCCAAGATGTGCAGCAATCTGCTTGCAGTCAGCTAAATGATCCAACTTTGAAAACGATTTTCGAAGAGTTACATGATCCTTTAATTCCTGTGCAAGGTCATGCATTAATTATGCTTGGTCGATTATTGGAATCCAAGGATCCATGTATTTTAGGCAATGAACAACTGATATTCAAAGTGAGCTTTTTTTAAAATTTATCTTTATCCATTGATGTAACTGAGGTTAAATAAGAGCAATTAGGTGATACAGTCTTTTAAAATGAAAGCGGTTTAATTTCTGAAGAAAATTATCACTTCATATGAAAAAATAATTTGTTTTACCTTTCGTCATTGTATTATCACATTATCTAATGAACTCAATCGACAAATCCTGTCTATTATTTTGTGTCGAGCATTTGTTCTACAGTTATTTTAAATTGATCTTCATATACCAACTACAAACTTATGTGACCAACTCAGTACCACATAATTTTTGTGGAGGCTGATGGTACTTGTTTTATGCTCAAAAAGAGCTGATTTTTTGGATTATAACAGGACTTGTGTTATCAAGCAGTTGTATTATGTAGTCAAATTATTGATTTAATAACCTGTATTTCCTTGAAGACTAGGAACCTCTTTGTCCAATAACACAACGAACTTCTTTTAACCAATGTCTAAGTGACCGTGCATAATCACAGGGAAATCTTAACACTTATTCGTACATGAATCAAAACTCATACAACAATATACTTCAAATAGCTGACTACACAGCAATAAAAAATAGAAACTAAAATGTATACTCGTCGCAGTCATGAATAAGACGAAAAAGCAAATATCTGAAACAGTAAAATGAAAGATTAGTGTAGGAAAAGGTGAAACACCATGATCCGAGCGTTGAATAATTATACATTAAAAATATTAACAAAAATTCTCAGAATAGTTCTCAAAGTCCAACCTTTCTCAGATCATCAGATGAAAGTGCATTCACTACTCAAGTATCAAATTCTAATCAAATAGGACAGTATTCCGATCTATTAGTTGAAAATCGAGTGTCTTTAACCATTGAGTCTTGATCGTAAAATTTTTTTGTTGTTGTGATATACTTACACACCCACAACTGAAAATATATCATCTTCGGTTTATCATATGCTAGAATCGGTAATTAAATAACTTAGTTACTTGTGCTTTTTAACACTTTAATATATACTGCTAATAATTATAACCCTATAAATTATTCCAATTTGTATGACTAACCAAATGATACAGAGTACATTTTGACTACTACAAAAAGTGTTACTAAACGTATAATTCATGCATTTTATTTTTTGTTTTCTGTTATTTCTATATTTCTATCGCTTTTTTTTTTAAATATTTTGTATATCTAGGTTTTAGCTAAGCATTTAGCACATACAGATAGTTATATCTATTTGAATGCGATTCGGTGTCTATCAGCTATGGGATGCATGTTAACGGATGAAGTTTTAAATTTACTGTTAAATCAATTCTCCAAGAGCATTCAAACTACTAAAGAACCAGCCAATTCCATTGGTACCACTGTCATTAATACTACTGGCGATTATGATATTGAATATAACTTGAAATTAGCCGAATCCATAATGCGTGTGTTATCAAATCTAGGTACATTTTTGTTTTTATTTTTGCAAATTAAA
Source organism: Schistosoma turkestanicum (assembly GCA_944470395.2). NCBI lineage: Eukaryota > Metazoa > Platyhelminthes > Trematoda > Strigeidida > Schistosomatidae > Schistosoma > Schistosoma turkestanicum. The sequence continues at coordinate 50,077,216 of OX103979.1, forward strand.
TCATTACAAATCATAGGCTGATTGCTTTTTGTTAGGTTTGTCACTAAGTATGCTTGAAACTGTTATGGGTTCACCTTAGTCGATAAACGCGAACGAGACAATGAACCAGCGTTTAGGTAGGCTACCTTGACCCCAAAGTGCAAAACAGAAGTCTTGATATAGCGTAGAAAGTATATTCTACCAACACCCAGCCAACACAATGCATTCAAGCACACAAATCTCGTTTATTTATACATCATAGAAACGTCCTTGGGACACTCACGAAAATAGCTCACTAAAATAATATACAGTAATCAATCACAGCCAAGGATTTTCCTGGTGGGAAATGAATTCTCAAGGTCAACTGATCGGCCCATGCTCGCAAACATGAAATCCAAAATTAAGGCATTCATCATGAGGGATCTGGGATATTTTTCTCCCAATTAATTTAACTGTGTTTATATATATCCGTGCTTTATTTAAGTGTCACACTGCACTGTTTTTATATTTTTGCCTTTCATCCCTTCTTTTTTGTTAGTGCAATCTAAAGACTAGTTTAGTTACCTGAAATTCAGCATTATTATATTCAATATCTTTCCTGTTATATTTTCAAAAAATAGCTAATCTGATTACATGTATTGATATTTTAAGGTGAAATAGCGCCAAAGTATCGAACAGAGGTATTTAACTCATTTGTCCTGGGATGCAAAGCACCTGAAGAGTTAATACGAGCAGCTTGTCTTTCAAATATTGCAGAACTTGTCCGGTTGTTGAAGTATGCTATCCAACCGATCGTTTATGAGGTGAGTGGTTTCCATCGTAAAATCTCCAATAATTAGTTCATCATCAATCAAATTGTTTCGCTAACAAGTCAATGATTTGATTGACTCTAAAGCACAACATATTTAGTTGCATGATATTATTTTACCTGTATTAGGTGAAACTGGTCCAACAGGGTATTAGGTACATGTATGGTTGCACCGCGGTATTGAGCCGAACTGTTCATGTCGAAATGCTAACACGTGAGCAGTCTCCTTAGTCCTCCTAGAAACCAATGTAAAGTTACCCTAGACAATAGATGGTTAATTTATATAATTGTGAAAACATTGAATTAGGTGAAACGAGAGCAGTATAGGTAACTTCATAAATTATTTTTTGCATTGAAAGATAAAGATTTTAACTAAATATAGATGAGTATTTAAGCGAAAGTTCTGAAAATATCGCTCCTTTCATATAGAAAACATTTTTATACGTTCATGAATAAGTAGTATCTTGGTAGTACAGTCCTCTTAAAATTTTGACTTCGCTTCTTATATTTTAACTACATTTATTGTCTAATGTAATCATAAGTTATTATGCGAACAACCAACATATACTCCATAAATATTATTTCATCTAAGACATCCTCATTATTTTTCTCACCCTACCCATAAAATGTTATCTTTTGTTTATTCTAAAACAGTTCATCGCTCATTAAAGTAGTAGATCGTCATCATCAACTTAATAGCATTTCAATCACCTAAAAATATATGTACACCTGGTTCGCACCCTCAGAAATTATGTAAATTCAAAATTCTCAGGTTTCGCAATAATTATGATACTACTAGCCATATAATAAATTTCCTGTAATTGGACCTTAACTGAGTATCCTAATTAGGACGTATAGTGGAAAATCTCATTAAAACGCTCAACTTGATGACAGCGCTTAACGCTTTATCACGGATCGTATTCATTGAGTTTGACACTTTTAGATGTTATTTGAACAACCTAAAAGAACACGAATGAATGTTGTTACATCGCACTTGAAATATTTTACAATTGTTTTAATATTTTAAGTTAATAGTTTTTGGCATTATCACTGAATGCCACTGATTCACTGAAAAAAGATATTTTAGTTATGATTTTATTTTTGGCGATATCATTTTCTTCAGCTGTGCAATCGTGTTTTCAAGTAGTTTTTTACTTGTATTAGTCTTTAATGAAATAAAGCAGTGTTACGCCATCGAACGAAATTATTAAAGACAGCCAAACGTATTCAGGGATCAAATATAAAAGTCTATGAGAATGAAATATTACCACAATTCGTAAAGTAGTTAAAGATTTTCGAGGGATTTCAAATATTAGATGAAATTAGCGTCAGATCCTTAAGAGAAGGGATTAAAAATTATCAAGAAATGAGGTTGTCTAGTAATCTTACAGGCATTAAAAACAACAATTTATACAAACGGAAGAGATAACTACCTATTTTATAAAGTTTAGGAATAAGATAGAAATTGGCACGTTTAATTTTTTTTTAAATCAGGTAAAGTACTAGGACCATTGAGGGATAAACTGTTGATTATGAATCATTTTTGTACAGAGTTTGGGTTCGAAATGATGAATTGCTATGGCTTTAGCTGTTCGAGAATTTTTCACCTAATCCTCTTAATCATTTAGCTTTGCATACGATCTTGAACTAATAGTCTCGTGGTGGCATACAACCAGAGTTAATCTTGTGCTCAGGAATTAGATTGTTGATCTGTTTGAATTCTCTTTCAGATAACCATGCAGAGTAGCGCATAGACATCTTATCTCTCTGGTTGAAAATCCATATGTACTAACTGGAAACATGTTTCATTTTTCTCTGACATGAACCTTATAACAACCTAGTAGTTTACTAGGAATATTTCGGCATGGCTTTTGCTGATTCATTTTTTCTATTACTTCGATGTAACGTTATGTGAAACAAAGTCTGTAGCTATAATTACTGATTGGCACTGCATTTGTAACTTATAATTTTAACTGAGCTAGGAAATAGCAATCACTTTTTGATGTTCCTCTCAGTTTTGTCTTTTTAGTACTTCTGTTTTTTATACGCACAGGTTTTCTCGTTAATTGAATTTCATCTATCGCGAGATGTATCAAATTTGGTTCGTAAAGCTTCGGCATATTTAGCACGTTCCTTATTCCTATCAGAAACAAGTATTAGCGGTTTACCTTCATGGATTCCAGCTGATTTGCTTCGTGATCTTAATAGGTTATTGTCAACGCGCCGAATTATTGAAAAGGACCCATCTGTACAAGAACAAATTGAATCAGCTCTGGCTCAGTTGGATCTGTGTACACGAGAAGCTGTGTTTTTGAAGCCTGATAGTCCATCAAATCTTATAAAAAAAATACATATTTTAAACCAGTAAAGTTTTCCACCATCAAATTATGTTTGTTCTGCCTGATTATTTATTATGACGCAGAATGTAAATTGTGGCTTATAGATGACTAGTTCAGGTGCTATTTCAATATCTCAGTCAGTTAGTCAGTTACAATGCAGGACTTCGTACGTAAGTACATCAGTTCAGTTTGCCATACCACATCAGCACAGAGACACAATTGTCATTTCAGATCCCATAGTTGTAGAGATAGTACAAGTATTAGCAGTAGTCGGAGAGATTAGGGTTCGAGGATATTATTCAAGAACTATAATTCAGTGAAACAAAATTAAAAAGGAAAGACAGGGCGATGCGGAGTTCAGAAGGTTAGGACTTTAAAGAACATAAAGAATGGATGCACTTGAGCCATTCCGAACGATTCTTAGCCATGTCGTTCAAGGTCTCTAACCATCGGTGACTTTCGTCTGCTCTAGTCTGTGCTTCACTAGCTTTAGTTAGGCGTCTAAGAATAATTGAAGCTAACAATTTAGAAACTATATTAGTTAGACTAAATCCTCTGTAATTGTCACAAGACGACTTTCATCCTTTTTTAGACTGGGACACTCGGTGGTTGAGAGCAGTCAGATGGGATTGTGTCCAGCTCCCAGATTCTCCTTAAGGTCTCAGTCTATTTTTTCCGGAAATAGTCTCGCTTACAGTCGGAGAGAGCTTGTATGAGGTTAATGTACTTCTTTCATACACCTTTCAATGACAGACACTGCCACAGAACCTCACGATTCACAGAGTCAAATGCTGCCTTAAGGTCCAGGAAAACAACTATTGTAGGACGCCTAAATGTGTGTCTGTGTTTCAGGACCTGTCGTAGTGTGAAAATGTGGTCTGTACAGCCACGTCCAGGTCGAAAACCAGCCTGGTTTTCTCTAGTCTGCTCTTCACGAGCTTTCGTTAAGCGTCGAAGTATTACTGAGGCCAATATTTTAGATACTATATTAGTTAGACTTATTCCTCTGTGATTGTCACGAGAGGACTTTTGCCATTTCTTATAGACTGGAAAAATCAGTGGTTGATACCATTCAGTTGGGACTGCGTCCAGTTGCCAGATTCTACATAAGGTCTCAGTCAATCTAGCTGTTAAAACTGGACCACCGTCCTTAAAAATATCAAGGGTCAATCTATCATGACCTGCTGGTCTCCCTCGCTTCAGATTTCCTATCGCTTTCTCAATTTCATAAATACTCGGAGGACTTACAGAGATTTGCCATTCAGGATGACTGGATATCGTGGGCAACTGAAGTGTTCTGCCCATCGATCCAATCTTCTAGTTTGAGAATGAATAAAATACCATCCGTTTCCGAGATTATTTTGCCAACAAATGGATTTCTAATACCGGTTTCCTTGATAAGTCGGAACAACTGTCGTCTATCGCCGCTGCCTTTTCCATCACTATGCTGCACTACGATTTACCAGAAATACCCTTGTTTAATGATGTGACATCCTCTGTAGTGATAGGTTCAAAAGGTGCAATTTGAACTGTCGATTGTTACGGCGTACTAAGTGACTAGTCAATAAATAACGACACGCTAACCGAGCGCGACGAGCTACTTGGTCACTAATTCAACTTTGTTTTTGACTAATATTGAAAAGGGCTAGTGCTTGTCGAGAGTATCCCCTCCAATTGATTGTTTCTGGAACTGTCGTGCATACTGAATTTTGTGCCAGACCATATCTGCTACCTTGTCATGTTGATCGTGCTTTTAAATCGTGGTGACACAATGGAGCTGTATTGGCTAGGACACATGTTCCTATAGGTCATAACATACCAAGCAGTTCGATTGGAGAAAGATATGACTCAAGGTCTAGTGTCGAAGTCGTACTGCTGATTGTAGAGGTCTTTGACGACAGTAATCCGTTTCCCTCAGACAATCAGTTACTGATGTCTGGTTCTCGTGCCATCAACATATGCTGCGTCTTCGTCTACAGAATCCTAGTAAAATCATTAATTTGACTTCACTTTATCAAGATATGGGATCAACTCGGTTTACGCTACTTGTATCTTGACTCCCTGATGCTGCTTGCCGTGGCACTGCTGGTGTAGGTATAGTATTAATTCCTAGGGCAGAACTGGATCCTGCTAGTCAGTCGCTTATGCGCTGTCCGACTAAACGAGACAGTAAGGACTCACAACTTGGCGACCTCCAAAGCCGACCCAACTCGACCACATTGCTATCAGCCATCGGTGAAGAGACTCTATTGGAGACTGCCGCTCATTCTGGAGCACTTGTTTAGATTCAGATCATGCTCTAATGTGAGCGCGTGTTTGTGTGCGGCTTTCTGGACGTAGGTGATACACCTTAAGGAAACCTGTTTGGGTTCTACCTAATAATAGCTCAGCAAAGAATATACGTCGTGAGCAACTAGAAAAACAGTTTGGCAGCCGTGTAAGTGATTCCCATCTGAAGGCAGCTTGGAATGACATCATAAAGGCTGTGGAGAGAGCAGTGATATCTTCTTGTAAGGTAAACCATAAAGCTAGGAAGAAGCTGTGGATCTCAGTAGCATCCTTACGAACTGATAGACGCTCGTAAACGCATCTCACCAGGCTCTGAACGTGATGAGGAGTGAAGTCATCTTAAGCGGAGGCTAGTAGAAAGCCCACGCAATGATCGCGAACAGTGGTGGATACCGAAAGCGAGAGCGATGGAAAAGGTAGTGGCAATAGGCAACAGTAGACAGTTGTTCGAGTGTACTGCGCAGTAGTTCTCTATGTTCTACTCTATGGATGTGAAACATGTACGGTCAAAGTAGAAGATATTCGTAGGTTTCTCGTATTTGATCATGGATGTTTTCGAAGCAATGTTCTCGTTAGGGTACGAGTACTGGGTAGGGTTAGCAGATCAATAGATGATGTTTAAATGTCGATGAAGTCGAGATCGACTATGACCATCACTATATACACACTACGGGACCGTCAAAAAAAATAAGTAAATCCATGTTTAAGAATATATTAGCTGGAGATTTAGAGGTATCGAAATCATACAGAAACAGTGCCAGTAAAGATGAGCGAAATTTCAGAGACAGTGAAGCCGAAATGGCAGCAACACAAACAGGAAGTTTGCGCGTACAGAGTGTAATAAACAAAAAGTACAGTTGGACAGTCAGTGGCACAACTGGTTATGATAATAAATGTTTCTTTTTAGGCAATCGTGTCCTCTTTATCAAAGTTTAAACACTGAAAATTATTGAAGCTTCATCAGTTGTGGTGATGAGGATAAGTTTTGCGAATGCTCAACCTTCGACTACCTCGACGAGCTATGTTTCGTGTTGTAGCAGTAGGTTGGAAGAAAGTTAGGGGTGGCCAAACTAAAACACGGCGCATGTCTGTGAAGTCACTGACAAGTGGACTGAACCATGTAACAGATGCAGACTACCTGGTTGAGATTGGCGAGACCTTGAACGACATGGCTCAAAATAGTTTGCAATCGTGCAGATGCATTCACTCGTTGCGTTTTATGAAATTCTAATCTTCTGAATTCCTATTCACCTCTATCTTCCTCTTTCGAAATTTATCTCACTGAATCATACTTCTCGAATCATATGTTCACTCCTTACTCTTCTCCGTTACCAATAATGCTTCTACTATCTCCACTACTATGGTATTTGAACTGACAGTTGTGTCTCCGTGATAATGTGGTATGGCAACCCGGACTGATGTTTTTACGTGCGAAGTCCTACGTTGTAACTGACTGACTGACTGATTGAATTGTTTTACGTCTTTGTATTGTAATAGCTAGTCGTCAACTAACTTTCCAGTGACAGAAACAAAGAAACAGATAAATTAAACTTCTTTTCAGTCTCTGGATTACGATCTATTCTTGATGCGACTTCGTCGGCCTCAGAATCACGGTTCTGTAATTACTGTAACCAGTACCGGAGTGAAACGCACAGCAAAGCGGAACTGTGTCGAAAGTTTCAATGTTGTACCAAAAAGCATGAAAATAAACATGCTCGAAAATTCAGTGTAATCTGAAGTCAAAAGGGCAGCTGTTTAGGATCTCTCTCATTTTTAAGCGACTGGTTCTGGCTTCAGTCATCTTACTAAATCCATCATGTGTGCATGCTGCTTACCTTGTGAACGAAATTGTATCGAGAAAATATACTGAAAGATAACTTCGCTTCAAGACGTTGTCATGCAAACGAAACTTCCGCATAAACATGAGAAAGCTTTCCATATAGAACATGATTTTTTTGTAGAGCATGATGATGACAAAATTCTACATTTTAATACATCCAGTCCGACTAGAGGATCTGACCGGATATGTTAAACGCACGTCTGTTCATTTCATCACTAAATAAGTATTGCCTTTTAATGCTAGAAAATATGTTAGAAAAGAGATGGTTAGACAACTCAAAATTCAATGAAACATGTAGTTCAGGTTACCGTATATTGTAACTTCAGCCTTTGGTTGGTTTGCTCCTAGCCAGGAGGTACCTTGTGTGCTAGGAGGATGTGAGGAGCAGCGTATGAGATTATCTGGAAGAAGAAAGAACAAGAGAAAAAGATGAGCCGATGACTCAGTAAGCACATGGAATGCACTCACATGCAATAAATAGACAGCAACCAGATATAAAGCCAGCGTGAGACTAACACAAACCGATAAACGAAACTGGGAGTTGATACAGTTAGGTTTCGAATGCGTTACAATATAACTTCTCAAAATGACCGCTTCTACGAAGCTTGTTGATATTCTTCGAAATATTATCGTTATTCGAGAATAATTTCAAATGTCTGTTGTTTCCTGACGTAAAATTCACTATAACAGACTATTTTGCTATTTCTTCTTTGACTCTGCCAGACAGTTTGTTTTAATGACCACATTGACCGCCAAATCCAATTTGGCGCTTTCGTTCCTGCGTCGAAGGTTAGTGCCGAGGGGCGGACAACTTTGTGGTATGTAATGGAGTGCTTTTTCAGGTGTTATGATTTGCCTCAATGTTTAGAAATGTATTTATAGAATTAGGCTGTACTCCTGTACATTTTTTGTTAGATTGACACTGCACGCAGGTGCCGTGATACATCCGCCAACTCGTTTATGCCCATGTTAGTAATGATACTAGTCAATATTTACCGAATCGGACACGACAAACAGCCTGCATTCTTAATGCTTGTATTCTCAGCTATATTGTAAATTGTTTATCATAGATGTAATCGAATTCGCTCAACTGCACATGTCTTCTATTTTTTTTCTGTAAATAGTCGTACGAACATCGGTAGTTCCTGTATAGGATGGACGATTTTCCGATGTGGATTACGTGTATTGCTGATTGTTACATCCTGTAATTTTTCTAATATTTATTGTAATAAATAGCCTCTGAGTTACAGTGCTACTAATTGCAAGTTCTAGTTGATGCGATCTTTCCACGCAATCAGTGCGATTGTATGTCGGGTCTTCGGCTGTTTTGCATGGTAGTTTACGGACCTTCGCTTTCCCAAGTATTCTAGGCATAGACTGCATGACATTCCATTTACGATATTCTTTGTGCTCATAGGCTGTGTAACATGCACCCTAAGCAAACTGATAACTTATCTGTTTGTCATGAAACACCATGTATTGAAAGACTGCTGTTGTTGTCAATTGTAACCATTATCCAGTTGTTGATTTTTGTCGTAAAACTCCTAGTTCTCTGGTCCAAATTATGTGCTAGTCGATAAATCCGTGTCCAGTTTATGATTTATCGTCAGTAGAGATCGTTCTTTGTTTCCTACGAATCTTCATTATTGTACAAGTAGATTAACAATTTGGGCTTGAAGCGTAGCAGTGTTAGTAAATATCTACTTAGTATCTAGGACTATTATATAACTTTGCATTCTTTTTGAATAAAGTTATTGCAGGTAATTTCAAGCTTGTAGAATCATTTCAAACGCTTTCCGGACCCACTGTTCGATTACATGATGAATTCTTTCATTTAAAGTCAGCAATGTCGTAATACTTTGTACGTTTGTACACCAGTTCTTATTTATAATCCTTTAGTAGTAGATGTAGTAGAAGTATCAACAATAACCAGAAAGATAAGAGTTTGAAGATGTTGTTTTAGGAGTCTAATGCAGTTAAGTAAAGATGGGAAGAGAAAGGTAAAGCTCATGAGGGATTCAGATTAAAACACAAGGAATAGACGCCATTGCAGTCGATTTTGAGCCATGTAACCATCGGTTACTATTTTCCTAAATCAGGTAGTCTACACCTACCTACATGGCTCTGTTTAGTCGTCAGTGACCTCATGAATTTGTGCCACTGCTTTTGATATTTTGTCTGGTTTTTGAATAGTCGAGTACTGTATATATAAGGTTGGTTTTAGATTTCGTCTCATCCATATAACCATCTAACTTCCGATTTCCGGGAATAAGTTATCCTGTGTTGCCTGTCCTGATTTTGTGGTTGGCTTAATTAAATATGAACACTGTGGTTGGGCTTTTGAAAATTGCTTCATGCAATCCGAAAATGTTTCTGAAAGGAAAGTGAAAATCCTAATTCCAAAAACACAAGACTAGCTAGACTGATTTCACGAGTTCCTGTAGTTTTAATGGGTAAAAGTAAAGTTTACAAATAATCTATTCAAGATTTTGCTAACACTTCTGGTTGGCGTAAGCGTTGTGGTTCATAGGTATCCATATACTTTATAATGCCACCTTTGTATTGTGTACTTACAATCGTAAGGTACATAGCCAAATATGTTATTATCTGAAGTTGACCAAAGTATGTTGGAGTTCAAGCGCGTAACCAACTAACTAAATTGTGTTCTGGCTGATAAACGCAAGCCTATTCGAAAATTCTCTAAGAGCCACCTAATACCCTGGCACGGCCAAGAGTGGAAAGAGTTCTCTCTCTGAATATTCATATGAACTTGAAAATATAACTAGTACCAAGGCAGTTCTACTTACTGCCTTCTTATGGCAAAAAGCGCATCTTCGGTGCGTGAATGGAGTTAATCAATGCAAAACATCTACCTAAAAGAGTTGAAGAACCTTCATTTCAAACTAGTGGAGCACATAGGCTCCAATATCCGTAAGAAATAGGTATCGTATGCACTTATTGTTCGTTGCTGGCTACTAGGGGGCTGCATATCCCAACGTTGATGCACTGCTTTGTAGGTTAGATCTGCTGGTCCAACATTCGGTAAAGGACCTTCTAGATAACAACTAGCTTCGATTTGCGAACTTTAGTAGTATGCAATCCCACAATCAGATCCAATGGCTCAGTCGCAAACATCAACGTTGGCAGTGTAGGTAGTAACCGACAGTCTACCTGTCAAATGTTACATATTAAAACTATCTGTAATCCAACGTTTGTCATCTATCAGTCAGTTGCAACGTAGAACTTCGCACGTATGTACGTAAGTTCATGTTGCCATACCACATTAGCACAGACGCAAATGTCAAATCAAATCCCATTATGATCGAGATAGTAGAGGAATTAATGGTTATGAAGAAGACTAGGGTTTGAAGATATTATTCAGCGACATAAGGTTAGAAAGACAAAGGTAGAGGTGCTGACGATTCCAGAAGATGAGGATTTGAGAGAGCACAACGAATGGATGCACTTTCGCCATTGCAAACGATTTTGAGCCATGTCGTTCAAGGTCTCTAACCATTAGTTACTTTCGTCTCGCGGACCCCAACCAGGTAGTCTACATCTACCAACATGACTCAGTCCAGTAGTCAGTGACTTCATGGATTTCTGCCATGTTTTGGTCTGGCCTCCCCTAACTTTCTTCCAACCTACTCCTACACTACAAAACAAAGCTCGACGAGGCAGTCGGTGGTTAGGCATTCGTAACACATTTCCCAACCACCTCAACTGATGAAGATTCAATACTTCATCTATTGATCTGCCATCCTAACCTAGCACCCGTTTCCTAACGACAGCATTGCTTACTCGGTTTTCCCAAGGTATACGAGCAATGCTTCTTAAACATCTATTATCGAATGCTAGTAACCTACGAACATCTTTTACTCTTAACGGCCATCTTTCGCATCCGTAAAAGAGAACAGAGCGAACTGCTGCATAGTACACTCGTCCTTTGGTTAGCGAACGGATATCTCGCGTACGCCATAAGTGACGTAGGTTGGCCAAAGCCAATCGAGCTTTCTGTATCCGAGCTGAGATTTCGTCAGTCACCAGGCTATCAGCGCTGATGAGACTCCCCAGATAAGTGGAGCGTTCAACACGCTCGGCTACTTCATTACTTCACTACTTCATATGTTGGGTTAAGATGCTCTTAAAGCAGCCGAAAGACTTGGTTTGAATGTGATATGAACTTGAGCTAATTGTCGAGGAGTAGAATACTTGATTTAAGTACTCAAAATGATTGTAATCTAAAGTTGGACACAAGTGCAGTAGTTTAAAATCTATCGTAGTTGTACTCACTTTAACATGACCCAAATTATTATTCCATGTCACTTATTCTTCAGATTCAACGACATTCTTGATAATTATCTCCTATCTAATGGTGAATGTATATCAGTTACTATCCATACAAATTCAAATGACTTCTTACTTCGTATGTGACGACCGATTTAACGTACTGCAGTTTTTTGTAAATTAAGTGTATAGGCTACCAATCGTTATAATCCTTTAATAGTCTTCCTATTAGTGTTTTCTGTTTCATATGCTTTGATTATAATACTCTTTTCTTAGTTTATAATAAAATATACTTATTTCCTACAAATCAGTATTCTGTTAATTTATATTTCAGACATGCCTTTATCGAGCAAGGCTCGAGTGTATGCAGATGTAAATCTAAGTCGTCCTCGTGAGTACTGGGATTATGAATCCTATGAAGTAAATTGGGGGTAGATCGCCACAATATTGTAATTTAACATACTTCATATTCAGTGATCAGGACGATTACCAAATCGTTCGAAAATTAGGCCGCGGCAAGTACAGTGAGGTTTTTGAAGGGTTAAATATAACAAACAATGAGAAATGTGTCATTAAGGTGTTGAAAGTAAGTCACCTCAATACATAGTTACCGTATTTATTAAGCCTGTTAAAAAAAAGAAAATCAAGCGTGAGATAAAGATCTTAGAAAATCTACGTGGTGTAACAAATGTAATATGTCTGGAAGCAGTAGTCAAGGATCCTATTGTAAGGAGAACGTTATTCCCAATATTTAATTCTTCCAGTCTCGTACGCCCGCGCTCATTTTTGAGCACGTTGAAAATCGGGATTTCAAAGAATTGTATCATACCTTAACGGACTACGACATTCGCTACTACATGTTCGAATTGCTACGTGCACTTGATGCATGTCACAGCATGGGAATTATGCATCGCGATGTCAAACCGCATAATGTTATGATTAATCATTCCCAAAGAAAGGTATTTTTGACCTATATTTTATTTAGCTTAGTTACGTTTGATTGATTGGGGTTTGGCAGAATTTTATCACCCTGGGCAAGAATATAATGTTCGTGTTGCATCACGATACTTTAAAGGACCTGAGCTGTTGGTTGATTACCAGGTCAGTTATAACTTTCTGTAACTGAAATATGAATTTGTAGATGTATGATTATTCTTTAGATCTTTGGTCTTTGGGGTGTGTTTTTGCTAGTATGATCTTCAGGAAAGAGCCTTTCTTCCATGGTCACGATAATTACGATCAACTAGTTCGAATTGCCAAAGTTCTTGGTACAGAAGAGTTATTTCAGTATTTGACCAAATACGAGATAGTTTTGGATCCTCGATTTAATGAGATTTTAGGCCGACATACCAAAAAGCGATGGGAGCGTTTTGTACATGCAGAGAACCAACATCTTGTTAGCCCAGAGTCACTTGACCTTCTAGATAAATTATTACGTTATGATCACGCTGAACGACTAACTGCCCGAGAAGCTATGGAACATGTATATTTTCGTAAGTTTTATCCTCATCATGATCTACTTTGTGACTTCATAATTCTAGGGGCTATTGTTCAGGATCATGGTGGTCGAATTCCTGTTTGTGCTCAGCAGAATAATGATAGTGCTAAGAAACCTGGTAAGCCTCGTTTTTTTATATTTTTGTTGTTTAGGTTCGACCACGCCAAGTACGAATCCGACGTAATCACTATTATTAAGGAAAATTATTTTCATTAACGTTCCACTACGCGATTATGGATTATCTCCATTCTCCAATTGTTTGGATTTGTATAAAGCCCGGTTGTTTTACTGCATCCACCAATCATATAAAATTTTATAACTCAGTTAAGCGCTTTTGTTTATCAATGGGTTCAACATTTGTGTATCTGAATCTTCTATGTCTAGAGGTGTATTCTTTTTAAAGTAATGTTTCTTCATCGGCTACTTGTTTGATCCAATTTTGAAGATATTTTGCTGTTAGCTTAAAAATTAATGCAGTCATAATTTAAACTGCATATTGTCTGATAAAAATTGCATTTTCACTGCCAATTAATGGATGACTGTCAGTTTACCTTGTAAAATTGAGTAAAGGTTGTTTGATTATGAAGCCTATGTGCTTGTCATTGTATTCGGTTCACTTTGTTCAGATGATCTGTCCTATAGAATAAATTGATTCATATGAGAAATGTCTGCATAAGTTATATGTTTCAGTCTTTGTATGATTACTTTCAGTTAATAAATTACATAAATTCAGAGGTTGGATGCAATACAATGAACTTAGATCGTAAGTAGAGAGACAACACACAGTTACTTAGTGTTCTTAGCAGTTGTATATTTACGTAAAACTAAGTACTAAACATTACTATGATGAAATAAATAATAATTATTGCTTCGAATAAGTATAACGATGCTTGTATTGATCGAGTTTGCAAATGGCCATTTAATATGTTCGATTAAAAAGTAATGCTTGATATTGCATTCAAATAACGTCCTACCTAGTCCGCTCTAATTTTTCGCTCACCTACATATTATTCAGTACATAATAGTCACTTTTCAGTTAAAATGACAAATGTATCAATAGATTCTCTTCAAGAGATATTTTTTCTAAGGCTAAATTGAAAACAAAAGTATAATCTTAAAATTAAAAATAACTTCCAGGTCAACCTTATCTGTTCACTCAACTTATATATGGAAACATGGACATTTAAGTCAAAGGATAAATATAGGTTCAAGATACTAAATTGTAGATATTTTCAAAGTCATTCTCGTGTTGAACACATAAAATAGCGAAGCCGTGTCTTTGTGAAATATTGATTGTTACGTACTTAACCTCACCCCCGTTTCGCAGCATTAGCAGATTTTCAACTAGAATGATACCTGTTTTACAACAAAGACTAAGACGGCATCCACAGGTTGATTATCTGTTAGTCTGATCAGTACAAGGAGCTGCATGTTTTCTGGATCGGGATAACATTGTAATTATTTTTCAGTTGTGATAAATCTCATCAAGTTGATCTGTAGCTTACTGTAATTAAACGTCCTCATATTATTGTTATATTACACACATTGTACTGTACTCTTAAGCGCAGAAAGTCAAATGACTTAGATCAGAAGTTGCAAACTTAACACAGTCATAAACAAAGTGCAAGAAAAACATTGCCACTGCGATACATTGCACATTTTTCTGAATAGATACTTAACCGAAATTATCGTTTACCTATGAAATCTACATCTGTTTTGGAATGGTGTTATTAAACACTCTAGTACTGAATCCTTTAGGTATTGCTACTGATGCCGCTATATGATGCAGTTATTATTATGGTCAGTTAAAAATGGCAATACTGTCTTGCTTTGAAATCATGAATGAATATTTGTTAGACCACCATTCGTCCTCGTACGAAACTGACTAGCAGTGCACATCCACGACTCCTGCTTATCGCAAAATACGAACCTAGAACCTTTGGTCTATCAAGGATTCATTCATGGTTTCAATATAAAACAACAATCTCCGTAGTACCATAAGGCAATACTATTGTCAATAGATTCTCTTCACAGTAAACCATAATTTATCGTCAGTTACGTTAATGCACGTCGTTGGGACATTCGGAGAGTTAATAACACCGAAGATCCCCAAAACTTGCACATTTATGCCTCTAACGCTGCTTTAAAATAGGTTATGTTTAAGCAGTGTCTTCAGGTTTCGAGTGATGATCTAATTCTGGTCGTTTCGTGATTAAAATGAAAACTGAGTACGCAGCATGTTCAATAGTTCATACTTGCGTATACTCCGGAAAATCTTGAGGCATTGTATCGTGTATTATCACGACCGTAGCTGCTACTTTAACGTGAAGGTTAGGATTTCCTATCGAAATGACGCAGCCGAGCTGTATTGGCTAGGACACATGTTCCTATAGGTCCTAACATGCCGAGCAGTTCGATTGGAGAAAGATATGACTCAAGGTCTAATGTCGAAGTCGTACTGCTGATTGTAGAGGTCTTTGACGGCAGTAATCCGTTTCCCTCAGACAATCAGTTACTGATGTCTGGTTCTCGTGTCATCAACATATGCTGCGTCTCCGTCTACAGAATCCTAGTAAAATCATTAATTTGACTTCACTTTATCAAGATATGGGATCAACTTGGTTTACGAGTTGCAAGTGACTTCAATGCTTATGTAGGTATACTCAGGGTGTCGATGCTCAAGGATCAGATAATGGTGACCGTCTGCTGCAACTGTGCTCAGATAACTGCCTGTTTCTAGCAAACATTGACCTTGGGAATAAGGAAAAACATCTCAACTTGGCGACCTCCAAAGCCGACCCAACTCGACCACATTCCTATCAGCCATCGGTGAAGAGACTCTATTGGAGACTGCCGCTCATTCTGGAGCACTTGTTTATATTCAGATCATGCTCTAATGTGAGCGCGTGTTTGTGTGCGGCTTTCTGGACGTAGGTAATACAACTTAAGGAAACCTGTTTGGGTTCTACCTAATAATAGCTCAGCAAAGAATATATGTCGTGAGCAACTAGAAAAACAGTTGGGCAGCCGTGTAAGTGATTCCCATCTGAAGGCAGCTTGGAATAACATCATAAAGGCTGTGGAGATATCTTCTTGTAAGGTAAACCATAAAGCTAAGAAGAAGCTGTGGATCTCAGTAGCATCCATCGAACTGATAGATATTCGTAAACTCATCTCACCAGGCTCTGAAAGTGTCGAGGAGAAGTTAGCTTAATCGGAGGCTGGTAGAAAGCCCACGCAATGATCGCGAACAGTGGTGGATAACGAAAGAGAGCGATGGAAAAGGTAGTGGCAATAGGCAACAATAGACAGTTGTTCCTACTTATCAATGAAACCGGTACTAGGAATTCTCCAGTGAGTGAAATTACCTCGGCGGAAAGTGAGTCTCTTACTCATTCTCAACTCAGGAGATTGGATCAATGGGCAGAACATTTCAGGGATCAGTTCAGCTTGCCCTCAGCCACTTCGGTTGCCAACGATCTCCTGTCAACCTTGATGTCAAATCAATGTAAGTCGTCGGACTCTATGAACTTGAGAAAGCGATAGGAAATCTGAAGCTAGGGTGAGCAGCAGGTCCTGCTGGTCTAGTTTTAGCAGTGAGATCCTAGGTTCAATTAGGGGACTATTGCGTAATCCCACATAACTGGTCTCAATCACTCATTATCTTAGTTTATAAGAAGGGACATAAGTCCTCTTGAGACAATCACAGAGGGATCAGTTTAACTAAATTATTAGCTTCAATGCCTAACTAGGGCTTGGGAGGAGCAGACTCAAGAAAACGGTCGGTTGAGACCTGGGCGTGGATGTATGGACATTTTATTAGACACATTTCGGCGTCCCACAACAGTTGTTTTCTTCGACTCCAAGGCGGCATTTGACCGCCGATCGTGAGTTACTATGGCAGTGTTTGTCATTGAGAGATGTACCAAAGAAGTACGTTAGCTCTTCTACTCGTGCACCACTGGTCGAGTGAGAGCTCATTGCGGCAGGTCGTCAGGACCGATTACTTCAAGTGGTGTTCGTCGGGGCTGCCCATTGTTTTCATTCTTATTTGACTTAATTATTGATAGGCATTTGGAAATAATACTTTCTTTGTCTGACTTTTCAGGGGTGGACCTTCTACTAGGAGACCCGCTTGTTGACGTAGAAAGTGCCGATGACATAGTTCTATTTGGTGAAGTCGCTGACAAAGTGCAGTCTCCTCGCTACTCTAAGCATCAATGCAAGCATATTCAGGATGCGATTCTCCCCCTCGAAATTCAAAATCTTGCTTCAAGATTGGCTTGCAACGACGCCCAAACCGGTTGATAGGGGATGAAGTAGTTGGGTGTGTCTTCCGCTTCACTTATCTTGAGAGTCTCATCAGTGCTGATAGCCTGGTGACTGACGAAATCTCAGCAAGGATAAAGAAGGTTCAGTTGGCTTTTGACAACCTTCGTCACTTACGGAGTAGGCGAAATATCCATCTTCTAATCAAAGTTCGAGTCTACTGCACAACTGTTCGCTCAGTCCTACTTCTTAGGTGAGAATATATATTCGTAGTTTACTAATATTGTATCTTTGGTGTCCCCAGATCAGTACTCGTTTATCCTGGCACCACCGAGTAAGATTGCTTGTGTTAGGAAACGGGTACTAGGTAAGATAGCAAAGCAGTGGTCGAAGTAGTGAAGTGAATGTTCATCAGTTGAGGTTGTTGGGACATGTATTACGAATGCCCAACCACCAACTGCGTTGGCAAGAGATGGTGGCTGGTTTAAGAGTAGGTTGGAATAAAGCTAGGTGCAGCCAAACCAAAAACATGGTGCAAATCTTTGAAGTACCTAACTAATGAACTGAGCCATATTAGTAGTCGTAGACTGCCTCTTTAGGGTTCGCGGAACTATAGTAACCGATGGTTACAGAGCTTGAAAGAAATGACTCAAAACCGTTTGCAATGGCGCTGGTGTATTCATTCTTTGTATCCTCGCAAATTCTAATCGTCTGAACTCATGATTTTTTTTTAAATCGATTCTTCTGGGATATACTTCTTGAATGGTATCTTCGACCAATAATATTTTTGATTACATCTAATACTTCTACTACCTCTGCTACTATGTGGTTTGAATCGACAATGCGATCTCCGTGTGTAATGTGGTATGCCGACTTGATCTGATGTACCTACCTACGAAGCTCTACGTTGTAGGTGACTGTCTTGTGGATTGTGTGTTGGAATGACTTTCCAGGTTTAATTATAATAATTTGTCTGTGTAAAGTGTTTCCTATTCATATTAACCAGTAATCGTGGATACCTGAATACTATCTCCAAGTATATTTATTCAAATGTAATTTCGATCTTTTTATTATTCTTTGTCGTTGACCAATTTAAGGTTTAGTGAATTCGTATTTATTGGAATCACTCAAAAGTTCGCTTTCGTATATGAATTCCATCATTCCCCAGATTGCTACTAGAAAAAAGTGAAATATTATATTTATGTTGTATCTATGGATGAGCTACTGTCTTACATAAAATAAAATCACAATATGAAGCTCATCATAATGGAATGCCCTTTATACATAGCATGATAATTAAAGTGTACAACTTTTATCTTTTGTATGATGGACGTCTCAAAATGTGTATGCCTAAATACTTTCTTGTTGTATTTGTTAATGGACACTATGATTGTCGTTTGCACAGTAAGCACATTTTAATGACTTAAGGTTATTTTTTAATACCCTAGTTATTGGTGATTACAATCCGAGGTATTTTCATTAATAATTGTACAGATGAAGTGATATATAGATACAATTAAACATACTTTTATTAATCTTTCTTTACATTTGAAGTTTATTATTTCCAATCCTTTTTATACGCAAAGTGTGCGAATTATTTTGAAACTGTATTATAAGTAATATGAAATTACGTACTCGTTTAAGGCGAAAAGAATTCATTTGAATGGTGAAATTCACCATTTTGATTCGAATCGGCTGGTTTCAACTACAGTGCACCTGAGAAGATAGTCAACATCATGCAAAATTCTTCTGACGGACTACACTCTGAAATTGTGCATGAATGGCAACTCACAAGTGAAGACCACTGTCAGACAAGGCTGCTTACTTTCACTCTTCAGGTGGTTAATGGATTGGGAAAACCTCAATATCTGAGGGGAAGCACAGAATACAGTGGACAGCACAGATGCATCTGGACGATCTGTACTTCTCAGATGATCTAGCCCTTCTTTCCCACACAACGACAGATGCAGTGTAAGATGGGCAATGTATTAGCAGCAGTAGATCTAAACACACAATGGCAAAAGACAGATCCTTTGATAAAACACTACATGCACCAACCAAGTTACACTTGATGGAGAAGCTTTAGAAGATGCTGAAACCTTTACACACCTAGTCAGCGCCATTGATAAACAAGATGGATCTGATGCAGATGTGAAGACACGAATTCGCAAAGCATTGACAGCACTTCTATAATTGTAAATCATCTGGAATAAAAATTCTATGCGTAGGAATGAAATTTTCAATTCTAAGAACTTATACAATATAAATGTTTGTTTGCAAAATGATTGTTTTACGAAAAGCAACTTATGATTGGCGTTGACGTTAAGTGAAGTGTTATTGGTGTGACAGTTAAAGTTGTAGACACATGAACAACTGTTGAGTTTATATCTGCAGATCAGTAAAGGGAAGAAATCTGACCAGCTGATTACACGATCAACAATTGCCGATGACAACATCTCTGAACAAATTCACACGTCACACAGCTGTGGAAAAACGACTTGCTCCAAGCGTATGCACTACAGGATGTCACTGATAGCTTTTATGTTGTAATATAGAATAAAACATGCTAAATTGAAAGCACTGAAGTCACTGAGTTTTCAGATGAGCTTTACTTATAAGTGCTTCAGGACTTACCTGTGTTTTGGTAGTTGTTTCAAAGAGATTAATCTGATATCAAACCTGATTATAACAATTATGTTAACTATAGATCATTTCGAAATGGCATCTATCTTGACTAAATACCAGGCTGTTGGTAACGATTTTAACGTGTTACGTTTTTAATCTATCTACCAAAAGACTTACTTTACAACTTAATCTCGATTTCTTCGAGTGTTGTGCCTTATTCTTCTTTACTCTTAGTTCTTACTTAAGTATTTTTCATTTGAAAGTTCTAGGGAAATAAGAGTAAGCACCAGATTTGACCAAGAATATGTCCGGTAACATCTTTCCTACTTTAGTAATGGTAAGTTTAATTGATCATTGAAATATTCACAGGTAATATGATATAACTCATTATTCTCACATCAATACGCTCTTGTTATTAATACTATGAAGCAGCATTTCTGTCATCTAAACAATATAAGATTGATTGTCTAACATTACCTTAACCGTAAATAAATGTGTCAAACAATGACGTCTTTTTAAGCATATCAAAGCGTAGTGATAGGTTGCATTAAATTCTTGTTTAGTGAATAAGCTTAAAACGTGTTTCTCTATCTATCTCACTTACTATGTACATATTATTAATCAAGGGAAGATTGGAATCAAATTACCAAACGATACGTTGTTATTATTATGATTTCTGATTGAACTGAATACTTTGATAAGTATAATAATATTTAGATACATTGGTGAAAAGGAAATTATGGTAGATTAAAACATTCAGCTTTTAAAGTCATCTGCATAGTAAATAAGATTTTTCTGATAGCATTGAACTTCCGTCTCAGTATTACTGAAGTATTTACCTAGTGTGCCTATAGAAGACTGAACAGTGAATTGAAAAGAAACTTGTTCAACTTCTTCCTTTGCTATGCTTTTAGCTTCTAGTTTTATTTTAAAAAATATACCTTTCCTCTCTATACTTCAATTGACTTGTCATTCTTAACTGATTTATTTTTGTTTCAATATCATTTCCGAATAAATTTCATTTAAATTACAAAGTTTTATGTTATGCTAGTCAATCTGTTGTCGATAGTTGTTAATCTATATCTAACTTCTCTGGTGAATATTCAATTTCTTAAGAAGAATAACATCCAGCTCAGAACGAAACTCCACCACAAGAGTAACATCACCTGCGTTATTGTCAACTCTCCTTCTTTGCTACTATGTTTACGAAATTAACGTTATTATTTATGTTATGGTGTGTCATTGTTAAACAAAAATTACAGATTTAGGATTGTACAGCTATGAGAATAAATTCACAGAGAAGAACATCCTTTGCAAAACTGTATTTTACTTCTTAACAAGTGTTTTCCGCTTTTATTTAAAAAAAGTATTCTCCATGAATAATTATAAATCATAACTGGTATGATAGAAGAAAGAGTGGAAAGAGCATTTCTTGAACTTTATCAGTAGAATAAATCATAAGCAAATTGCAGATTCATAGTGTGAAGTGAAATTATTTTACACGATTATTGCTACTAGTTCGCCGTATAATGACTGTCAATCAATAAATGAAACAATCAACCTACAGTAATCAAATAGATTCTTTTTCCTATATAACTTACTAAATCCCATCTGATAACGAATGAAACTTAATCACAAAGCTAATTTACATGGAATTGAAGTGTATTGAATTTACTGTCATGTTTTGATAGTATTTGTACCATTTTGATAGCGTCAAAAATTTATATTCTGAGGAGGTGAATTTTCCTTTCAATCTGACACTCATTTGGTAATTCAGGGAATTAGTTATGGTATCTATTGAATCTCCTTACAAGAAAATGAGTTTGTCTAGCGACATAACAAAATAATTAATAGTGATAATATCATATAGTTGACCTTATAATACTTAGAGTGTACTGTGTGAAATGATTCTTAATAGGATCGTGATATTTCGTTCCCTACTATGTTCGTAGTTGATACCATAAGAAATTTATGCAAGTGGTACATATGGATGCCTGTAATCTTGAGTACGGAATGTGGATGAACATTGTCGGATGGATTGAAACAGAATGTTGAATACATTTGTAGATTTACTGTGTATTTTCTTACGAAGGTTGATTACAGGATCACTTTATTTTTAGCGATCGACTGTAAATGTAATAAACAAAAGTATATTATACTGACACGAAACTGTACGAACACAAAATCTTCAAGAGTCGATATTTCTCGTAACTTGGTCTCAACACTGGAGTTATTCACTGTTTGGTTATATATTAGATTTTTTTTAACCGATCTCAAGCATTTTTCGAACTCAATACTGTAAAGTTTTAATTAAATGATCACAACAAACGGGTGCTTTTAGTTTCGCGCAATAATATAGGATGTCCTACTTGAATTCCGACTGGTTTAGCCGTCAGTATGGTACAATTTTATCGTCTAGTAAATAAGAAGAAGTAGGTTTTTTCGATTTTAAATTCGATGCACTTTGATTTATTAAGGTATTTATCCTTATTTTGTGTTAGTATTATTGACATTATTACTATGTATGAAAAGTTCTTGAACATTTAACCATTAATTAAATCTAACAATTATAATTTCATTCAAAAAATGTTACTAACTAGTATTCTACGAAAATAATGATGAAACTTAAACTTCACAAATAATTTTGAATGTTTTATTTTGTTTACTTTGTCCACAAAATAATATCCTGTCTGAAAATCATAAACTTTATAACGATGCAAATATATCATTTGTATTTGAACTCAGAATAAAATTCATTGGAGGATATAAGGTCACACTCATCTATACGATCATCTTGATAAGAATCTGTTCTCCTTCAACATTTTAACAAAAAGATAGCTATATAGAAAATTAATCTAAGATGCAGACCAGTATATCGACATTTTTCATCATGCTTGCCAACTTATTGAAGGTATACTAATATCAACAGATTCGAGACTTTTCTGTGATAAAACTAGAAGAAGAAGAAGAGCTTAAATGAGAATAGGCCAACTAGCAAAAGATATTTGTGTTCAGTAGGGTGGTTTGTTCGACCTTACTTTTACATGCATTTTGTAATATTCAATGTTGATATAACCAAAAAAATGACAGAACTTCTTACTTTGAGTTAGTAAATACACAGAGAGAAACTACGTAAATTCTTATTTTAACTGCACTGTGAATTTTATGTTTGTAGATTACCTATAAGAATGTATACTTTTATATATAGTGCACTAATTACTATTGTCCTTACTATCGATTTGTACTTTTACCTAGCATGCTTAGTTGTCTTGATTTTTGCTGAAATCATAAATGGGTCATTGTTAGACCACCATTAGAAACCTGGAAGCACCATACGGCCATCGCATCCTAATGTGGGACTTATCAGCAGTGTGCATCTACAACGTCCACACACTGGAATCTTACCTAAAGACTTCGGTGTCGCACGAGAATACTTAACCTCTAGATCACTTAGCTGGCATCCAACGGTGTTAATATATAACTTCAATCAATCTACATTTTTGATTGATGCATAATTTCAATGAAACTTAGCAATCTCCACAAACCGATTATGGCATTTATCATGTACTCATTAATGACTAGTTTGGTGAGGGAATTCTGGTTCTAGTGAGAAACCCTGACCATTGAAGTTCAACCATGACGAGTGTGAAGCAGTTACCCATCGAAGACAATGGACGGGGCCATGAATTATTATGGATTAATTGACGTTAGGCTCAGGGGTTTGAATGAAGTAAAAGTGAAGCATAATTTCATGAACCTTTCAAAAAATTAGAAGGTTTTACGAAAGAAACAACATTCATGTATTCCATTCTGATGAAAATTAGCTGGGGTTTCGTTATCGTCTAGTTCAATAGTAGCATGGTAGTGACTGGGTATTACTGACAGTGATAACATATTATCGTTCAATTGTTTCACACCACGTAATAAAAGATAATCTAAAGCCTATTGATTTTATTTTGTCCAATGATATTTGTAATATTAATCAATTCTGTATAATAGATAAAATGTTATTTCACGTCGACTTTTTTTTAATAAACAGGATGCCCGATAACCCTATTTCATCACATGACCCGTGATTGTACTTTAATTAATGAATATATATATATATATATATATATATATATATACATATATATATGTATATGTATAAAGTACGTTGCACATTAAAAATCAATAAAACTGTCGTTCTTTTTCATTTATGTTGAACACGATTATTTTCATCTCCTGGACTTTAATAGTGAATGATGATTTATCCTAGAACAATAGACAGTTTTTAGTTGAATTAGTTTTATGATGATTAGTTTAATCAGTAAATTGTGTTTGTCTCAGTTGGAGTACTTGTGAGAAGTACGGAGAACTGAATAGCTGTTTCTTCCAGAGTGGTATTTCTCATAAGTATCCATCGTTTACCCTGTCAGAGACCGGATCTTGCGAGACTTGAAGAGTTCCGTGTTTGAACGAAACAGCTGTCCACTGACCCCTGATTTTCAGTGGTATCCAAACTGGAAACAAGTGAAGAATACAATCTTTTAGTAATTTTTTTCATTTAAATCTAACTTTTCTAGAAGTGATCCTAAAGACTCACTGATGAAACACTGACCGGGGAGACCGAATTATATAAAGGTTGGAATACTGTTAACGATTACAGTCAAACCAACCGATTGATGATCTCTCTTATATGCCATGTCAATATACCTGCTGATTGTGATTTTATCCGAGTGTCAAATTTTTCGAAATCGTCTAGTATTTTTTAATTTTCCTTGATCCAAGGTTTTGTCATTTCTCCAATCGGATCAATCTTCATGGTTATCAGCGTGCGATGGTATTATTAATAGCATATCATGTTGCGTTCCTACTAATTTATTTTCATTTACATTTAAGTGATGATGGAATTCACTTTTTCCAATGTAATATTTTTCGTAGTTGGTAGAATTTACATTATAAATGACGTTACATTTGTCCTTTTTTGTTGTTGCGTCTTTCAGTCTGTACATGATGGCCTGAAGTGATTCTCTTGATTTGTGATTGACATCCATTCCAAAAGAATTCAGGATAGTTATAATCTTTGTTTTACACCTATACGAAAGCTGCCCAATTTTGGTTAACAAAATCTGAAATGCAGTCTAATTATTAATAATAAAATTTATCCTTTATTCCAAGTCATGTATATTTGACCTTTTAACAGGTCATTAAATCACATGACCGTCGGTTAATTTTAAGGTCATTAGTTTTTGATTCATGTCGGTTTGAACGGTCGATCACATTTTCACATTTCCATTGTATTATTTTTGAATATGAAGTTTTAGTCAGTGGTCCATTCTAATATTAAATATTCAGTTCGTTCTGCCTTATTACTATTACAGTTATTATTTTAATTAATGCGAGAAGTAACAGATAAATCACATACATTACCTCGTTATTTTCAGGCAGAGCTTTGGAGGTTTGTTAGTTTGAAATCTCTTCTTGTAAGCCATTAGTGAACAACGTTACTAGAATTATAAATATTCGAACGGCCTATAAGACCGTGAGGAATCATCTCCCAACACTGCTCCAATAGATTCTGTCAAACTTTCGGGGTATCCAATCTACTGGGAATATCATTTGAATTAGTTTGAGATCCACAACTACCCTATACTTCAACCTTCATTGGAAAATTCAGGTCTCCTGATTATTTTGAATGATATTATATTTTTCTAAATGAGTAATCAATATAAAATCAAAGCTGATCACGTTCCTCTGACCCGTAATACGTTTTTTAGTAAGCAAATAATGTTCCTAAATGTGAAGCATCCAGACCCAACTAACTGATATCATCTGTGCTGAAGATGATTTTTCATTAGATTAATTAATTGATTGCATGATTTGGAAAATGCAACATTATTTATCAACTAAATACCGTAAAAGTTCTTTTTTTATTCATAATATATCAATATTGGTAGTTAGTCATGAGTGAAAAAGCATCAGTTTTGCTTTAATTCTTAGTAATTTCATAAGTGTACACACTTTCACTTTGCTGTATTTTGGCGTTAAGATCTAACATTTTTTTGTAGAAATATCTGTTTTGATCTTGCTCCCAAGTGTGATGTCATTAAACTTGGCAGACTAAGGTCTCCCATGAGCTTTCCAGGTTAATTTTGGATTATACCATTTCTCAAAATAAAATAGTATACCGTGATATATCATTGATTTCCAGTATGTAAGTCATAGCTTTTATTTAGAACTGTTGTTTAGATAGTCACTTGCATTTCCAGAAATTTAACCATACCGGTACTTAGTGTAATGTCATCCTGATTTACCAGAACAGATATAATTTTAATCGATAAATTTAAGAATAACGGGGACATTGATCACCTTAATGTATGTATTTTTATAAATAAATATCGTGATCAATGTTCGACAATACAATAAAAGTTATCTCAGTATCATTATATCATGATTCATACTAATTAACATTCTATTGATCAATCGGATAAATCAATATTTTTGTAAAATAAATAGTCGAATTTAAATGATGAATTTGTGGTTGAGATCATAAAAGACCTAATACATTATTTAAGTGATGCTCACAACTAATATTTGAAAATTATGATTTGTTTATACCGAATAATAGAGTATGTGACTTACTCTGATAACAATAAAAATATTAACAAAATTAATAGCGGTAATAATAATAATATTAAGATATTCTGGAAATAGAATTTACAGATTTCATGCATCTAACCATGCGTGGTCAGATGAAAGCTCTTAATGTAGATGATAAATATGTCATGTCACATTGTTTGAAGTGTTTAGCCAGTACATTTTTTGTAACTATTGCAATAATGCACGGTGTCTGTCAGAAACTACCGATTCTTTTTAACTGGATATCCAGCTGTTGTATGAAAGGTGTGTTTAGTGACGTTTCCAGTGTCATAACACATTGGTTATGATCATCTACAATTAAGGAAAATAAAACGGAAACAGAGATTATGAAACAACGATAGGTCATTCACGTCTATTAAATCTCCTACCATGATTCAGGTACAAGGTTAATTTATGCTTTAATGCTCGGGTTAGATACTATCCAAATTAGTTAAATCTACAAGAGACAGTGTTAGCTTAAAGTATCTGCAAGTAAGGAGGGTCACCTGTAAGCAAACTTAAGGCATTTTCTGAGGAGCAGTAGGCATTGACGCAGAGAATAAAGAATGGTTGTGGTTTTATTTCACATAAAGATTGCGGTAAGTTATTCCGAAGTTTCGAAAACTTTCCCGGTAAAATAATTCATGCAAAGAGATTAAGAATGAGATTTTATCACTAATGACAACGTTACGGAAGCTATAACTGGGAGTTTCTGCATATCGAATAGCTTCATTGAATGCAAGACGTAGCATTTTAGTAGCCTCGAATCTGACCCTTTTTCGGACGAACGATTCCTCATACCATACTAGGGCAAACCCTGTTTATGAGACGGAGTTAATTAAAAGCCGAATACAGTTCATTTTGGATGGCTTTATTTCATACATTCTCGTGAGCAGACAGATAGTATAGTGAATCTTAAAAGACAAGTGAAGTGAAACAGAGCGAGCTAGCAGGTCAACTCAATGTGATGAGGCATGACTAAGTATTTATAGTCAGACAAGAATAGTCTAGACACAAGGATAAGCGAAACAAGCAGTGAACATACGCACGCAAACAAGGTTATAAGCGAATGAATGACTAAGTCGAAAAACATGTAAATAACTCGAGAAAAATTGACTACTTAACTTATCCAAAGGTTGGGACAAAGCATGTGGGTTTGACATAATAGAACACTTTACAGCTTATTGAGGGTTGAATGAAAAAATTAGATTACATTTACGTTTGCTCTCTCACAAACTATCGAGTTCAAGTTTATTACATCTAGATTTATAAATTAAGGTACAATCAATTCCAAGAATGCTTAGAGTATATCGTCACTGAAGGGATTCTAGCCTTAATTTATCCCTTATACAAACACTACTAAGAATAAACGTACACTATTCTAGAAGTGGTCGAGCATATAATTTGTATGTTAAAATACTTGATTTAGAGTCGTAGAGATTACGAATTATGCAACTCAGAAAATGTTGGAACTTGGAGTTCTGTTTAAATACCTGTTCCGTAAAGGAAAAGTTATAGGAGTACTTGAGTCCTGTATGAAATTTCAACAACAACTTACCATATATGGTTACTTCTAGGTTGAGTTAAAGTTTATCAAAGCAGATCCGTTCACATTAGGCAGTGTTAAGCTCCAACTTCCATTTTAAACACTACTGGGAAACTTGACTGAGCTCCATAATGGTCTATTTGAACAAAAGCAATCACTGATATATACATATAAGCAAAAAGAGCAACGGACCTAAAACTTTACCTTGAATCACTTCACTTTTCACTAAGAAAACAACCGACAAAGCGGAGTTTATTTTGACTATTTGGTGTCGGTGACTGAGGAAAAAACTAGACCGAGCAAGAAGAAGGCCTCCGGTCTAGTAAGATATAAGTTTTCCACAAGAATCTGGCGGCCAACCGTGTCTAAAGCTTCAAAAAAGTCAAAGTATAGCCCGAAAACTAGATGTCCTTCGTCACGTTGAGTAAAGACTAAATTGAAAAATTCAAAGCGGCACGCCATATAAAAGCGATTTTAAGTGGAAGCCATTTTGCGAATCGGTGATAAGTTTCTTAAAAAGTAAGTAGTTGAAAAGTACATCACTAAAAATTTTTCCCATTATCATAGAGATACCTGGAGTGATATTTAAGGGCCGATCAATGTTAATGTCAGAGTTATTTCTGGTTCGTAACGTGGTATGATGCATGAGTACGGACAAGTAACTTTCTCCAGAATGTGAGAGACAGAGAAAGTTAACAGCTTCAAAAGAAATAGTGGTCTATCAGATCCAATATATTTGAACAGCATGGACTAATCCTGTGTCTGAGACATTAAAAGAGTCAACAGCTTTGTTACTGTTTAGATAAGTGAAAGAAATATATTGTATATATATTATAGCGAAGTATCAGTCTTACATCAAACAAAGTTTTTAAAACATCATTTTTTATCCAGATACATGAGTTTTTTGACCGAACAACTAATAAGTTAAGTCCACGACTGATTATTTACCAAAAACATTGATACATACAGAACATGAACTACACTACATTTCTGAAAGGTTTGCATTCACTGGTCATAATGGTATCGTTAATTTTTCATAATCATCTTCAACGTAGCATCTAACATATATGTGCATCAGTTCAAGCTTCAACACCATAAAATCTCAGTGAAATAAAACTGCTTCAAGACAAATGGCACAACAACAGAAAAAGTAACAGTTTGAATAGTAGCAAAGAAAACACTAAGCATAGAAAAAAGAGAAAGGTACGGAATTTCAAATATTAGATTTTAGAGGAAGATGAAGATTGAATGCAATGTTGTCACTGTGAATAGTTTTGTAAAACGCTGCCCAAAGTCTCTAACCACTGGTTGTAATAATCAGATAGACACCAAACCGGTTGTCTGTACCTATTAACATGCCCTCGTCCAGCTGTGAATAACTTCACAGGTTTCACGTCTAGGTCTTACCACCCCTAGCTTTATTCTGACCTAAAACTACACCAAAAAACATCACCTGTAAGGATAGGTAGTGACTGGAAATGCGTGATACATGTCCGAAATACCATACTCGATGAAGACTTATCACCTCATCAATCGACTTGCTATCCTTTCCTAATGCCAAATGCCTAACTTCACGATTGCTCAATCGGTTGTCCGAAAATACGTGAGCAGTGCTCCGAAGTCATCTATGATCGAATGCTAGTGCTCTGCAAACCTTCTTTATTCTTAGTTGTCATGTTTCATTTCCATGAGTTAGAACCAGGAGAACTGTTGTGTAGTTAACTCCTATTTTGGTTGACAGACGACAGTGTTACCTACTCCACAAGTGATGCGCAATTCGACCGAAATTTCATCAAAAACCAACCTATCAAGGTTGATGAGACTTCCAAGATAAGTGGAGTGATCAACCCACTCAGCTGCTCCATACCTCATCATCAGTTAAAGCGTTGCTGCAGACTAAACCTGAATTGACGGTTTGCATTGAGAGAGAGAGAAAGAATCGCATCTGAAACATGCTGATGCTGTTGTTTTTGACAACTAGATGGTTCTGAATTTTTCAGCGTCTTCACCAAACATCACTATACCATTTGGGCATGCTAAGTTAATAATTTGTAATTTGATTGGTAGCTGATCAACATTTGAGATACTATATGATGGGTTTCTATTTTTATTTGTAATTTTTTATATTGATACGTTTAGATTTTGTCACATTTTTCTTTGATTTTCATTCTTTCTCTTTCTTGGAAATATTTGTAACCTCTTCGATGTATTTTTTAATGAATTTTTTCTTTATCCTCTACTGAGTATCATTGGTCCTGTTTTGTGATTCTTGTTACTGGTTTGTTCAATGTTTGTTTGAATTCCGTCTCACTACTTTTCTTACTCTTTTTTTTCTCTTGATACATTTTTTTTTGGAGTACAATTTCTAGTGAATCTTTGTTGTTTTATTTTGCAGCTTTAACGACTTTCGACCAGTTTATCGAAAACCATGAGGTAATGGTTTCCATCTTAAAAGTTTGCTTGATTACTTCTTCCTTTTCTTCGTCCCGTTTTGTTATTATTATTTTTTTGACTTCGCCATCATTTTAAATTTTTTCCTTTTTAGGATTCTTCATGCAGTTTGTCAAATTTTCCTATCATATCTAACGGTCATCCAAGTGTTACATTCGCACCTAACGTCGATAAGTTATTCGCATTTATTTGGTTTACTTGTTGTAATGATCATAATATATCATTGTCTTTTTATTTTTGGTTTATTAGTCTATTGAATTGTTCATTTAGATTAGCTACATTGTGAATAACTAACTGTCAAGGTGTCATTTCCTTGTATCTTTTTATGCGTGACTAATATGATTAGTATGTAATAATATCATATTCATTAGAAACAATGAATGTCATTGAATTTTGAGACCAAACAAAATTCTATAAAATGAATTTCTACCACGTGAAAAATAATATTGATGCCCTCCTATATTTGCATGCACAATAAAATCCTTCCTTTTCAAGTGAACAAGATGACCATTATTAGCTAATAAATAAAAATATTTCATTAGGAAATTTTTATTTCAATATCTTATCGTAGAAGTTATTAACTAATAAGACAAACTAATATTCCAGTCAATTTTGGTCAGGAAATTTATGCTTAGTTAGAAGAATTCAATTTCAAATGAAGTGCATTCCAATGTAAGTTGTTTTACTGTGCTTATTGATTATCGTATTTTAATATACTTAGTTCGTAAATTTTAGGCAAAATTAGACGAAAGAAATTGGCAAACATTACGTAAGATCACATAATAAAATATGACTACAGTTTATATGAACTAGTATGATGATACTTAAAGAAAACCGTTAACACTTTCATATTGGCTAGACAAGTAACATTTTAAACTAAAAAGAATGTTAACAGTTCGCTTCAGTCACTAACTGACTGGTATTAGCTATTTCTTCACAGTTTAGGAATCGAATACTGCATTATAGAAAGAAAATGAACCTAGAATCATTAATCCTCATAATTAGCATGATACTATAATATTTTAGAAATGAATTTCCTGAGAAAACATTGCAGTTGTTCAGCTAAAAATTATTGGAAAATAAATCAATCTGAATTATGTTTTTAATTTAACTTTTTTCAAGGTACTTTTCTTTTAGAATAAATAAAATTACAAATATTTGTGTTAACAACAGATCTAAAAGAATTTTTGTTTTAACGGCATCATTTCGGTATTTTCTTGTTGATCAATGAATAAATGAAAGTTTCTTAGCTTCAGTCTCATTTTAATTTCTTTTACATCAACTTCATTAAATGCAACAATGTTGAATAAATGATTCATTTGCATTGGTATTTTGAATTTTCTCATTGATGTTTAGGAGCACAATTGATTGATTTAATCTGGAGCGTATGAATCCTGTGGAGATCGCCTCAAGATAACCTTTAGATCACAATCATTATAAACAGAGAGAGAGAGAGAGGTAGTTCAGGATGTGTTTTTGGATACGTTATCTGCATGTACTTGTATCTGAGAGTTGTTGTTTTTTTCTCCACGACTCTAACTCAGTGCTATTCACCCAAAACGTCACCACATTATCCACTTAGTTACTGGGTTCAAACAGTTGTTAGCTTGTACAATGAGGTGAAATTTAATTAATTTTTGTATTGGTAGCTTTAAACTAGTCTCAAACTAATTTGATATGAATTCCATGAATTTCCATCAGTTTTTTTTGTTGTTGATCTAATTTTGAATATATAATATAAAGCGCTTAATACTTAATACTTACGATACGTAAATTAATTGTAGTAAACAGTAATTATGATGAAATAATTTTGACTTTTCAGTTTTAATTAATATTAGAATGAAGGCTGTTTTGCACATGGTTTACATTTTTTTTTACTTTGGCACCTCATACTATTGACTACAGTAGTTAGTAGTGTGGTCCTTTAAAGTTAATGTTAATTGTTAAAATGCTTAGTTTTTACTTATTACAATGACAAGCCGAAAAAGCAGTTAAACCTCTTGTCAAAGTGAAGTAGTTATTTTTCGAGTTGGATTATTGTCACTCTTTCATAAAACGGAATGAATCAAACACTAACAAATTTATACAGTTTTGGATAATCATAATAATTACGTACGAAGTAGATAACTTGACATTCAAGTTTATAAAATTTTTAAGTAGTATGGTGTCAGCAAAAAATTAATATAAGCCTCAGTTAAAAGCAGTGTGTATGTTTTAATGATTAGTGGGATAATTTCAGCAGTTAACTAATATTTTCACCATGGATTAGCATCAGTTAGATAGATACTAAAAAGCAGGAAGAAATAGATAGCTGTTTCATCTTAGTATGAGACTATTCATCAGTTTACATTCACTCGGCCTCTAATTTGGATCCAAGCACCAATAGCCATAAGGTGTTCACTTAGTTGGACATAGATATGGGTTTAATTCTCTAACACTAACGACCTTTGTTATTTGAGAAGACATCGTAGTAACTCAACTACCCAAGGCATTTTGACTGAATTCCGCTCACGGATTCTCGCTAGAAGTCCTCAAGATTACTTCTTGAGAGTTAGTTGCTAAAATCATCTGTTAATAGCTTCCTAATTGTAAAAGACTGATTGTGATCAGCTCATGATTTAAAAGACTAAAATTCACTAATCTCTTCAATCTCTTACGTTAAAATGGATTAACAGTTGTTCTTTTTTTTATAACTAGTTATTTTGGCTTCTTCAAAAGCTTTTACTTACTCACGCTTGTTACTCCCAATGGACCCTAGGTCGCCGACGACAATTCTCCAACCTACTCTGTCCTAGGACTTCCTTTTGTAGTTCTGTGTCTTCTTCTCATGTCTGTCTGTCTGTAATGCATTCTTTGGTCTTAAGGATTCCAAATGACAACTTGCCTTGTGACACAGCTGGGTGCTTTCCGCGATGTACATCCTATCCACTTTCACAGCTTCTTCCTGATTTCTTCCTCCACTGGAATCTGGTTTGTTCTCTTCCACAGTAGGTTGTTAGTGATGGTGCCTGGTCAACCGATCCGAAGTATCTTGCGTAGACAACTGTTAATTAACACTTGTATCTCCTGGATGATAGCTTTCGTGGTTCTCCAATTTTCCGTCCCATACAGTAGCGTAATGAAAGGATGAGGACTGGTTTGCAGAACTAAATGGATCTACAGTCTCTTGATAATTGATGTTATAATGCCAATGTGGATTAGCATTTGGACCAGATGTGACTTATTTTTAGACAGAAAAGCCTATTAACAGTGTCCATACTCATACTGAATAGTTAAATAATTTATATGTAGCCTGTTATTCCTATGCACAAACATCTGCATTTTAGTTGGTGGGTCAAGGTCAGAAAATCACATGGATACGTGTCCTTCCATGGTAAAGCACTGAATGAATGTACATTGATGAAAAACGGCAGTGCTGTTTTGTGAATATGTTAAAAAGAATGAAATTCTTAATGCATCCTTGAAAAGTTAATAAGATGCCTGTAAGATACCCTGGAAAACTACTAATTATCTTTGTTCAGTATTTCAAAATCCTTATAGCTATCGCTACGTTTGAACTAATAAATTTAAAGCTTTGAATGTATTGACATGACTTTATCAGTTAGTTTTCCTTTGATATATTCTGCTGTATTATACGTTACAAAATAAATATTGACTAATTTATTCACCGTAAGTTAATCACTACATTTGTAACTTCAGTCAGCCTACGTATCACTTTAGATTTAACTTTAACATTGTTTAATGTTGTTTGTTATGAAAGCTACAGTGTAGATGGTGCATACCTAAAGTCTCTAGGGCTTTCAATCTAGTTGATAAATTCTCTTCATTTAAAAAGTACAAACATGTATCCAACTTAAAATCATCTAATAAATGTGACCCCATTTCATTGCATTAAAACCTTAAATGAATTTCATCTGGAAATCAGTGCACATATTTCACTTACCGGATAAGTTCATATTTTTTCAAGTGCTTACAAGAATTGTTTGGCCAGAAATACATCGTCCGAATTTGATGTGACTCTATGATGTTTATTGAAAAGAGGCAAAATGTTTTCTTTTGTCATTTAAAAACAGAACAAAATTTGAGTTGTTCTTACAACTTAAAGGTAATTAACATTATTCCCTAACTGTTTCAAAATCACACAGACGTATAAGAATCAATGGAGATAAAACAGAAAGACAAAGAAATGGGAATTCATTTTACATTTACAACACATTTACTAACTGTTTCAGATTATTATGGACTTGGTCTATATTGATTAATCATTAAATTTCTGAATAGACTGTAACTCAAGAAAAACTTACCGTATAGACTAATCAATTATTTACGATATCTAATAAATTCAATAATGCCCTAAATTAAAAAAAAATGTCACAGCAAACCAGAAAAATAAAAACTGATTTTTCTTAGTCACATATTTGGTTCATTATCCGCAAAAGGAAAAATGAAATCATTTATCTTTTGTAAACATTTCATTTTCTGGTCGGAATTGAGTTCATTTTTAATCGAAAAGAATTATTCGCCTTCACGTCAGCAGTTTTATACAAATGAACATGTGGAATCTTAATGATCCAAGTGTTACAGATTCATTGATTTTGTGGTATGGTGTGATTATCATCCTGTAATATTGTTAGGTTGTCGATTCAGTCCTAATTTAACTGGTTTATCACAAGATACTCTTAAAAGGGAATGCTTTTATCGATAACATTAAACTTGATATACTATGGAAAATGTCCTTTTGATTATCAATTCATGATCTAAGCTGAAATCTCCACCAATTTCTGTGCCATAGTTTTGATGAAAATAATGAAATCACAAGTTATTATTAACATGAATATGATGTTAAGTGTGGATAATGAATATAGAATAAAAGAGAGGACAAATCATGATGAAATGAACGGGCCAATATTAGAGCTGAGAGTGAAACGACACTAATGTCACCTAAGACAAACAAAGAGGTTGTTGATTGCTTTAGATATTTAGATAGACATATTCTTGTGCCCTTCAGCAGGTAACTAGGAATTTTATATAAAAGTAAGAAAGTGTCTTTATTTGCAATGTTGTGTCGTTGATCGGTCTGGCGGGAAAGAATGGCACAATCAATAGATTTCATAATACAATTTCCTAAATTAGATTAATTCAACTCTAATATTTTGCCCATTGTAATAAAATAATAATTTTGGATTTATCATTGTAGACTCTGATGAAGTTTGTGGGAACGATCGTACGCTCTAAGACTCTTTGTTGTTGAATATTCAGTGGGAATTTTTAAATGATTTTAAAATAACCAGTGTAATCCACCATGTCACTGAACAAAGAATAAAGGGAATTCAGTGGAGGATATTTTCCTATTGATAATATAATCCCCATTAATGGTTCTGTTCCATTCGTTACTATTGCATTATTACTATGACTATATTTTACTTTTTGATGTATCTTCAGCTTGCATAACTCTCTTACAACCTTTTGTTCTTTAGGTTCATATATATTTATCTAACCGCTTTTAATATGAATGTATGGTTTTAGTAAATAAAGTAATCGAAAAGAAGGTTTTCACAATTTAATTTCCTTTATTATATAGTACATATTAACTTTTCTTATAAGTGAATGGACTGGACTAAAGACGTTAAGAACTTCGGGAAGAACAAGGTTATCCAGTTTCTCGATATCCACATTTTTCAACTTTAATAAAGTCACAGCGTCACGAGGGCGCTATCGCATTTCATGTTGTAGCAGCAGGTAGACCAATAAATCATTAAATTGAAGTGTTTCTCTGGTTTCATTTGGTTTACTCGGTAACATCAGTTTGTAACCAACTTCGTTAAAATGAATCGAATAATCCTAGTTTATTTGTGCTTAACTATATGATAATTTTGGTAGAACAGTGAGATGTAATTGATTTGAAAAACGTGGTTTTCGCATTAACTGATCTTGAAACCTAATGGTTCCATGTGAAAAATGTGTAGTGTAAATACATCACATTTTTCAGCTCATCTACATCTTCACCTTGCTCTGTCAAAATTTATCAAACGGACTAATTATTTCATATGATAATGTACACTAAAAAAGTAGTGTTTTTTGTATATATCTGGAGTGGCAATAAAATATTCGACCGATATTCGGAAACCGATTGAATAATTTTTCAAGCTTCTGTTTGAGATATATGCGTAAACTTGTAAATCTCCTTATCCCAGAATGTTTATGAATATTTATCTCAAACTTTTATACTACTAACGAAATGTACTAGTAGGTAAAGCGTTTTACTAGGTGAAGAAACCTACCAAACCTCAGCGTTATTTATCCAAGTATAACGATGGCATTGTTCTTGTAAATATATATATATATATAATAAACATTAGTATCACTGATAATTATCTTCAGTTTCACTTTATCACTGATTTACTGCTGTCTTATTCATAGGTCAATCAGATTTTTATAACTGCTTAATGTATTTGTTCTCATTCAGATTATGTATTTTCAAGCCAGAACTATTTGAGAAATAGGGATTGGTTCGTCAGTTGGAAATAGAAATCAGAATTAATTACTTGTGTAATATAATATACATATATATATATATATATATATATATATATATATATATATATATATATATATATATATGAATTACTGGGCTTCTTCAGTGTTTTTCATAGGTCTACAATTGACCATAACGTTGGTTATAATTTATACACCATGATTAAGATATATTTAAACTTCTGATCAGACCTTAGAAACACAATATTTATTATATCTCCTATTATGATATATAATACCTAGTTTTTGAATTGCACAAAATGACTTGCACGTTTAAAAGGAAAAACAACTAATGAAATCCTAACATGAAGATAGGCATTAACCTCTATATTCTTAGGTCATATGATTAACCTTGTCAATGGTCATTTAAGTACTCATTTAAAAACTCACAAAAACTGTATGTGGTCAAAATCATTTTACCCTAAAACACCTATTCTGGTATAAGTTGTATCACCCGCATGCATCGCAGTAAACTTACATAATTGTCAAATGTAGCAAAAATTAAACATCTGGAAATCTATAATCGATTCACATGGTTCACTTCTTATATGAACAGACGTGCTTGAACTTACATCACGCTTCCCGAAAACAGTTTAAATCATTACGTGACAGAACTGTTGACGCGAAATTATTCTTTAGTAGGATTTTAATGTGAATATTGTCTACTGTTTTGACTACTTCATTTGTAAGCAATAGTATTCCAGTTGGATACATTGTGGACAATTTATAGTACTTTACGAATGTCCTATTCATTCGATTGAAAAGTACTAAAACAAACTTTAGTTTATTGCAGCACCTAAATGATCATTCATTTGAAAATAGGAATAAAAAATTTGAGGAAAACCAGAGAAGTGTTTGATCTATACACCATTCAACAATAACATTTCCTAAAGAGATGAACTCATTCATATTTCATATTATTGGCAACGTTTATTCGATAGGAAATAAGCAACACTTTTATTTAGTTAGTATACTTTCAACAAGTGTAATATGTATTTTGGTTAATGATTTTATTCCCTGTGAATTCGTTAATGCTGAAAACTTGAAAAAAATAAATATCTATTAAAATTGACCGAGAGTCTTTGAACTGCTACCTAGTGTATTATTATTAGTATGGTCATTAATATTACTACAACACAGCCTACTACATTTAACAGTTACTTTGAGTACTTACTACTAAAGTCATAGTTACAAATGAGTTGTTTTTTTTCTACACGTATTCATTAATACGTGTAGAAAAAAAAACAACTCATTTGTAACTATGACTTTAGTAGTAAGTACTCAAAGTAACTGTTAAATGTAGTAGGCTGTGTTGTAGTAATATTAATGACCATACTAATAATAATACACTAGGTAGCAGTTCAAAGACTCTCGGTCAATTTTAATAGATATTTATTTTTTTCAAGTTTTCAGCATTAACGAATTCACAGGGAATAAAATCATTAACCAAAATACATATTACACTTGTTGAAAGTATACTAACTAAATAAAAGTGTTGCTTATTTCCTATCGAATAAACGTTGCCAATAATATGAAATATGAATGAGTTCATCTCTTTAGGAAATGTTATTGTTGAATGGTGTATAGATCAAACACTTCTCTGGTTTTCCTCAAATTTTTTATTCCTATTTTCAAATGAATGATCATTTAGGTGATGCAATAAACTATAGTTTGTTTTAGTACTTTTCAATCGAATGAATAGGACATTCGTAAAGTACTATAAATTGTCCACAATGTATCCAACTGGAATACTATTGCTTACAAATGAAGTAGTCAAAACAGTAGACAATATTCACATTAAAATCCTACTACAGAATAATTTCGCGTCAACAGTTCTGTCGCGTAATGATTTAAACTGTTTTTGGGAAGCATGATGTAAGTTCAAGCACGTCTGTTCATATACGAAGTGAACCATGTGAATCGATTATAGATTTCCAGATGTTTAATTTTTGCTACATTTGACAATTATGTAAGTTTACTGCGATGCATGCGGGTGATACAACTTATACCAGAATAGGTGTTTTAGGGTTAAAATGATTTTGACCACATACAGTTTTGTGAGTTTTTAAAGGAGTACCTTAAATGACCATTGACAAGGTTAATCATTGACCTAAGAATATAGAGGTTAATGCCTATCTTCATGTTAGGATTTCATTAGTTGTTTTTTCCTTTTAAACGTGCAAGTCATTTTGTGCAATTCAAAAACTAGGTATTATATATCATAATAGGAGATATAATAAATATTGTGTTTCTAAGGTCTGATCAGAAGTTTAAATATATCTTAATCATGGTGTATAAATTATAACCAACGTTATGGTCAATTGTAGACCTATGAAAAACACTGAAGAAGCCCAGTAATTCATATATATATATATATATATAGTATATATATATATATATATATAGTTACACAAGTAATTAATTCTGATTTCCTATTTCAACTGACGAACCAATCCCTAATGTTCTCAAATAGTTCTGGCTTGAAATACATAATCTGAATGAGAACAAATAAAATACATTAAGCAGTTATAAAAATCTGATTGACTTATGAATAAGCCAGCAGTAAATCAGTGATAAAGTGAAACTGAAGATAATTATCAGTGATACTAATGTTTATTTTATATATATATATATATATATATATATATATATATATATATATATATATATATTTACAAGAACAATGCCATCGTTATACTTGGATAAATAACGCTGAGGTTTGGTAGGTTTCTTCACCTGGTAAAACGCTTTACCTACTAGTACATTTCGTTAGTAGTATAAAAGTTTGAGGTAAATATTCATAAACAGTCTGGGATAAGATTTACAAGTTTGCGCATATATCTCAAACAGAAGCTTGAAAAATTATTCAATCGGTTTCCGAATATCGGTCGAATATTTTATTGCCACTCCAGATATATACAAAAAGCACTACTTTTTTAGTGTACATTATCATATAAAATAATTAGTCCGTTTGATAAATTTTGACAGAGCAAGGTGAAGATGTAGATGAGCTGAAAAATGTGATGTTTTCACATGGAACCATTAGGTTTAAAGATCAGTTAATGCGAAAACCACGTTTTTCAAATCAATTGCATCTCACTGTTCTACCAAAATTATCATATAGTTAAGCACAAATAAACTAGGATTATTCGATTCATTTTAACGAAGTTGGTTACAAACTGATGTTACCAAGTAAACCAAATGAAACCAGAGAAACACTTCAATTTAATGATTTATTGGTCTACCTGCTGCTAAAACATGAAATGCGATAGCGCCCTCGTGACGCTGTGACTTTATTAAAGTTGAAAAATGTGGATATCGAGATTGTCGTGCAGAAACTGGATAACCTTGTTCTTCCCGAAGTTCTTAACGTCTTTAGTCCAGTCCATTCACTTATAAGAAAAGTTAATATGTACTATATAATAAAGGAAATTAAATTGTGAAAACCTTCTTTTCGATTACTTTATTTACTAAAACTGTACATTCATATTAAAAGCGGTTAGATAAATATATATGAGCCTAAAGACAAAAGGTTGTAAGAGGGTTATGCAAGCTGAAGATACATCAAAAAGTAAAATATAGTCATAATAGTAATGCAATAGTAAAGAATGGAACAGAACCATTAATGGGGATTATATTATCAATAGGAAAATATCCTCCACTGAATTCCCTTTATTCTTTGTTCAGTGACATAGTGGATTACAGTGGTTATTTTTAAATCATTTAAAAATTCCCACTGAATATTCAACAACAAAGAGTCTTAGAGCGTACGATCGTCCCCACAAACTTCATCAGAGTCTATAATGATAAATCCAAAATTATTATTTTATTACAATGGGCAAAATATTAGAGTTGAATTAATCTATGTTAGGAAATTGTATTATGAAATCTATTGATTGTGCCATTCTTTCCCGCCAGATCGATCAACGACACAACATTGCAAATAAAGACACTTTCTTACTTTTATATAAAATTCCTAGTTACCTGCTGAAGGGCACAAGCATATGTCTATCTAAATATCTAAAGGCAATCAACAACCTCTTTGTTTGTCTTAGGTGACATTAGTGTCGTTTCACTCTCAGCTCTAATATTGGCCCATTCATTTCATCATGATTTGTCCTCTCTTTTATTCTTTATTCATTATCCACACTTAACATCATATTCATGTTAATAATGACTTGTGATTTCATTATTTTCATCAGAACTATGGCACAGAAATTTCTATGTTTGATACAATGAATTGGTGGAGATTTCAGCTTAGATCATGAATTGATAATCAAAAGGACATTTTCCATAGTATATCAAGTTTAATGTTATCGATAAAAGCATTCCCTCTAAGAGTATCTTGTGATAAACCAGTTAAATTAGGACTGAATAGACAACCTAACAATGTTACAGGATGATAATCACACCATACCACAAAATCAATGAATCTGTAACACTTGGATCATTAAGATTCCACATGTTCATTTGTATAAAACTGCTGACGTGAAGGCGAATAATTCTTTTCGATTAAAAATGAACTCTGTTTACAAAAGATAAATGATTTCATTTTTCTTTTTGCGGGGAATGAACCAAATATGTGACTAAGAAAAATCAGTTTTTATTTTTTTGGTTTGCTGTGACAATTTTTTTAATTTAGGGCATTATTGAATTCATTAGATATCGTAAATAATTGATTAGTCTATACGGTAAGTTTTTCTTGAGTTACAGTCTATTCAGAAATTTAATGATTAATCAATATAGACCAAGTCCATAATCATCTGAAACAGTTAGTAAATGTGTTGTAAACGTAAAATGAATTCGCATTTCTTTGTCTTTCTGTTTTATCTCCATTGATTCTTATACGTCTGTGTGATTTTGAAACAGTAAGGGAATAATGTTAATTACCTTTAAGTTGTAAGAACAACTCAAATTTTGTTCTGTTTTTAAATGACAAAAGAAAACATTTTGCCTCTTTTCAATAAACATCATAGAGTCACATCAAATTCGGACGATGTATTTCTGGCCAAACAATTCTTGTAAGGCACTTGAAAAAATATGAACTTATCCGGTAAGTGAAATATGTGCACTGATTTCCAGATGAAATTCATTTAAGGTTTTAATGCAATGAAATGGGATCACATTTATTAGATGATTTCAAGTTGGATACATGTTTGTACTTTTTAAATGAAGAGAATTTATCAACTAGATTGAAAGCCCTAGAGAGTTTAGGTATGCACCACCTACATTGTAGCTTTCATAACAAACAACATTAAACAATGTTAAAGTTAAATCTAAAGTGATAAGTAGGCTGACTGAAGTTACAAATGTAGTGATTAACTTACGGTGAATAAATTAGTCAATATTTATTTTGTAACGTATAATACAGAAGAATATATCAAAGGAAAACTAACTGATAAA
The DNA here is from genome assembly GCA_944470395.2 of Schistosoma turkestanicum. Lineage (NCBI taxonomy): Eukaryota > Metazoa > Platyhelminthes > Trematoda > Strigeidida > Schistosomatidae > Schistosoma > Schistosoma turkestanicum. The sequence goes on from OX103979.1 coordinate 50,119,705, forward strand.
GTCATGTCAATACATTCAGAGCTTTAAATTTATTAGTTCAAACGTAGTGATAGCTATAAGGATTTCGAAATACTGAACAAAGATAATTAGTAGTTTTCCAGGGTATCTTACAGGCATCTTTTTAACTTTTCAAGGATGCATTAAGAATTTCATTCTTTTTAACATATTCACAAAACAGCACTGCCGTTTTTCATCAATGTACATTCATTCAGTGCTTTACCATGGAAGGACACGTATCTATGTGATTTTCTGACCTTGACCCACCAACTAAAATGCAGATGTTTGTGCATAGGAATAACAGGCTACATATAAATTATTTAACTATTCAGTATGAGTATGGACACTGTTAATAGGCTTTTCTGTCTAAAAATAAGTCACATCTGGTCCAAATGCTAATCCACATTGGCATTATAACATCAATTATCAAGAGACTGTAGATCCATTTAGTTCTGCAAACCAGTCCTCATCCTTTCATTACGCTACTGTATGGGACGGAAAATTGGAGAACCACGAAAGCTATCATCCAGGAGATACAAGTGTTAATTAACAGTTGTCTACGCAAGATACTTCGGATCGGTTGACCAGGCACCATCACTAACAACCTACTGTGAAAGACAGATTCCAGTGAGGGAAGAAATCAGGAAGAAGCTGTGGAAGTGGATAGGATGTACATCGCGGAAAGCACCCAGCTGTGTCACAAGGCAAGTTGTCATTTGGAATCCTTAAGACCAAAGAATGCATTACAGACAGACAGACATGAGAAGAAGACACAGAACTACAAAAGGAAGTCCTAGGACAGAGTAGGTTGGAGAATTGTCGTCGGCGACCTAGGGTCCATTGGGAGTAACAAGCGTGAGTAAGTAAAAGCTTTTGAAGAAGCCAAAATAACTAGTTATAAAAAAAAGAACAACTGTTAATCCATTTTAACGTAAGAGATTGAAGAGATTAGTGAATTTTAGTCTTTTAAATCATGAGCTGATCACAATCAGTCTTTTACAATTAGGAAGCTATTAACAGATGATTTGTTTTGTAATAATCTTTCTGTGCCTTTTAGCAACTAACTTCAAGAAGTAATCTTGAGGAATTCTAGCGAGAATCCGTGATCGGAATTCAGTCAAACTGGGTGTGAGTTAGATGTCTCAAATAACAAAGGTAGTTAGTTGTTAGAAATTAAAACCATTCTATGTCAACTAAGTGACCTTATGGCTTTGGCTTGGATCCAAATTAAGGCCATGAATGTAAACTGATGAATAGTCTCATACTAAGATGAAACAGCTATCTATTTCTTCCTGCTTTTTAGTATCTATCTAACTGATGCTAATCCATGGTGAAAATATTAGTTAACTGCTGAAATTATCCCACTAATCATTAAAACATACACACTGCTTTTAACTGAGGCTTATATTAATTTTTTGCTGACACCATACTACTTAAAAATTTTATAAACTTGAATGTCAAGTTATCTACTTCGTACGTAATTATTATGATTATCCAAAACTGTATAAATTTGTTAGTGTTTGATTCATTCCGTTTTATGAAAGAGTGACAATAATCCAACTCAAAAAATAACTACTTCACTTTGACAAGAGGTTTAACTGCTTTTTACGCTTGTCATTGTAATAAGTAAAAACTAAGCATTTTGACAATTAACATTAACTTTAAAGGACCACACTACTAACTACTGTAGTCAATAGTATGAGGTGCCAAAGTAAAAAAAAATGTAAACCATTTGCAAAACAGCCTTCATTCTAATATTAATTAAAACTGAAATGTCAAAATTATTTCATCATAATTACTGTTTACTACAATTAACTTACGTATCGTAAGTATTAAGTATTAAGCGCTTTATATTATATATTCAAAATTAGATCAACAACAAAAAAATCTGATGGAAATTCATGGAATTCATATCAAATTAGTTTGAGACTAGTTTAAAGCTACCAATACAAAAATTAATTAAATTTCACCCCATTGTACAAGCTAACAAATGTTTGAACCTAGTAACTAAGTGGATAATGTGGTGACGTTTTGGGTGAATAGCACTGAGTTAGAGTCGTGGAGAAAAAAACAACAACTCTCAGATACAAGTACATGCAGATAACGTATCCAAAAACACATCCTGAACTATCTCTCTCTCTCTCTCTCTTTATAATGATTGTGATCTAAAGGTTATCTTGAGGCGATCTTCACAGGATTCATACGCTCCAGATTAAATCAATCAATTGTGCTCCTAAACATCAATGAGAAAATTCAAAATATCAATGCAAATGAATCATTTAATCAACATTGTTGCATTTAATGAAGTTGATGTAAAAGAAATTAAAATGAGACTGAAGCTAAGAAACTTTCATTTATTCATTAATCAACAAGAAAATACCGAAATGATGCCGTTAAAACAAAAATTGTTTTAGATCTGTTGTTAACACAAATATTTGTAATTTTATTTATTCTAAAAGAAAAGTACCTTGAAAAAAGTTAAATTAAAAACATAATTCAGATTGATTTATTTTCCAATAATTTTTAGCTGAACAACTGTAAGGTTTTCTCAGGAAATTCATTTCTAAAATATTATAGTATCATGCTAATTATGAGGATTAATTTTTTTTTTTTTTTTTTCTTTCTATAATGCAGTATTCGATTCCTAAACTGTGAAGAAATAGCTAATACCAGTCAGTTAGTGACTGAAGCGAACTGTTAACATTCTTTTTAGTTTAAAATGTTACTTGTCTAGCCAATATGAAAGTGTTAACGGTTTTCTTTAAGTATCATCATACTAGTTCATATAAACTGTAGTCATATTTTATTGTGTGATCTTACGTAATGTTTGCCAATTTCTTTCGTCTAATTTTGCCTAAAATTTACGAACTAAGCATATTAAAATACGATAATCAATAAGCACAGTAAAACAACTTAGATTGGAATGCACTTCATTTGAAATTGAATTCTTCTAACTAAGCATAAATTTCCTGACCAAAATTGAATGGAATATTAGTTTGTCTTATTAGTTAATAAATTCTACGATAAGATATTGAAATAAAAATTTCCTAATGAAATATTTTTATTTATTAGCTAATAATGGTCATCTTGTTCACTTGAAAAGGAAGGATTTTATTGTGCATGCAAATATAGGAGGGAATCAATATTATTTTTCACGTGGTAGAAATTCATTTTATAGAATTTTGTTTGGTCTCAAAATTCAATGACATTCATTGTTTCTAATGAATATGATATTATTACATACTAATCATATTAGTCACGCATAAAAAGATACAAGGAAATGACACCTTGACAGTTAGTTATTCACAATGTAGCTAATCTAAATGAACAATTCAATAGACTAATAAACCAAAAATAAAAAGACAATGATATATTATGATCATTACAACAAGTAAACCAAATAAATGCGAATAACTTATCGACGTTAGGTGCGAATGTAACACTTGGATGACCGTTAGATATGATAGGAAAATTTGACAAACTGCATGAAGAATCCTAAAAAGGAAAAAATTTAAAATGATGGCGAAGTCAAAAAAATAATAATAACAAAACGGGACGAAGAAAAGGAAGAAGTAATCAAGCAAACTTTTAAGATGGAAACCATTACCTCATGGTTTTCGATAAACTGGTCGAAAGTCGTTAAAGCTGCAAAATAAAACAACAAAGATTCACTAGAAATTGTACTCCAAAAAAAAATGTATCAAGAGAAAAAAAAGAGTAAGAAAAGTAGTGAGACGGAATTCAAACAAACATTGAACAAACCAGTAACAAGAATCACAAAACAGGACCAATGATACTCAGTAGAGGATAAAGAAAAAATTCATTAAAAAATACATCGAAGAGGTTACAAATATTTCCAAGAAAGAGAAAGAATGAAAATCAAAGAAAAATGTGACAAAATCTAAACGTATCAATATAAAAAATTACAAATAAAAATAGAAACCCATCATATAGTATCTCAAATGTTGATCAGCTACCAATCAAATTACAAATTATTAACTTAGCATGCCCAAATGGTATAGTGATGTTTGGTGAAGACGCTGAAAAATTCAGAACCATCTAGTTGTCAAAAACAACAGCATCAGCATGTTTCAGATGCGATTCTTTCTCTCTCTCTCAATGCAAACCGTCAATTCAGGTTTAGTCTGCAGCAACGCTTTAACTGATGATGAGGTATGGAGCAGCTGAGTGGGTTGATCACTCCACTTATCTTGGAAGTCTCATCAACCTTGATAGGTTGGTTTTTGATGAAATTTCGGTCGAATTGCGCATCACTTGTGGAGTAGGTAACACTGTCGTCTGTCAACCAAAATAGGAGTTAACTACACAACAGTTCTCCTGGTTCTAACTCATGGAAATGAAACATGACAACTAAGAATAAAGAAGGTTTGCAGAGCACTAGCATTCGATCATAGATGACTTCGGAGCACTGCTCACGTATTTTCGGACAACCGATTGAGCAATCGTGAAGTTAGGCATTTGGCATTAGGAAAGGATAGCAAGTCGATTGATGAGGTGATAAGTCTTCATCGAGTATGGTATTTCGGACATGTATCACGCATTTCCAGTCACTACCTATCCTTACAGGTGATGTTTTTTGGTGTAGTTTTAGGTCAGAATAAAGCTAGGGGTGGTAAGACCTAGACGTGAAACCTGTGAAGTTATTCACAGCTGGACGAGGGCATGTTAATAGGTACAGACAACCGGTTTGGTGTCTATCTGATTATTACAACCAGTGGTTAGAGACTTTGGGCAGCGTTTTACAAAACTATTCACAGTGACAACATTGCATTCAATCTTCATCTTCCTCTAAAATCTAATATTTGAAATTCCGTACCTTTCTCTTTTTTCTATGCTTAGTGTTTTCTTTGCTACTATTCAAACTGTTACTTTTTCTGTTGTTGTGCCATTTGTCTTGAAGCAGTTTTATTTCACTGAGATTTTATGGTGTTGAAGCTTGAACTGATGCACATATATGTTAGATGCTACGTTGAAGATGATTATGAAAAATTAACGATACCATTATGACCAGTGAATGCAAACCTTTCAGAAATGTAGTGTAGTTCATGTTCTGTATGTATCAATGTTTTTGGTAAATAATCAGTCGTGGACTTAACTTATTAGTTGTTCGGTCAAAAAACTCATGTATCTGGATAAAAAATGATGTTTTAAAAACTTTGTTTGATGTAAGACTGATACTTCGCTATAATATATATACAATATATTTCTTTCACTTATCTAAACAGTAACAAAGCTGTTGACTCTTTTAATGTCTCAGACACAGGATTAGTCCATGCTGTTCAAATATATTGGATCTGATAGACCACTATTTCTTTTGAAGCTGTTAACTTTCTCTGTCTCTCACATTCTGGAGAAAGTTACTTGTCCGTACTCATGCATCATACCACGTTACGAACCAGAAATAACTCTGACATTAACATTGATCGGCCCTTAAATATCACTCCAGGTATCTCTATGATAATGGGAAAAATTTTTAGTGATGTACTTTTCAACTACTTACTTTTTAAGAAACTTATCACCGATTCGCAAAATGGCTTCCACTTAAAATCGCTTTTATATGGCGTGCCGCTTTGAATTTTTCAATTTAGTCTTTACTCAACGTGACGAAGGACATCTAGTTTTCGGGCTATACTTTGACTTTTTTGAAGCTTTAGACACGGTTGGCCGCCAGATTCTTGTGGAAAACTTATATCTTACTAGACCGGAGGCCTTCTTCTTGCTCGGTCTAGTTTTTTCCTCAGTCACCGACACCAAATAGTCAAAATAAACTCCGCTTTGTCGGTTGTTTTCTTAGTGAAAAGTGAAGTGATTCAAGGTAAAGTTTTAGGTCCGTTGCTCTTTTTGCTTATATGTATATATCAGTGATTGCTTTTGTTCAAATAGACCATTATGGAGCTCAGTCAAGTTTCCCAGTAGTGTTTAAAATGGAAGTTGGAGCTTAACACTGCCTAATGTGAACGGATCTGCTTTGATAAACTTTAACTCAACCTAGAAGTAACCATATATGGTAAGTTGTTGTTGAAATTTCATACAGGACTCAAGTACTCCTATAACTTTTCCTTTACGGAACAGGTATTTAAACAGAACTCCAAGTTCCAACATTTTCTGAGTTGCATAATTCGTAATCTCTACGACTCTAAATCAAGTATTTTAACATACAAATTATATGCTCGACCACTTCTAGAATAGTGTACGTTTATTCTTAGTAGTGTTTGTATAAGGGATAAATTAAGGCTAGAATCCCTTCAGTGACGATATACTCTAAGCATTCTTGGAATTGATTGTACCTTAATTTATAAATCTAGATGTAATAAACTTGAACTCGATAGTTTGTGAGAGAGCAAACGTAAATGTAATCTAATTTTTTCATTCAACCCTCAATAAGCTGTAAAGTGTTCTATTATGTCAAACCCACATGCTTTGTCCCAACCTTTGGATAAGTTAAGTAGTCAATTTTTCTCGAGTTATTTACATGTTTTTCGACTTAGTCATTCATTCGCTTATAACCTTGTTTGCGTGCGTATGTTCACTGCTTGTTTCGCTTATCCTTGTGTCTAGACTATTCTTGTCTGACTATAAATACTTAGTCATGCCTCATCACATTGAGTTGACCTGCTAGCTCGCTCTGTTTCACTTCACTTGTCTTTTAAGATTCACTATACTATCTGTCTGCTCACGAGAATGTATGAAATAAAGCCATCCAAAATGAACTGTATTCGGCTTTTAATTAACTCCGTCTCATAAACAGGGTTTGCCCTAGTATGGTATGAGGAATCGTTCGT
>OX103979.1:50127004-50322154 GCA_944470395.2 Schistosoma turkestanicum
CTCATCTACATCTTAACCTTGCTCTGTCAAAATTTATCAAACGGACTAATTATTTTATATGATAATGTACACTAAAAAAGTAGTGCTTTTTGTATATATCTGGAGTGGCAATAAAATATTCGACCGATATTCGGAAACCGATTGAATAATTTTTCAAGCTTCTGTTTGAGATATATGCGTAAACTTGTAAATCTCCTTATCCCAGAATGTTTATGAATATTTATCTCAAACTTTTATACTACTAACGAAATGTACTAGTAGGTAAAGCGTTTTACTAGGTGAAGAAACCTACCAAACCTCAGCGTTATTTATCCAAGTATAACGATGGCATTGTTCTTGTAAATATATATATATATATAATAAACATTAGTATCACTGATAATTATCTTCAGTTTCACTTTATCACTGATTTACTGCTGTCTTATTCATAGGTCAATCAGATTTTTATAACTGCTTAATGTATTTGTTCTCATTCAGATTATGTATTTTCAAGCCAGAACTATTTGAGAAATAGGGATTGGTTCGTCAGTTGGAAATAGAAATTAGAATTAATTACTTGTGTAACTATATATATACATATATATATATATATATATATATATATATATATATATATATATATATATATATATATATGAATTACTGGGCTTCTTCAGTGTTTTTCATAGGTCTACAATTGACCATAACGTTGGTTAGAATTTATACACCATGATTAAGATATATTTAAACTTCTGATCAGACCTTAGAAACACAATATTTATTATATCTCCTATTATGATATATAATACCTAGTTTTTGAATTGCACAAAATGGCTTGCACGTTTAAAAGGAAAAACAACTAATGAAATCCTAACATGAAGATAGGCATTAACCTCTATATTCTTAGGTCATATGATTAACCTTGTCAATGGTCATTTAAGTACTCATTTAAAAACTCACAAAAACTGTATGTGGTCAAAATCATTTTACCCTAAAACACCTATTCTGGTATAAGTTGTATCACCCGCATGCATCGCAGTAAACTTACATAATTGTCAAATGTAGCAAAAATTAAACATCTGGAAATCTATAATCGATTCACATGGTTCACTTCGTATATGAACAGACGTGCTTGAACTTACATCATGCTTCCCAAAAACAGTTTAAATCATTACGCGACAGAACTGTTGACGCGAAATTATTCTGTAGTAGGATTTTAATGTGAATATTGTCTACTGTTTTGACTACTTCATTTGTAAGCAATAGTATTCCAGTTGGATACATTGTGGACAATTTATAGTACTTTACGAATGTCCTATTCATTCGATTGAAAAGTACTAAAACAAACTTTAGTTTATTGCAGCACCTAAATGATCATTCATTTGAAAATAGGAATAAAAAATTTGAGGAAAACCAGAGAAGTGTTTGATCTATACACCATTCAACAATAACATTTCTTAAAGAGATGAACTCATTCATAGATCGCATTATTGGCAAAGTTTATTCGGTAGGAAATAAGCAACACTTTTATTTAGTTAGTATACTTTCAACAAGTGTAATATGTATTTTGGTTAATGATTTTATTCCCTGTGAATTCGTTAATGCTGAAAACTTGAAAAAAATAAATATCTATTAAAATTGACCGAGAGTCTTTGAACTGCTACCTAGTGTATCATTATGACTATGGTCATTAATATTACTACAACACAGCCTACTACATTTAACAGTTACTCTGAGTACTTACTACTAAAGTCATAGTTACAAATGAGTTTTTTTTCTACACGTATTCATTAATTTCAACTATTATCATTGTCAGTAAAGTAAACTTACCGTCTTACTTTTTTGTGTTTAAGTTTCCATTCGTTTATTTGTTTCATGATAAACTGTAAGATAATGATAACATAGACTTTCAATAAGTTATCTCACTAATATGTTTTGAATTTATTGAAAAAAAATTCATGTTCAATGTCAAAATGTCGGCAAAATATGTTAATATTTTACCGACAAATTAAGTGAACAAAGTAGTAGGAACAAATATTATTGATTTTCTTCTGTAATGTATTCTAAACTGGAAACTTTTGTTAAATAATTGTCTCTTCTCGTATATTCTGTCATTTGAATGGTTTTTGTTAACTTCATTCTTTGGCTAATTGGTAGTATGGATTTTTGAAATAAATATATAAAGAATAACAATATCCGTTTTTTCAAAAAGTTAGACTAACCGATTGGATAACTTAATTTTCCGTCAGTTAACCGATAATTTTACGGTAGACGGTTCAAATGAGAAGTTTATAAAACTTCAGTCTAATCTCCGGATTGATTTTTTTGTCTTCTCGTTTACAGATTAGTTTTGACAAAACATATCTTTATCATTATTTTAAATACATATCATTTAAAAAGAAATAATATTTATTTATCAATGGTCAGATAGCTTCTATAATAATTCTTATCTCTGCAGTAATGATATACTGAAGTGTTAGAGGAAACATTAACATTCCTGAATGAGTTTTTAGCCTCCTTAAAAGTGAGACATGACCAGACATTTTTGAACTAATGTACAAAGTATATTTCATGTATTTTGTAACATCAAGATAAACCCATCTACCGAACTGATGGATGCTCGGAAGCTCATCCCACCTGGCTCTCAGTGCAATGAGGAGTGGAGTCAGCTTAGGCACAGGCTGATAAAAAGTCTACGCGACGATCGCAAAAAGTGGTAGTTAGCGAAAGCACGAGAGATAGATAAGGCAGCGGCGATAGGCAACAGTAGGCAACTATCCAGACTCATCAAGGAAGCCGGTTTTAGGAGCCCGAAAGTGAGTGAAACTATATCGGAAAAGGATGGGCTTATTATTCATTCTTAATCCAGGAGAATGGATCGATGGGCAGAACACTTCAGGGATGAATTCAAATGGCTTTCAGCCACAATTTGGCTGCCCACGATCTGCAGTCAACCATAATGGCGAATCCATTTAATTTGTCCGACTCTTTATGAAGTTGAGAAAGAGATAGCGAATTTGAAGCAAGGGCGAGCAGTCGGCCGTGGTGGTCCAGTTTTAGTAGTGAGATCGTAGGTGGAGTTTGGGAACTGGGCGTAATCCCATCCGACTGGTCTCAATCCCTGATTGTAACAATCTATACGACAGGACAAAATTCCCCTTGTAACAATCACAGGGGAATAACTAATATAGTTTTTAAACTGTTAGCCTCGATTAGTTTCCGACTTGGATGTGGCTGTATAGACCACATTCTTACACTACGACAGGTTTTGGAAGACACATCACACATTTGGGTGTCCGACAATGGTTGTCTTCCTGGACCTCAAGGCGGCATTTAACTGTCAGTCGTGAAGTTCTGTGGCAGTGTCTGTCATTGAAAGGTGTACCAAAGGAGTTCCTCAACCCTATGAAAGTTCTCTACTCGAACATCACTGGTCGGGTTAGAGCCCATGGCAAACTGTCATCGGAATTCCTTTCTTCAAGTGGTGTCCGTCAGGGATGTCCACTTTACCCATTCTTGTTTAGTTTTATCGTAGACATGATCCTAGACATAACATTATCTTCGTCTAAATGTTCAGGAGGCTGGCTTATGGACCTAGAATATGTCGATGAGATAGTTCTATTCGGTGAAGAGACTGATAAAATTCAGTCTTCTGACTACCCTGAGCAACAATCCAAGCATGTTTGGGATGCGATTCCCTACACTTGAAATGCAAAATGTTGCTTCAGGATTGGGTTGAATCGGCACCTGAACTAGTGATAGGGAGTGAAGCAGTTGAGTGTGTTGACCGCTTCACTTATCTCAGCAGTCTCGTCACTGCGATGGCCTGGTGACTGACGAAATCTCAGCACGCACACAGAAAGCTCGATTGGCTTTTGCCAACCTGCGTCACTTATGGCGTAGGCGAGATATCCGTTTGCTGACTAAAGGAAGGTTGTAGTGTGCAGTAGCATGGCCAATCAGAGTAGAAGATATTCGTAGGTTACTGGTTTTCGATCATAGGTGTCTTCGAAGCATTGATCGAGTATCGCGGGACAGCAGAGTAAGAAATGCTGTTATTAGGAAACGGATGCTAGGTAAGGATGGTAGATCAGTAGACGAAGTATTGAAACTTCATCAGTTGAGGTGGTTGGGACATGTGTTGCGAATGTCTGACCACCGACTGCCTCGACGAGCTGTTTTGTGGAGTAGGAATAGGTTGGACGAAAGCTAGGGGGGGGCAGACCAAAGCATGGCACTAATCCATGAAGTTGCTGACAAGTGGACTGAGCCATATCGGTAGGTGTCGACTACCTGGTTGGGGTCCGCGAGATGTTAGTAATTCGATGGTTAGAGACCCTGAGTGACATGGCTCAAAACCGTTTGGAATGGTGCAAGTTCATTCATTGTTTGTGTTCGTTCAAATTCTAGACTTTTTAAATCCTCATCTCTTTATATTTTTCTTTTTACGCTTATTTTACAAGATTCTACTTCTTGAATACTATCGTTGAACTCTAATCTCTCCGATTACTGCTCATACTTCTACTTTCTCTACTACTATTGGATTTGAATTGATAATCACACCTCTGTGCTAATGTGGTATGGCGACCTGAACTGATGTACGCACGTACGTATGCACAAAATTCCACGTTGCTACTGAATAACTGATTGATCAAGATACACCAATATGAACTGTGATTCCGGTTTTTAAACTTACTAGTGAATAAATCGTTCTTGTGTTTGAACTAAAATACAATGCAGTTTCATCTTCAAAGGTTAGAAGGCTTAATCTTGAGGTAAAATCATAACCTACGGACATCTGACGTGGTTTTCAGTGGCCCGTATATCTAATTTTCAATCACTGCACGATATTGCTGGACCATTTCTATAAGTGTCTTAGGTTAATGGACGCTGACTGGTTCGGACGCTTTTGATAAAACGAAACAAATATCCATTGCTTCCAGGTGTGCGTTGATTACCTCGTAAAATTAAAGTTATGATGAAATTCAACACTCTTAATCAAACTCTCTGATTATACTTTCAATTACGATTAAATGTTATTCTTGTGTAAACAACTCTCTCCAAATCACATACTGTCCAGAATAGTGAACAGTCATAACTTAGTTAATCTGTCTTTTGTATAGTAAAAGTACAGTGATTTAATAGACAGAAAAAAAGCATTAGTATGTAATTGTTATTAGTTGTTTTTTTTCCCAAGACAATCATAACAATTCGGTTTAAAAAAAACAGGCAAACCTATCATACAAAATTATTCAACTGTGTGAATAGATTCATATAGAAATTCATGTGAAACCTACCACATACACTTCTGTAAACTTGTTAAGTGTAGTGCAGCTTAGTCTTTTCATTCCAAATTACTAAACTATTTGTCTAGATAGGTGATATTTTAATAATTTCAATCAATTAGGAAAAGAAAACAGAAAACCAACCAATAAGCAACAAACTAATTGAAATGATTACTCTGATCAACGGACTTTTTTTACACGCTACAGATAAATATATTTAAAAGAATTCAGTCTTGACTGGTAGTTAGGTTTAAATAAGTGATCTTTAGATTGGTGCGATTTTATGCAAATTTACTGCTGTATTGATTTACGTTTTTAGTTAAAATGGTCAGTTTTAGACTACCTTTAGAAACATAGAAGAACTAAATGGCCTTCTTGTCCTAGTTTTGGATTCGTCAGCGGTGTTCATCCATGACTCTTGAACGCGGGAATGGAACTCATAACCTTTTGTCTCGCATGTGAACGCTTAATTTGTAGGCCACTGAGGTGGCATCCAAAGGGATTAATGTTTAGCTCCAATCAATCTACAATATTGATCGATTCACGATTTCAAGTGAAACTCATCAATCTCTACAAACTAATGATCACAATTGTAATGTTCTCTCTGGTGACTAGATTACTAAGGAAATCCTCGTAGTGCCAGTGAGAAGTTATGACCAGTGCAGTTCAGTCGTGTCGTGTGTGGGGCAGTTACCTACGGAAGAAGATGGGTGCGGTCACTTAATATCGCAGATTGATTTAAGTTGAACAATAATACGAAATACCTTTGGATGCCAGCTCAGTGGCCTACAGGTCAAGCGTTTACATGAGAGACAAGAAGGTTATGAGTTCGATTCTCGTGTTCAAGAGCCATAGACGAACACCACTGATGAGTTCGAAATCAGGACATGAAAACCAACCATTTCTTCTACTTTCTTAAAGGTAGTTTACCACTGACCAATTTATGATTTCTGGGAAACTTACAAATCTCCACATTCTTAAACGAAATTCAAGTTTTTTTGGTATTATTTATCTTTTAAATGTTCTTGGCCCAGAATGAAGGCGAATTCACGTATCCTAGGGAATGGTTTTCGTCAGGTACTGATACCCGGTTTAGAATCAAAACTAATCAGTTTAAAGTTATCTCGATAGACAAGCAACTTAGAGACCCTATGCTAAATACAGTATGTAATTGAGAATCTGAGTTGTTGTTAAATTCTAAACTAGGAATAAGCTGCTGATGAGTGCTTCTTGGTTCTCATCGGTTCTTTTTCATAAACCATCTTTGAACTACACAAACGTCTTTACAAAAACACTCCAATAAATAAAAGTTTGTGTGTTAATTTTTATTTCCAGATGATGAATCCTATCTTTTTTGGTAACAAAGGCACCATCAGGAATATTATCATTGCTCGTTAAACAAAAAAAGTAATAGATTGTGAACTGCTTACATTCAATGAATTGTCAATGATTTTACAGTGCACTCAGTTTACCCTCTTTGTACACAAGACTTGTTGATAATTAACTGGAAGATAAGACTTTGATAATAATGATAATAATAATAATCAAGTATCAATATCAATAAAGAAAAGAAAATTAGATTTTTAATCAAATCAACATACATGATTTTAAATTTATTATCCCAAAAGCAAATAAATGAAACGTCAACCTGTTTATTAAGAGTGAAACATCATTTACTAAATAAAAGAAATGTCCAGTAAATCAACAGAATAAGTATATCGTAGTTTGAATCTGTAAATGAAGTGATTCGGAGTAGTAGTCTTGCAGTAAAACCTGCATTCAAAGTATCGGAATCATATGTTGACTGTTCTATTGTCGATGCATTGAATTAACAGTAAGGTATTTGTTCTTCATCAACTTTCTACGTACATACAATTGTTTGGATAACTTTAACACTTCTGGTTTTGTGATCTTTGCCTGTAAGGAAAGTAGGTTTTTCTGTAAGACTAACTTTTGAGTGTTAACTGTGTACACTAATTATTCACGTAAAATGATACAGATTACCAACACTAATCAAAATTTATATTCGTGAGAAATTATGAATAATTTTCTTCGTTTAATGAGTTTAATTTTTTCTGACCGTCAAAACAAGGAATTATTATTTAGTTAAAGTATGGAGTAATAATTTCTTATATAGCTACAGAGCTGTGTAAAAAATAAACTAGCACGTAATATATTACTGTGCTTTCAATTGTTAAGGTTCAAAAACGAAAGTCGATTAGTCTTTGATGTTATACAAGCTCAGTGAGCAGAAGCTCAAAGATATTACATCTGATTGCAAGCATATTATACTTATGGATATCAACCAGGAGTGGAATCTATGATTCGCGTTCCTTTCTATTCTAGATAAATTGAATGGATGTACTTGGCCCACATCCGTTGCATTATCTGTTAGCCATGGAATCCCAGTAACTTATTGATGACGGAACGGTCATAAACAGCGAAAACCATACAATAAGCTTAAGCCTTTCAAGTTTTTTTTACTTAAAGTTAGCATACCATTCCACAATATGAGACCCATTTCATATCATTTTTCCTTGTTCTTTGTCAATCAACTTTTGTCGTTCATGATGATGTTTCCACTCAAACTGTTATGTAAGTGTTCAACTTGCACACATATTAGAATATGAAAGCCTCCATTTCAAAATTTTGGTTCTGTTTATTGATCAACTAGTCCTTAATATGAAAAACGGTTTGCCTAATCTATTCCATTTCATATTCAATAAACATTTTCAACAACATAGAAATTCACCACACTTGTTGAAATATCATTTAAAATCTATGGAAATTTATTCACTCCAGGGTTTATCATTACTGTTAAATAAATCTGTTCCTGTCACGGTTTAGAAACTCTAACGTCAATATATATATATATATATATATATATATATAAGTGATCATCGAATACAATCTTTCCAAAATTTGTTCACAAAAATGTGATTGACTTTAGATGAGGGATATACTTAAAAATGATAGTCCTTAGGGTTATACAATCAGTTTTCAGTTCAATTGAAAAATCAGCTTTTTTAGGGTACACTGTGTTACGATTTTCGCTATCATCAATGAGATCAACAGTTTCATTTTTCCTGTATTTTGTAAAATAAATGTTGACAACAGTATTACATTCTAGCGTTATGTGTGGAGAAATCATTTACAATTTATGGACACTCCTGAATATGGACAACCATATATGAATTAAAGTAAAACTCACACTTGAATGGTTAATTGAAATAATTTTTGCACTTTTGTGCTAACTGAGTATGTAGCTGACGAAAACGTTTCACATGCTATAAACCATTAGAAACGTGATGGCCTAACATTGATCGATTCATGATGTCAATGAAACTCAACAATCTCCACAACTCTATTATAAAAGTTTATTGTTTACTTTCCTTAAACAATAAATCCTTTTCAGTCGCAGTTGATCGGAGCGTCGATGTTCTGCTGGAGTTTCGTTGTCTGAACTAGATGATGTGGATGCGGAGCTTTCACGGTCCTTCTGAATATCATTATCAGCACAATCGTCAAGTAGAAGTGAAGTATTGGAATTTCCCCACATGTGACTCATAACTTTTCCTTTCGACTTTGATCTAGATTGGGTGTTATTGATATTCAAACAGTCATTGTCTGCCTCCTCATTTTTGTTGTAACCTTAATTGATCTGATTATTGACCTTTTATTCCTCCATATATTTCTGATTAGTTGATAAATTTAATCGATTTCAATATGCCCGTTGATTGCTGATATGCTCGCTTGAAACTATCATGAGTTCATTTTACTCGGTAACGAGTTCGAAGACAAATGATGCAGTGACACGGTAGGCTATTCTGGTCCGTTGTCCTCTGCCCGGCGAACAAAGTGGATTCTACAATCACCCAGAAAATATGAGGTTAACAAGCACGCAAATCGAGCTTATTTATACGTGTTAGAAACATCCTTAGGAGAGCCACAAAACTAGCGTACTAAAATAATACACCAACCAATGAAAGTCAATGATTTTCCGAATGGGAAGTGTAAGCGAAAGTGATTGGGACGGGCATTCTGTTCGATGTTGTTTTTTTTTACAGTTGGTGCAGTTTATTTTATCAGAAATTCGCTTCAGTTTTACGAGTCACAGTCTATTCTAATGAAATCATGTCCGTATATTTTACAATTCGTAAACAATGAATTTCTCTGTGCTTTTATTACAGTTATTGTGCAAACGAGCATATCTTACAATGAATTAAAAGGAATGTTATGTTCTACAGTACTTTATACCTCTTTGTCATTCCCAACGTAGAATAGAAGAGAAGCAGTAAATAATTCTAATTGATTTCTTCAGTAGAAACTTCTTGGTAAATATGTTCAAATTTCTGTTACACTATTTGAGTAACTAATGATACCGCGTGAAGAGATTCATTGTTATTATTTCGTAGTTTTCATGATAATTATGACATCGCTAGTTGATTTTTAGTTTTGAAAATCTGTAAACTTCTCATTTACCGCTGTTTGAACGAAATGATGGATTTACATGAATACTATTCAGTTAGTTAAAAGTATTAAACATTAATCTTACAAATGAAAATTTAATTGCATTGTTCAAGTATTTTCTCAATACTACAGTGATTTTCGTATATATGCCATAAATGGGCCGGTGAACGTTTTTTTTTCAAAAATTAATTATAATTCTTACTTATTGTCTTATTATAGGTTTTTACTAACTAGATTCAACCAGTTCACTTTCTCTTTATCCTAGAGAAAGATTAGGAAAAAGGATTGAAGGATTTAAAAATTTAAAAGTAATATATTATGGTTAAAAGATTAATGTCAACAGAAACGTAAATTGTATAAGAACGGGAATATATATATGTATGCTTTAATCGTAGTTAACTTTTAACAAGTATAATCACTTCATGCAAAGCGAATATGAATTTTCAACAAAAAGAAAATCTGTACAAAATGTGCCTTCTTTAATGAAAATGGCTCATATTACTAGTACACACTTTAATGAGTCACGAAATACTAAGTTTCCAACATTTTTTTTATGCAGTCAGTATGATTTAATCTTGGCAGATATCAAAATATGTTTTTCCCTACTAAGAAATATTTATGCTTTATGAAGTTCGTTGTTCAACTGACGTCAATCAATAGTGAATTACAATTCACTCGTTCGTATATCTATTTGTAAATGTCTATAATCTAATATTTAAAGAAAATATTTATTCCATGCCTTTAGATTGATATGAGATAAAGTTTTGCCAACAAAATTGTTTTCATTTCTACAAAAATATTATTCTAATATATTTGTACATGCAGAAAAAAATCAGTCTTTTTAAATAATTAAAACTAATATAGATTACCTGAAAGCATCAGGTTCCAAATATCACTAAGGGTAAGATGAAAATTGGAAATGAGGAAGCTAAATCAACTTCCAATGATAATTGACATTAACCAGAAAAATGGTGGGAATTGTAATGTAATGAGTAGTTATTTAATTTTTGTTTGGAAATATTAGGCAGTAAGATTTGACATTCTTGTCTGTGGTTGAACCAAGAAACTAATCATCATAAGATCTGATTTTAGTCATAAGTATTCATCAGTTCAGCTCAGCAGAAATCAAGTGCTTTCTATTATCATAAACTTTGTACATCACACTCGGCTTGATTGTACTCCACCGATATTTCACCATCAGTTATTTGGGGTAATTATTATTGAATATCCGAAAACTTTTATGATTATAATAGTGAGACCATACAAGCTGCTTGGTAATCTTCAGCTTACGACAGTAAGCTGTAAATGGAAAAAGACCATAATTTGTCATTTGTTAACAGAATCACCATAAATTAAACAAGTTTAACTACGATTTCCTGTATTGTTACTAACTTGTAATTACTTTACTGTCTTTATTCAGAAAATTGTAATTTTCAGCGGTTTGTTGAGACATTTCAACAAATGATATAAAAAATAGCTAGTCCCTTATTGTCTCTCAGCTAATACTAATTTGCAAGTAATTATTTCTTGTTTTATTGTTATCTTCGTCAGAAGATATCTAAAAAATCTGTAAGAATATTTTCAATTGATATGGGAGTACTCATCTGTGAGTATTCAGATTTCTAAATAAATTAAGGGTTGTTTAAACGTCTTCTATGAAAATGTATCAAAAACCGTGAATAAATACTTTCTATAAAGTTAAATTTACGTCACATAACTAAATTTTATTATCACAATAGATGCAAAATGTTAGAAGCATTTTAATTGATATTATGTCACACAGAATAAATAAAATTTTTTATCTACTCCAGTTATATTTTTTTCCTTTGGTGTCGACAGTTTACACTGGTCAAGAAGGTATCTATATCTAAGGAATTTCAAGCATACAGATTTATTTTTTCAAATCCAATTTTAACAAATAAGAGCATAAATAATTCCTTCAAGAACACATAAATATTTGTATACCTTCAAAGGTAGAATTCATGTTCTCTACTGTTAACTGGTTGACTGCAGTCAGCAGGAAGCCCCGCACATTCATTTCTTATCAATAAGCACTTGTTAGTAAGTAGTATCCTAGGGGAATTGTAACTTTCCAATGGGATTTAAGCCTGAATCACCGCTTATCATAATCTCAGACGTTGTCGATGAACAATACAAATATAGATTTATGATGCACCCCCTAATCGCTAATTATTGACCACTGTCGTGTTTAACTTTTATCAGTGTCCTTACTTATCTAGATTAAAGTGGAATATAACTTTTTTTCTCAATAACCCATCAACAGAAAACATAATTATCAAAAAGGAGTACAGTTATTAACTTGTAAAATAAATATTTTCTCCAAATAATAATAGAATAACTAATTATTACAGTAAATTAATTTTCCATAATTTTGGAAAAAATTAGGAAACTACGAATACTTCACATAGTTGTATTTATCGGTAAATTAGTTATGGTTTCTGTTTTATTTATGTATGTATTACTCATAAGTATACAAGTTTGTCTTCAGTAGTTGGACTGCAAATTACAATCAGGATTATTTTGTTCGCTTTTAATTAAGTGGAATGGTGATAATGGTTTTTCCACCAATAACATAACTTTTCATACTTCTAAAAATGAAGTGAATAAACAGAATGGACAGAAACTATTACCAGCACTATTACTACTACTAATACTATCAATACTAGTACCAATACTACTAATGTTAGAATCAATAGATACTATGAACTGTTAAAATAGTTGTAAGTGGAGATATATTTTCGTGGTCATTTTTAAATGCTTCATCATCGAAGGACTATATTCTGCTTTTTCATTGTCAGGAAAAATAAATTAAATTACAGAAATCCTTCACAATCCAGTAGCAAGCAAATGTTTGTTTTATCTAAGTTTAGTCATAGAACCATTCAGTATTAATTAGTAGTCGATCGGGGAAAAACTTTTAATGTATTGGGAGCTTCGCTGGATTAGGTCATTTAATAAACTGACTTCCTCGGACAAAAACAAGTGTGTATTTCTTTACATCATAGCAATAACCGAAGCACAGCACATTTATCAATGCTAACTAAGTGTATGATGAGTCCACCATCTATTTTGGGGTGTCTTTTGGAATGTTATCCATCGAGTGTGATAAACAAGAGACTGATACGCGTCCCAAGATGTTAATTCATGATAATGGTATAAATCGTGAGTATATTATCTGTGTTTAGCCTGTTAATGATGAAATAACCTGATTGTGATGGAGTTTCTTTCTCTGAACTGGATGTTTTGCTTATGCAGCTTTCATTGTTGTCAAGAAGAACAATGAAAGCTCCAAAACCAAAACCACCAGTTCAGAGAAAGTAGCTTTATCACAATCACCCAGCTGAGCTACAAATTTTACCCGTCATCTCAAAATGGTATAGCCTGAATTACTCCAAAGTAAAGCAGATGACAAGTATTCATAAAATCAATACCTAATTTAAGTAAAACTGAATTGTTCTAATTCTTTCCAACATTAAAATTTGTGTTACTTTGGTTTTGCGTCAAAATATTTCAGTTAAGTTACAACAACAATAGTTATTGCATTGTGCTTCAGCAAACACGAAATAATGAACAATTTTTTAACAATAGTGCTATTAAACAATCTACTACTTAAGAAAAAACCTTATAGCACCTCACATACATTAGCTTTAATGATAAGTTGTTTAAATAATTTGATAAAAGTACCGAATATTTTATGTTTGTGTGTGCATGCTTACTAGTTTATCACACTTCCAGTCTATTATTGACTGACTATAAATACTTAGTCATGCTGGCTGGTTCATGGGTCTTCCCCACTTCTCTTTGCTTTGCCTGTATGCTTTGTACTCTCATGTCTGTCCGCTTAAATGAATGAGTGAAATCGTATTTGTCTTCTTATAACCTCAGTCGCACAAACGGATTTTTCCTATGTATGATAGTTGGGGACGTTAGATCCCCAGAACTCGCTTAATAAATGACTTGATTTTGGATTTCATATTTGCGAGTATGGCTGATCAGTTGACCTTGAGATTTATTCCCACCAGGAAAATCCTTGGCTGTTATTGGTTCCTGTGTAACTTAGTGTGCTAGTTTTGTTACTGTCCCAAGGACGTTTCTATGATGTACAAATAAAGGTGTGTGCTTGAAATCACTGTGCTTGCTGAGTGTTTGTAGAATATACTTTCTACGCTATATCAAGACTTTTGGTTAGTCATCGGATCAGGGTAGCCAACCTTGACGCTTGTTTATTGTTTCGTTTATCGACTAAGGTGAACCCATAATAGTTTCAAGCATACCTAGTGATGAACCTAACAGCGATATAGGGAAATGCAAAGGAAGATTCATTTGATCGCATGCACGATCATTCGTCCAAAGCCAAGTCAAACGACAGGCCACTACAAACTCATGTCTGAATATTGATAGCGCATAAAACCGTCTGAAATGAAAAGCAGATAATATAAGATGAATAAATGCTTTATACAAATCTTATTATGATTTAGTAAGATTGAACAATATAATTCAAAGCATATCTGTCTTAATCGGTTATTGTAATGTTTTTGTTTAGCAATCACCAAAGATAGTGACATTTAATATCAAAACTTTTATTTTGTCTAAGTCACGATTCAAAATTTTTTTTCTTCTAAACATTTAAATGTAATATCTTAAGTGAAGTGCAAAAACTATTGTTGCTGTTGTAAATGCTTGGTACAAGTTTTAATGGCAAATTGAAATTGCCGATTCTTCCAAAAATGGAATACATCATAGTTGTTCTTTAAAACGACACTTAAATTACACTGTCTTAATTATCATTACGTATGAACAAATAAAATCATTTCCATGTAGATTATAGTGTGTTTATCAAGGTTTTCATGTACTTGATCTGTATAGATTATGAAATTATCCTATCGGTTTATAGATAAATGTACATTACTTACAGAATCTTTATTTATATGTATATATTTCACAGTTGTCTAGTGACCTTTTAAAGTTTGTTAATATATTAATCGTGTCCATAAACATTGTTATTTCGAATACACGCTGAATAATTGATTATCAATGTATACTTTTTGCGTTGTATGCCTAATGCATGATTAGTTATTTTATAGCCTATAATATCAAATAACAAATGAGTGTACAAAAAATTCTTCAATTCATAGTTTATTACTTTTTATTTCTAAAAGAAATTGTTTTTCGAAAAAAATTCCTTCTTAGTTTAATAGTTGATATTCAAATGAAGAGTAATGCTTTTCCTAAACTCATTTCTTATCGATCACTAAATAAATACTTCTTTATGTTCATTGAATGTTACAAGAATGTTGAAATAGTAAAATGCTTTTTTTTAACATAATGAAAAGCATCATAGAAGTGCTACTTGAAGATTATTAAACCATTAAATTTCTAAAAAAAATTTTTTTTTAAATATATTTTGGATTCAGATTATGAGTTGTGACCAATAAAACTGTCTGAGATTATCAATAAAGAAACAGAGTATTTTACTCAAGAAAACTTAATTGAAAAATGCTTAAATAAAAGATACATTTAACGAATAGAAGCAGTTGAGTCTATACGCTTCATTGCATATGTAATGAAGAACTTATGTTCCAATAGTGAGATAAAGTTTTCTTCAGTCTTTAGTCATTACAGAAACAAGATTTGAATTAAAATAATCACAAAAGTATGAATAATTTCTTGTTGTTTAATTTTGAAAAGATGATTACAATTAAACGCCAATGCTCTAACCACTTTTTATTCAAAATATATGTGTATAAATTTGAAGTAAATCGATGACAAAAATTGTAAACACAATATCGATTTCTTTAACTGTGATTCTATAACAAATAATTTACGTTTCTATCTTCTAAAAACATCAGTGTCATATTACAGATCAAATTATCTGAAATATTCTAGAATTGCTTTACATGATTATTTGGAAAGTAATCACTTTTCACTGTTCACCAATAGACATTTCATACTCAGAAATTAAAACTTATTAGTTTGAATATAACTGAGAAGCGATAAGCTTCATGAATTTTTATACGTTTAACAGTTGACCAGGAACAGTGATATTGTTGTATATATATGTAGTAACGCTAGAAATTATTCGCTCGAGAAACTAATCAATTTACACAGTTATAAGTGGTTGCGATATGCTCGAAGCTTTTTCTGAATAACTCAGACCTATATACCATGTAAATGGTATTTATTCGAGACAAATGTTCATTCTGTGATAATTTTTAAAACTGTAAAATATAAGATCAAATGGGATTAAACAATACTATCCTTTTGCTATGGAAACATGTATAAAGATGTGACATTGCCTTGTGAAGAAAAAATGCTCAACAATTAAGCGAAAAACTTTGTAAAGCTAATGCCGCGACTTTTGTTATCTGAATACAAATGTTTTTTTTCAAAGAAATGTTCGTTCTTCAACTTAACAAAAGTTAATTAATCTATGTTTGAATTTTTGAGAGCGCCCCAAAGAGTTCAGACTGAGAAGTGTAAATGGAGCAACAGCTCGGCATTTAATTGATACTAGGCATATTACTGACTTCCCTTTAATCCTTCAAAATCATTAACTGACAAAAATCTGAGCCTCTCACCGATGCCGTAGTAACCTGGTTTGTTTGTCCAGGAAGAGACGATAATCAACTTCTCACCTCGGTGAACGTTTGTTATTATTATTAGTATTATTACGCGTGTTTATTTTGTTATGAGATCATTGATAAACTGATTGTTATTTCATCTGTACCACAGTTATCTTTTTTAAAATCATGCTTACTTTTCACGAAATCCTTCAATTGCTAATGTCAGACAATTAATATCTGATCGCTCTAACCGTTTTATAATTTAAAAGTGTCGAAGAAACCCATTGATTCTTTGTAAAGAAGGAAAATGTAACAGCGAAGAAAATTTTCTCTTCAACAGTATCATTTTCTCGAACGGTACACTCGCATTGATCGCTAATTTTTCAAGCAGTATTCTATACTGATTTAAAGGGGTGTTACGAAATTATCAACGATAGTCAAACTTATTCAAAAGGAAGACAATGAACACGAAATGGTGTTGCATGACATGTTCAAGATTATTGAAAGGTCCCACGTATTTAATATCATCATCATAATAATAATAAATGAAAAGTCGTTATTTCAAAATGATCAATCTTATCAAATTTCAAATTAAAGAGCGTTTTTCATTTAGCAGAGTAATCAAAGATTTAGAAGCATTATGTGATAAAAATTTAGAGGATAAAAATTAAAGATAATTGTCTGCTTTGTAATGAAAGAGAAGTAGAAGGTAGTAATTAGCACTAATAATTTTCAAAAATCCATGGGGTTCTTAGGGACTGAACATAACTTTCTTGTTTATACAGAGATTGAGTTTGAAATGATGAATTGCTATAGCCTCAGCTGTTCACAAGTTCCTCATCCAATACTCATATTGAGTCGGTTCGTGTCACTTTATAGAAGAGGGATCTTGGAAGATGAAAAAATATCATTCATTTACCTCTCGTAAAAATGAAATTTGTTGATTGTTGCTTGAAATGTAGTATTCTCCAGGTTGTCCATGGCGCTGGACCTCAAGGAGATTTCGTCGCGGCAACATCCATTCATCACCTAAAATCGTAAAGAACTGAAAAAGTTTTGTCTAATTTTTAGCAGTTTCATTGATTTCTATTATTCATTGTAATAAGCACACAATGATCACCAGGTTCATTAAAATTCATTCATATACAATGGTTATTTAACTATACCACAGTTTGATTCACTGCCAAATTTCACTTGTCAATCATAAACACTGAATAGGACAATTGATTACATCAATTGGCAATTTATTAAGTTGATGATAAAGTATTGAATATGTTATGTTAGATTTTTCACGTAAATCAAAATTAATTTAAATAGAATGTAGTATGAGACGAATACCAGTGATTGTGTGAATTACTTACATGCTTTGTGGAAGAGCATTTAATCAAAACAGACAAATGCCGAAGGACAAAACATTCATATATGAGTATTGACATTGGGTAAACATTTTAGTAGAAGATTATCATTTATATGCCTAAAATAATGGTGATATACCATTTGACAAATAAATCTATTAAAGCTAACTCCAACCTTACTAAGATAATTTAAAATGGGTTATGTGACATTTTTTAGTCAAATGTTATTTTAGTAACAATAAAAGTCATAAACACGATAGTAGAGAAATGGATAAAATCACTTTTCATTCAACAAATTCACTAACAGATAACTTTCTAAACTGTATTATTGACTTAAAACAAAAAAACCTTATTGTCAAGTGTTTATCAGATACTGACTAAGAAACTCAACAAATCTACTCGACTAGACAAGTAGTAATTTTTCTTGTTCAGTGGTGAAGTCATCAAACGATTATGTCAGATATTAACGGTAGAAAGTCAGCTATCAGATTCAGCAGTAATGTATTGTTATAAGCATCCTGTAATGCTCTCAAAAAAATTTGTTATTCATTTTTTCTCAAATGAAAAACTTTCTGTTGTAAAGGAACAATGATTATGCATACAAAACCTGTTGAAATGATTTATTGGAATATAATTCTTTCATGTCAATAATTTTTCTTTAATCATAAAAGTTTATTTTTAAACAGCCAAATTCTTTTAGTTCTCATTCATTGTATAAGTGATTTTGTAACACGCGTTTACAGCAGTCACCGAACAGCGGATCAGATATAAAATTGAAACACACAGAATTAGCTGAACACTTTACACCAAGAGAGAGAACACGAAGTCGTCGCCAAGGCAATCTTTTATTTTCAAAAATTCAATACGCGGCGTTTCTACAAAAATAGAGTGGGTAGTGTACCAAGGTCTTATGAGTGCTGCTGTAAGATCAGAGCATTCAGGGCTCGTTCTTCTGCTTCCAAAGCGTTTGTGTTTGATCGCTCTGAAATAGAAAGAAAACAGGATGGGTTAGCAACATCATACATAGTGAGTTTGACTCCGTTACAATTTTTATGTACGAAAATGCCGCCTTTTAATATCTGTTCAATTTCATACGGGTATAGAAGAATGTTTACTTTGTAATTTAATATATTTCGTACACAAGCAAAATTATACTAGAGCATTGTAAGAGATGTAAACAATGAAAGAAAGCGAACAAACAAATTTCGAATGATTAAAACTGAATGTACATAATTACATAAAATTAATTAAGTTCATTATCAAATTGAAAGTTAATGAAAACTAAATTATTTTTTAATAAAAATTGTTGAAAATAATTATTCATTTGGTTGTATGTTTTGTTTTTTTCAGGAAATAATTTACATACAAATGTACACTTTTATTAAAAATGAATGTAAATTATCGTCCATACAGTTAATTAGCATTTGATCAGTGTAAGTACAAAACAGTTTCCATACGACTATCTAAAAAATGATGGAACGAGAAAATTTTGTGATTGTTTTCACTACAGTCTACAGTCACAAAAGGTTCATTAATGTTTTCAAGTGAGCATAATAACTTTCAAACGCTTAAGTAACTGTTTTAGCCGTTCAGATCTTTCGGTTTTAGTCAATTTTAGGCAGCACTGTGTCTACGATTGTCGAGCATCTTGAAGCAGTGAATCAA
Organism: Schistosoma turkestanicum; assembly: GCA_944470395.2. Classification (NCBI taxonomy): domain Eukaryota; kingdom Metazoa; phylum Platyhelminthes; class Trematoda; order Strigeidida; family Schistosomatidae; genus Schistosoma; species Schistosoma turkestanicum. The sequence goes on from OX103979.1 coordinate 50,146,343, forward strand.
TGAACAGTGAGTTATTATTTGTCCAAACGATTATTCCGGAGATGTGATAAACTCAAAAGCATATTTTATTATGCAGTGACATTAGCTGTTGAGAATTTTTCTTTAGTTACGATGAAGTAGTCGACAGTAAACCTATATCATCATTCGTCGTCATTGTGAAGTGAACCATAAAATAATGAAATATAAAACACCGCACATTGGTGATGGACAGTCAGCTGTAAACAGTAAAAATTAATCCTTTTGTTCATCACAGCAACTAGTTGTAGAACGTTTAGTTAGAGAATTGTAAAAATAGGAGTAAGTAAATAACAGTGGTGATAAAAAACTTACACTTAATAACAGAAAGTCAACGAGGACTATCAGAAAAGCATCCGACTGTATCGTGATATCAGTCATAATGATGATAAAAATTATGGTTACTTGGCTAAAGTAACTGATTTCAAACAAACAGTTAAGATTGGCAATAGGTTTCTACGTGATAGATTTGATAGAAACTATGTGTTAAAAAAATCCTTACGAAAATAAACTACTTGATTTGTTTTTATTGATTACACGAATCTTCCAACTGACGTTCAAGGGTTTAATTTACCACCATTCTGAAATATGTTTATCCTGCGCGGACTACCTAGATACTTCCAATAAGTCAAAAATATTTAAAGCACATTTGGGTAGTGGTTAGCAGTGAAATCGAAGATACGCATTTCACCCAGTTTGGGATTTACTAGCTACATTTACTGGCATCCAAGAGTTGGCTTTCACTCAAAAATTGTACAAGATGAAAGAGAAGCACTAGTTTTAGTCCTAAACATTACAAGCCAGTGGCAATCTGAACTCAATAACGAAGTGGATAACGTGATAGCATTTGAAGAGAGCGGTAATGAATTCGAGTCCCAGAGTGAACATTAACTTTGGAATAAAATAGAGGTGGTCGACAAAACCATTTGAATTCCTGTTCACAACAAAATCATACTGGATATGATTCCATCACTTATTTCATAAATGGTTTCTGTAACCATGACGATAAAATTATCTTTTTGTAAAAGTACGAAAGTTTAGCATTTCAGGTCCTATCGATAAACATACTGGTATTAAAATTCCTAAAAAAAAGCGAAAATAATTTTAACAGCTTTTTCTGTCTTAGTGTGAGCAACTAGTTTTTAAAAGTTTATCTCATGATCGCATAATCAACCCAAACAGTATCTTCAATGCTAAAAATGTATTTTGATATAATTCGAAACAGTAACTATGGAAGTAAATGTTTAAAGACTAAGAAATATAGTTCGTAGTTTTAAATAAACAGAAGCTTCAGTAGAAAAGTTTCCTAAATCAGTCTTTTCGAGCTGGAAACCATTTAATGAAAAATAAAATCAAAACTAACCAGGTACATTGAAAAATTTGGTGTGTTCAGAGAAACAAATCATTATTACTTGACATAGATCGTTCTGTGCATGAATGAAGTGTGCGTGTGTGGATGATCTAAAAATAAACGTAAACTGTTGTGTTGTAACACAGTAATATATATTCAATCGAAAACGAATCTGAGATCGTAGCCCAACAAACTGTTAGATACATATCATTTTATATTTTCCAATAATAAAACATATTGTGCAAATTTGTACACAAGTGTAGTTATTACATATTGAAGATCATGAAAAACTATAGAAAATCTGCTGCCTGTAACAAAACGTATAATACCTAACAATCTTAATTTATATAAAATACTATTACTGATCAGAATTTTGGTGGCTAATAGTGGAACGAAACGGTCAATTATGAGGTTTCTGAGTACCTTGTAAATCTATTTAAAAATATTATGAGGAAGTTCATATTCAAGCAAGAACTTGAGCTTCTCACTAAAAATTGTGATTTTCAAAGTAATGTTAAGCACTAAAAAAAGCGTTTATAAAACCTGTTTTCAGGATATATATATATATATATATATATATATATATATATATATTAACTGATCGGAATGTAATAAATAATAATTTCACATAATCATGAATCAGTGTGCAAGCAAATATTTATGTGGCACATTTATTTGCCCTGGATAAATGAGACTTCTATTTGGTGAATTCATTGAGAAAAACTAAAAGTAAATAAAATTATTTTTTAAAAATAAAAAAATTATTTCGTCATTCAAGTCGTACGTACATGAGAATAAGAGATACAATGTTTATAAGCTTTAAAATAACTGATAGGCAAGTAATGAATTAGTTATTTGCTTATGTACAAGTCAATAGAAGGAGAAAGTTAATATTATTGAGTTATTTTTCTAGTCTTCGACATTTAACTACTAACATTTTGTTATCAAGTTCAATGGATTTTCCTTTTAGAATCATTCATATAAAGAAATGTAACGTTGTTGAATAATTGTTGGATTAGCAGTTTTGTGAAATTGCATTTATGACAGTTAATGGAGGAAGAATGTTTTTTGATGCACATTTTGACATAAATCTTAAACATTGAATAGAAAAGCAGCAATCTATGTCATAAAAATCTGCATCCTAGGAAGTAAGTATAAAGAAAATTTTCTTGTAAGAAAGTGAGTGGAATATAAATAAGGGATCGATTTTACAACTTTTTTCAGTAGTATATTTCTTGTGATAAACCAGAAGTTTGAAAAAAATTTCTACGGACTAATATTTTATTTTTTCTCCTCTATAATGTTTAGTTGGGTAAAAGTAGTCAGATTAATTACTTCACCTATGGTATTTACGGAAGTGGGAGTTTCATTCACAACAAGCCAATAGTCAAGTACAGTACGTTACATTCTTAATAAAGCCCATGATAATTGTTTGTTTCAACAGGAAGACAAACAAATGAAATGAGTGATTGCGGATGCAGCAGAAAATTTTTTGATCCAGTTGTTCAGCTTTAAAAGAAATGATTATTTTATTGCACAGAAAAGTGTAACTTAACTTGTGAATGCTTTGTAGGAAAAGTTCTGTTAATGATCAAATGATCACTCAAGTTTCTTGGTCAGTTTATTTAACTGGTTTATCAAAAGACAGAAACTTGTTAGTGATTAACTAGCTTCCAGAAGGCTCACAATGCTTCAAGCAAGAATTGGTTAACAATGATGTTCGTTTAACAGTAGGGTGGATTATAAAAACGGATTCAACCGTTGGTTATGGATATGATCTAACTGTATCGTGGATCCGTCATAGTTCGAACGTTTACGTGCTGAATCCCAACCTAATGATCTATGCTCAAAGTTATGGGCTGGATCCAGGAAACTCTGATTAAGAATTCTTAACTGTTTTTTGTGCTTTTCATTTTACAACAGTTTCGTAGTCGATGAAAACATATGTGAACTGATGTCAACTGGTGGCGAACATTTTACTGAATATAGGATGAAAGAACTCTCAATAAATGTTAAATCATGAAAGCTAATTTCAAAAAATCTTTCACATTGTATATATCATTTCTCTTAAATATCTTAGGGCCTTATTATTTTCTTGTTGGAACTCTTGTTAGTGATATAACGTAAGCTTTATACAGAGCGTGTACAAATGCGTGAGCCAAAATTTGTGACAGCAACGCTGAAAGCATACCCGCATTAGTTAGAATTTTTATTCACCATGTTTTGATAATTATTATTACCTAAACAAAAAATGTATGCAGTTAAATGATATTTTTAATTTGCAAACTGAAACTGTCCATAGGCTACCATAATTCAGGTATTATTAAGTAGTTATAGCCTCTAAGTTCCAGATTTTTTGTTAATTTGTTATCATCTGATGTTATCAGTAACTAGCTACCTTAATCCTTAAGTAAAGTGACTATCCATCTAGTCCAGTGTCCTATATTATAAAGATCAATAAATTCATCGTATGAGAAATCCCTGGTTAGCCACAAAACATTAACAGGCTAAAATGAAATACTCAGGCAGTGATTGAATTTTATAACACAAAACGCTTTGGGATATTCGACTAATGATAGTTGTTGCGTGATCATTAGAGATTGAATTTACTAATAAACATAACCGGTATAAATATTTAACAGATAGTTACATTATTTAGTTATTTTACAAAAATTAGATCTCATAATCGGCTTACAGCGAAAAAGCAATGAAAAATAAATGAGGATTGAAAATAAAATGTCAACTCATTCTGGAAAATATTTTTCAATTGCCACACTGATAAACAACAATAGTGTATCTACTGACGGTCAGTATGTGATAAAAGAATTAGACTGACGTATTAGTAAAATCTCAGCTAACTGAATAATATGTAAAAATATAATATTTCATACTTTAAAATTTAGCTAAAATTTGCCCTGTTGTATTAACTGTTGACCTTGACTGATAACAAGACTATGGAGAATGCTTGTGTCTCAAGAGGTTTTTCCACCTCTTAGCTGAATGATGTTGTCGTAAAGCTATATTTGCCTACAATCAAACAATATTATCCTTATCTCTGGTAATTTAGGACTTATAAGGTTGTTAGTATTCTTAAGAGATCTGTACCTCTAATTACAAATGAACAGCCAACTACATCATTTAAAACAGGAGAGTTATATACAAAACGCATAGTCATGACCAAATGACAGATAAAACTAATGCCGAAAATTGGAGGAACCTGGAAACGGTATGGAGAGGCACAGAGAGAGAACAGCACAATAAAAAAAATATAAATTAATAGGATAACATGATTATAATTCATTATATTTTCATCAAATCTATTCTTATTGATATGACAGAATTCGAAATTCGATATAAGTTTTTCAATGTTCATTTCTCCACAACAACGAAACACTCAACCGAAAACATCAATGCGGATCATACCATACATACCTATGAATTTTTCTAATAATTAGATAATTTAAGAGAACTTGATTAATGAATTCGAATTAATGGTTGTTATCAAATCATGTTTAAATAGTGTTTTTATTTTTTATTTTTTATTCAAAAACAATAACCAAATTTTGATTAATGTTCTCAAGTTTTATGTTTAGTTTGACAACTGAAATTTTAATACTATTTCAATAATCATTTTTTGTATTCCCCAATTTGATTATTGATATTCACATTCTTACTTTGTAATTACTGCTTAATTGCATAAATCTTCTTGAGTTATTAGAAGTGAATACAAATGGTAGATAAATGATTGTGAATATAAAGTGCCAACAAACGTTAAACACAGTGTACCTAACAAGTCATATTGGATTGAATCCCGCGCATGTAATTCTCACTATAATGATGATGACATTTAACCATTAAGTTATTACATTTCTCGATTTCAATTTCCTATTGGATTCAGTTTTCTACATAACACGATCATTGTCCTCTGTCATTAATTAGTGAGTAGCTTATTTTTTATAATTGAATGAAAGTCATCAATTTCCTCACTAGAACTTAAAAGATTTAACGTTAAACCTGAATACATAAGTAAATAACTATTATTTACCATGGTGATTGTATAATACTGTGGAATTCAATATATGAAATGTAGTTTTTATGAGTATTTTGGCTTTCTAACACGAGATTGAATCTCTCTCGCTAGTTTTAAAAACTTTTCCAAGCGGATATGTAAAATGTAAAAACAGTAAAGTAGAAAATCAGTATAACTTTAGGATTTCTAACATGTGCATATTTAGGTGAATGTGTATTTATTGCGTAAAAGCACAAATGCATGTGAATATACTGAAAAGAACAAAAAAATAGTGATATTGTATATAATGCGCGCATTTCTACATGAACATGAAGCATCTATGGTAAATCGTCATTTGTATTCCCTGTCACTTTTGAGTAGAAACGGTATTTTATGGATGAATTAGTTACTTTTTTAATTATTTCATTTTGTTACAAACTATACGTTTTTTAACTGTTTTTTTTCAAAAATTTTTACGCTTGACTTGCGACAATATTTTCATGTTACCACTTAGTTTATCTGAACAAAACTAGATGCATTTTCTCTCTCAGCTTAGGAAAAAAAAGAACCACTTAACAGATAAATGTATGCATGAGGACATGAAAATGAGTTCAAAAAAAAGCATGATGAGAGAAAGTGTACTGTACTTGGAAATGGTACCATAACATTTAAAATCTTTTTTTTTACATCATAGTAACACTAATCAGAAACCTTATTAACAATAGATACTTAGTAGTTTACATCGTTCAATACAATAGATAAGATTAAGGCATGAAATTTCGCAGAGTTGTTACCGTAACGATGTTTATAATTTCTAGTATAAATGTAGAAGAAAAAAATGGACTAGTTTTTGTTTGTTTAATGAAACAGGTTGTATTTGAATTAAGTATTCATATTGAAAGAGGAAGAAATATCTACTTTAGTTTATTATTTTAGAGAAACTTAAGTTCACACGTGTTATTTATTCTTTTCTGTATCATTTAATGTGTATATTAATTCAGTGAATATAAATCTAATATTGAAATAGCTAATTTCATAAGTAATCATTTAATTTACTTTCAACATCATGCATAGTTATTATAAAACTGAAGGTTTACAGTGAATTAAAATTAAATTCCATTTATGTTAGTTAGTACCGTTACTATTTGGAACAAAATAGTTTTGTCAAATAGAATCGTGAAATTATGTAAATTATGCTAAATTTAGTCAGAATAGATTTAGTCAAATTTTAGGTTATGGGTGTGTGAAAATCAATTAAATATGGAGGTTAGTCGTTCGGGAGCAAGACCGAAGGTCCTAGGTTGGCACCTTGTGAGTAGCGGCAGTCGTAGATGGGTTAGGGTTATGATGAGCTGCGTACCAGGTTTCTAATGGTGGTCTAACATTGATCGAATAATGATTTCAAAATGTCTGGTTAACAGTACGATACACTGAACAATAAGACTAAATATACTTATTATACTGAACTTACTAGTTTTCATTTAAAGCAGAAAAGCATTTTGTGCCTAGTTATTATCCCCAGATTATTTAAACAATCAAATTATATATATATATATATATATATATATATATATATATCTTCAGTTAGTAATATAGTTTATTTTAAAAGATATGAACCGACATTGAACTTTGAACCATGATGATTTAGCTTAAAATATATAAATATGCATTTACATTTCTGATTATTGTAATATATCTAAAAGCTAAGTTTGATATCTCAGTAAGTTTAATTTGTTAAATTACTTTTGAATCATTTCATGCAATAAACTGTACAAGGACATTTATAGTCCTTCGGATAATCAAAATTTCAGTCATACCTGTTTTTGAAAGATAAGTTAACTTGTTTTCATGTGATTAGACTTGAACGTCTGAAGACAATAATCGAATATTTCCCTATATAACTGTAAATTAGATTAATGTGACGATTATTTTCAATTCTTGTTATTGTTATTATTTAGTTAAAAATGATCTAGTGTACATAAAGTCCCATGATACTGCAACAAAGTCCTTGTTCAGTTAAAGATGATATCAAATGAAACGCACAAAATTAGGTTTTTTTTTATAAACTTGTTGACGTTTTCATTCAAACTAACATGTGATACTCTTGAATAGCTACTTTTCTGCATTAATTTGACTAAAGACGTCATTGTCATCAATGAATCAAGCCAATAAATAAACTAGTCGCTCAATATTTTTATCGATAATTGATTTGTGTTAAAACTAACCGAGCGGTATAAACGGTTATATCCTATTTATATTCGGTAACCATAACTGGATTGGGACTTGATTTAAGGCTGTTTCTCAGATCACACAATATCGTATCACAAACGTTGATTTAATTATGTTCAATCCTGCAAGACTGTAAGCGTTTTACAACTACATTACTAAAAATCAGTAGGTCACTACACAAATTACTGTTACTTTATTTCCCGATAAGACACCAAGTTCTGGTTTTTTGATTTTGCAACAGTAATGGTATCCAGAAATTATGTTGATTCGAAAAATAAGGCATGATTTTTCTTCAACGTGATTTCTGATGCTGTATTAATGAAAATTTGCTTCCTGGTATTGAGCTTTTCAGATATGTGCATGTAATATGTTTTCATCTCTAGGATGTCGCTTCAAAGATTTTTGGAATCCAGTAATCAACATATCCAGCCTAAATCATTCAGCATACAGTATTGATATATTTCAGTGCTTTCGGTGATGACTGCTCATGCTTGAAATGGCTGGACTTCACTGGCTACAATTTATCACAAAAACTCCAGGAACTTATTCAAGTACCTGTAAATCTTTTGCTTCGTTCCAGGAAGAATTAAAATTTTTTATTACTCAAAACTACCTTGTTAAGCTTCGAAACTATAATTTATGGACAAACTAATCACATCTGAGATATCGAATCTTGGATTCTGGAGTGAAGCTTATGAGTCCATAAGGTTGACTAACATTTGAAACTATAGTTGATGTTAGCTCGTGACTGAAACCTCAAACTCTAATTTCTAACACTCACATCCAACCCTAAAGCCTATTTTTAATTATTTGTACTAGTTTATAACCTAATTTTAACCCTAGTAAACAGGTCAATATTCTCAAGATCACTTTGGCATCGCTAAAAGGTTGTTCATAAATTACATTCTCACCAATGAAGAAAACAGTTATACAGTGCTCTTTAATCATTAGGATAATATTCTAGCTGACATCAGCTGGGCTATATACCAAACTAATCCTCAAAATACCCTAACCAGATTTTAACACATACTGAAATCTGAATTTCACACTGTATCTTTAAGAAACAATTACATCCTATGACAGACAATCAATTGTAAAATACATTTTCAAGGTAACTGTCTATCATCATACTATGAAAAAGTCTGTTAGTGCTTAGAAAACTCAATTATCATAAAATATTCATCAAAAAAAAGAAACACACGTTTTATAATCGAATTTATTAACAAAGCAATTTGTTTAATTAACTTTGCTGATAAAAAAATAAAAGAATAGATTGTTTCTTTTTTCTACAAAGAAAATAAAATAAAATAAAAGTAACACAATTCATCTACATATATTTAACAGCAGTGAACAATTAATCTAATTTTTAACTTAAATTTTGTTGTTATATAAATTTAGTGAAATCAACTTTAAAAAAAGAAACAAACCTAATTTTGATTGGTGAATGAATTCTGCTTTTCTATTATATTTTTTTTCTTCGTTAAAGGTAATTGTAATTCACTAAAAACTATTTTTTTTTTACAAAAAAATAAAAGATTCAGGTTAAAACAATTTTTATCAGTCAAATCATAATACTGAATTTAAATTTTATTTTTTCACATTAATTAATCATTGCAAGAACAAATTACTTTTTCATTCTGTTTTTCTCTTCTAATTTTTTTCTGCAAAAGAAATATATTTATTAGAAGTAAAATTAAATTGTAAATTAATTTTTGTGTAACTTTTCTCTTGGTTTTTCTATTCCAAACGGTGTATATATATATATATATATATATATATATATATATATATATATATATATATATCGATACAATGAGCCCAATAAGTGAGTATTCAGAGAAAAGCAGTTGATAAATAACTAGTGTTGTTTGTTCATCATACACTCAGGATGAATGCATAGAAGCATTCATGATAAGTGAATAGTGTGACGGATTTTATTGATTATTGCTGCATGATGTTCACTTATGAAACTGAAACAATGAACTGTATGATTGTCTACTTAAAGATCTATGGGAATGAAAAATATATATATAACTTTAATATTTCACACAGGAAAAAATTTGTGTTATTTGTATTCTGTTGGGATGTTCTTTGAAATATTAATTAATTAATTTTTTGTATGGTTCAAATATTGTTGACAAAAAAATTGAATTATTAAAGAAAAATATCAATCTGACTAATACAGATTAGTGGAATTAGTTAACGGATAATCACATACAATGTAATGTGTCATAAGGTATATATGCGTGTACACACAACGCAACCTGGAAAATATCAAAAAATATAATTCTGGTACAGATGTATATCTTTTGCTGAAATTCCATTTTGTAAAACTCCAAAAATCAGTGGATTATCAGTTTGAATACCTGTTTGGTTCAAATCTGAATGTATCTCCATGGAATTAAATAGTGTCCGTAGTCTATATTAGTTATTATAAGAGCTTATGCTTCACGTGATTTTGATATGGCCAATGGATTAGTAATAAATAATCCTTACATAAAAAGGTTTTATACTATAGACTACTACCCAGTCTAGTGCTTCGTTACTTACTTACTTACATACTTACGGTTATCCCCAATGGAGCTTGGGCCGTCGATCAGTATTCTTCAACCTACTCTGTTCTAAGCCTACATTTCTAGTTCTGTTCGGTTGTTAATTCTTCTCACATCTGGTTCCGATTCCCGGCTTAATGTATTCTTTGACCTTCCCCTTCTTGTCCTGCCACGCAGTTGGGTGATTTCCTCAATGTGTGTTCTATCCACCTCCAGCGCTTCTTCCTGATTTATCCCCTTTCTGTGATTCGGTTCGTTTTCTCTCAAAGTAGGTTGTTTGCTGATAATGTCTGGCTAACGGATTCTTAGTATTTTACTTAGGAAAACTGTAAATAAACACTTGTATCTTCTGGATGATTACTTTCATGGTTCTCCAAGTTTCCACTTCATACAGCAGTTCTGTCTTGACATTTGTATTGACAATTCTGACTTTGGTGTTGGACGACTTACAATTGTTTTGAGTTCCAGATGCACTTTCATTGTAGAAATTCTGCCTTTTAATTAACTGCTATGTTACGCTACGCAAATAGTTTTATTATTGATATTATACTTTAGCTTTTTTATAGAAATGACATTCAAGATTTTTTTCCAAAACAATGTTATCAAAAAACGATAACATTTTTATACAATGAGAATGTTCTTTTTTCGGATATATTTATCACTTTTCATTTACATTCCTTACTAATGATGAAAAATAGAGAACGGTATATATACTTCAAAATACAACTTTAAAGGTCTAGAAATAATATATAATTCACAAATCAATATTTCTAGCATTAATCAGCAACAGTTATAGAAAATATAACAGTGATGAAAAAAAATAATTATCATTTTACGATAGAAAATAAGCGCTAAAAAAAATTTCCAAAACAAAATATGAAGATATTTTGCTTTTTCCTTCTTTTTTTTAACAAAATAATTATTCACCTTTTATGTTCGACGGCTTTTTTTATTATCTAGTTTAAGCTAATGGCATTTTGTTTGACCATTCATTATTAAAGAAATTTTGATTTCATTTGGTCAGTGTTGTTGAGTCCGTTTGTAGATAGATGCTCGTAAGTCTGTTTTAAAATGTCTATGAATGAATTGAAAAGTAAGATGATTCGACAAAGTATACTACAAAAATACTTTTTCCGAAAACGGAAAATTTTGAGCTAACCATAAGTGATTAAAAATCGAAACATTAAGTTCACTTTTTTTCATGTCTAGTAATTACAGATTTAATTAAGTTACTTTAGTTAAAAGTTACAAGTGATAGAATAGAAAAGTAAATAAAATAAAGAGAACAGCTTTGCTTTTTGCATAATCAGCTATGCTTAATTTAGGATTGTTGTTAATTAAGTGTAGGACAAGTGTATATGTACTTCATCAAATCATATGTGCAGCATTGAAGAAAACATAGTTTATCAAAAATTTTCCCTAGTTTACTTATTCTGTGGTATGTGCAACTTTATTATGAAATAAAATGTTTGCTATTAGGATTTATAGGTTAACTAACATACCACAGCACTATAACGTTTATGACCCACATGGGAATTACAGTGAGAAGATGGGACTTAAAGTGGATGTCTAATATTTCCAGAAGTTAAAGTTAGAGTAAAGCAGCTACATTTTATACATAGGAATATGTAACAAAGTAGCGAACTAAATAGAGAGTAAGCAATCAGATAAAAGAAAAGACCAGTGTGATAATATAAGTTAAAACTTATTTGTCATAGATACTATACATTAACGAAAAAAGCGAATGGTTTGGAGCATTTCCATCTCTTCTATCTTTGAAAAAGTATGGTTTATACTTAAATTGTAGTGAAGGAGAACACAGGTGAGGGCAACCGAATTGTATTTAACGAAAATTACAGAGTTACTCAGTAAAATAGGAAAACCATATCGTAACCGTTAATTTGCTAATCTTCAATCCATTGTCTGACGGTTCACTATTCATGCGTTTCATACAAATTCCATTGTGTTCCCAATCTTCCTTTCTTGATGTTCCCCCATCTTCTGCTGCCAGACATTACGTTTACACTCGCGTCATATACTACTTATAAGTAGCGCGCACCACAAAATGTCTGGGTTTGTTTTAACCTCTTTTGCGATTTCAATCGTGAACAGTTGTATTCAGAGTTTAAAACAATTAGTCCCTTTTATAAATTTTGATAGAACAGTGAGAAGACGTAATTGATCTGATCAATTACGTCTTCTCACTGTTCTATCAAAAGTATTCAGAGTTGTTCGATTCGCCGTTGGTGTTTAGTTCTCTGGTATTTCTTCAATCTGTGGATTACACTCGAAGAGGTTGAATTTGGATCATATTAACTGGACTGCACCCAGAAAGAAAGTGAAGAGGAAAATTATAGTCTAACCAACACATGCACTATAACGTATTGATGGAGTATTGAAATGGTATAAAATGGTATGAATACGTTTTTTCTTTGAACTGCTTAGTTTTATGAATGTTCTGAGCATACGTGGTTATGATATATTTCATTGTAGCTCATTTTACGTCTCAATGGCTTCAATACGAATGCGGTCGTGGTAAACGACACATATTAGAACATCAGCTCATAATTGACAAAACTTTTATTTTCCCTTCTAATTACTTGGTTCGGAAATGTAATGCAGTGAGTATCGAAGTTTTGGGACCAGGATCAGGTTCTTAAATCTATCCATGAACTTTGAGTTCAGAGTTCCACCTAGACTGGACAAAAGTAGTGTAATTCTTGATATTCATTCACCGCATGTATTTATCTTCGGTGTACTTGGTAGTCGACTTGGGATTTTGATCAAAATGATGCGATCAACTACAGCTGATATTTAATGAACTGTGTTTTTATTTCTACTTTATGTATCCATTTTTTGTACACCTTGACGTATATTAAATTTTGATCACGTAATTTGACTGAATGTGTATAATATTAGCAACTCTTTAATATCTCTCAACAAGTAGTATGTCAAGTTGATCTATTTTTAGCAAAAGTAAACATAAACGTTTGTTTAGCGGCTGGGTCTGTTTACAGGCTGTCGAATTTTATCAATCACCCGCATCGAATTAGTCGATAAATCTTATTTTAGTTACCTGTCAGAGAACCAAACATTTTACCAAAAATTCTCTAATTAATTCGTTGTCTAAATAATTCATCTAGTTGACTTTCAATAGTATTTTTACAGAATTCTTCACTTTGAACTAACGTTCACTATAATTTATTGGTCTTAATATACACAATGATAAGAAGTATTAATACTTTGTTTTGGTTTTACAGATTCAAATAATTCTTCAGTCAAATTATTATAGGAAAATGAAACAGTATACATAGGATAATTGAATAGGTTTACCATTCATCAATAACAAATTTAAAAGCTAGTTTATGAGGTTAGAAATCTAACAAGAAAGAAAAATCTACCATGTCCTTAAAATGATTACTTGTAAATTAAATCGTTTAACTTGACATAGGTCATCTTTTCGAACAACGTATCTACCATGTAGTGGCGAGTTCACAGCATGACGTTATTAGTCTAGATAAATTTAAGTAGTCGTTACTAAAAAAAAGTAATCGAAACATGTTAATTTGTATTTTGGTACTCATGAATACGATAAAAAGCTTATGCTTAGAAATTTTTTTTAACAATGTATTCACTATTAATTACATACTTTTGTTCTCGTGGAATCTTTTTGCGAAATGTTTATTATCATAGTTTTAATCATCAACTGATCTTACCTAGATTACTAGTGGTAATATGAAGACATTTTGCTACTTTTTTTAGTCCTACTACGAGACTTATCAACAACTCTCGTACAAGACCCTGAGCCCGGGGTCGAACCAAAGACCTCCGGGTTGAAGCTCGAACCCTTAACCTCTAGACTACTAAACCGGGATTCGGTAGTGTTTATATCTGACTTCAGTCAGTCCCTGATATCGCCCAACTATTATTCATTGCATGTGGTTTGTAACTGTTTGTAATCTGACGTGGCTAGACTGTTTGGTTAAGATTTTTTACTAGAACTTCAGTAGTTTCATCTTAAGGCTAGCCCTTTGTGAGTTTTTGTTGATTATTATAATATAGAGGGATTTTAGGAGAGTTAGGCACTGATTTTCTTTAAAGCACAAATAAATCTTCGCTATACCACAACTGAAAACCTGTTTATTTGGCTAACTATAACCTAGATGAAAATATATTTATGAGTAATATGAATAACAAATCCGAACAAAAGGTAACATCAATCTTAGCAGAAAGATAACTGATTTCATGGTTATAAGAATATGAGATATTCGTGAAGACGTTAGTTAAGCAAACGTTGAACTGACTACATATAACTGATATACATATACATAATATTAAACAACTAATGTTTTCTCCAAGAAGACGTAAACAATTTGCGATAAAAAGTTAAAATCACAAGAATAATTCAACAAATTGTACTTAAATTCAATGAGGCAATACTTTATTTCTATCTGCATTCAAAAACCTTGAGAAATCATTCAAAAAAACTAAGAAACAAAGTATGCTTTAGTGAACATTCAACAAAATTTGAAACACACATCTGTAATAAGATAATACTTTGAATTGATGACTAATTTCATTTTCTTCTGTTACAAATGTATCTAAATTTTGATAGAATGTTTAATTTGTGAGCTTCTTTTATGAAAAAAAAGAAAGTATATTGTGTTGTTCTTGTTGTTTTTTTCGCTCATTTCAATTCAGTTGTTCTATTTAATTCTATCAATAAAATTAATATGAATGAGAATAATAAAATCATTTGATTGACATTATTAAACTATGGGAACAGACCAATTTAATATCGTATAATAAATAATAATAACAATAGTAATAACAATAATAATGATTAGTAATATTGGCAATACTAGTTTTCTTTCCGTCATGGTGATTCATTTTTAATTGTATAATAAATCGTGTCATTTAGTTAGGGAGGAAGAAATCAGACTGAAAGAGTCTGTGGTTTTATTGTATGGAAAACTTACCTTAAGATGTATGCAAAAACAATCAACAGTGTGTTTTGATAGTCCAGATGTTTGGGGAGTCTAAACATTTTAATATCCTTATATATATATATATATATATATATATATATATATATATATAGGTATATTTGCTCTGTTGGTAGAAATAGTTTCATCATACTGATTAAAATTAGTTATGAAACTGTTTTGGGAAAGAAATTAGATCATGAGAAAAACTTTTTTACTGGTTTCCAGTGAAACAGTTCATACTTTTTATTATAGGCCAAAAACAAGGATGAAACACAGTTAAATTGTTAATTGAATCTAGTCTATCAATGATCGCTGATCAATGATACATAATAAAAGTGGTTCTGATTGATGGAAAACGTAGATTTCTATCTATCATAAAACTTCAATTGTGTTTTTTTATAGGATCAAATATAGAAATAATGTTTGAAACTGTAATCAGACTTAGCGGATTTGTTCAAAATGACAAAAGTGTTGTTGAAATTTTCTAAAATTCTTTTTATAACATTGGTTTAACAATAGATTGAATTTTATGAAAAATGCTATTTGAGAAAAATTAAACTATCTAGCCAATAATGAGAACAATAATATGGAGTTTATGAATAAAAATCCTTATTAATCAATAGTAGACCCCACTCTTGGGGACGTTAGATCCCGAAAAATGCATTTGATTAATGTCATGAATTTTGGATTTTGTGCCACCGCGTATGGGCCAATCGACTGACCTTGATATTACATTTCCCGCCCAGAAAATCCTTGACTGCTATTAGTTGTATTATTTTAGTGCGCTAATTTTGTGGCACTATCATATGGTTCTATCATGTATAAATAAAATCGATTTGTTTCCTTGCGAACCACATATTTTCTAGGTGCTTGTAGAATACACTTTCTAAGCCATATCAAGACTTCTTCAACTTGATGTGGGCTTGACATGCTCGAATTAGAGTAGCCTACCGTGTCACTGCGTCATTTGCCTTCGCTCTCGTTTACCGACTCAGGTGAACTCATTATAGTTCAAGCATATCATCTGACGAGCATAACACACCCATGGAGCCCCTCCGAGGTTACTGCCGGTCCCAAGCCAGGATGAAGGAGGAGGTCTGGTTTAGCAATCCCATCCTGTAGAAAAGTAACTTCGTAAGAAAGCCCTAACCAGAAAAAAATAATTCAACTCATTAATAAATAAGAGATCATTGAATACTTTGTACTCCGAAATGTAAACAATTATTCATCATTAAAATTTAGATGAAACATTTATTTTAATCTACGAAACTTAATAATGCATTAAATTGTTTCGCACATATTAATGTTATTATCAATTTGTTTAAAAATGTTTTATTTATTTGTGTATGAAAGGCAAAAATATTAAAACCAACCAAACTATTTACTATCATTTTTTATTAATATTAATTTGTTAAAAAGAAAAAAGTGAATAGTTCGTTTTCTTTGTACGATTACGAATGATGTGATAAATAAGTAGAGCTATTCAAATCAAGTTAGAATTGTTGGAAAGTTTGTATTGACTTCTTTTCAAATTTTATTAATCATGTCTGTGATAATCTGTTTCATTCAGTGTTCAGTTAACAAATGAACAATTATTGAATTGTTTGACCAATTTTAAATTTTGTTTCGATGAAAAACTATTATATTTTGTCATATAAATCAGTGAGAATAAATCAAAATGTTTAAGACGAAGGAATGGAAATTCTAATTATGGGTAAACAGATACACACTTGTGTAAAATATATACCAAAGACAAATGGGTGAGGTCGCGCAAAATCCCTAGATCAATCAGAGTTAGACATTAACACCGTTGGATGCCGGCCCAGTGGTCCGATGGTAAGGCGTTCGCCTACAATGCCAAAGGTCCCGGGTTCGAATCCTGCGAGGAGCAGGAGTCGTGGATGCGCACTGCTGAGGAGTCCCATACTAGGACGAAACGGCCGTCCAGTGCTTCCAGGTTTCTAATGGTGGTCTAACAATGATGATTGATTAATGATTTCAAATGTGTAAAAGAAACTTCCTTTATGTTTATTAAATAATGTGTACATTTTGATGTTTATTTACGATTGACTGATGACACTTTAGTTCAGCAACAGATGAATTAAATTTTGTAAATGTTTAACTGATAAATGTTGTACATCAGTTGATACAAGGTTTGTTTCTGATAACTGGTTCAAATAAGTGTTGAATACTAGTTCGCATCATTTATTAAATAAAATGCAAACTATAGATAAATAAAAAAAGTTTATAACTCAAGTTTGGGATTACAACTGCTCTGTTTTGACAATTTTGTTGTTCAAATAATTTTTTTAATTGCCTATTTCATTATTTAAGTGACACTTCAAAACAATGTGAATATTGCACTTCAAAATATTTCAATTCATTTGTATTTACTATTCAAATAAAACAAGACTTACCCAGTTTGAAAAAAAATATGGATAATTATTTTGGCCCCGAAATAAGGTGTCCATTTGAGTAAAGTATCAGCATCAAACAGTGAAATGTATTGTGGTAGAGTGACTGAACAAACACTCTCCGGAAATTTTTGTATAATTTAATGGAATACAAATCTCATTCTCTCATAAAAACTATCTTACAGATCACAAGCAGGTTAGTGAAAAACGCCGCATCTGACATTTTGGCCCTCATACTAATCTCTTGTATACAGATAGATCAATAAACTGCCAAATCTCATAAGCTATTCCCACTTATGATAATGTAACTAAACCGTTCGGGATTCCAGTTTACGTAGGAATATATCGAAAATTTGAATAAACGAAACAAGTTAAACTGACAATAGTTTATAGAAAACTGACACGGGTCACTCATTATATCAATGAATAGATAAATCTAGTGACTGACAGACCACTTTAGGGTATTTATTCTGATCTGCGAGTATAAGACCGAAATGGCACTAGTTTAAGGAATAACCAGAAACATTTACTTCTCATTAAACAATTCTTCGATCAGATTTAGTGAAATTCGGGCACATCTTGTTGAAATAATATCATACATCTAATGATCCGATGGAGTGAGAAATTCATTCACAACAAATAGTGCTGCCATTTTCACTTGGTCATTAACTAAAAGTACTGAAAATACGTTTACCGTTTGATAGTTGAAAAGAACAAAATTTTGGCAAAACCACAGTTAACTTCGAGAATTATTTGCACATTTTTAATCGATTTATTTATTCTGTCTAAACTCATAGACTCGAAGCCTACCATGGTTCTTATTTACAAAGAAAAGCCACTTCACACTTTAAATTGCATGAAAGCTGAAGAATAATCATAACTTAATGCACGGTATAAATTTAAACGAAACCAAATTAGGGAATTTTTTAATAATTATTAATCATCTTGACTGGAACGAGAGGAAATGACCAAAATGCTTCAACAGATAGATAAACAAATATCTGCTTGACTAGTCATCGTTTAGAGCAAGCTTTTCATAAAAAAACATTACATAATTCTTACAAATTTTGGACTTGTATGTATCTATAGAATAATACTTTAAACTACAAGGTTATTTAGTAAAATTCACATCTTACTCATTGTCACATCATAAATATAAAAAGGAAAAATTAAAATACAAAGCTGATTCAATGAAAAAGTTATCGATGGAACAAAAAAGTGATTATTTTCATTTCATTTCTATAAATAATTACATTAAGCTCTATATTCACCGAAGTATTTTATTTCGATATACAGAAAATGGATATTATGCACAGTAAATAATTATTTTTTTTAAAAATTACTGATGTGCATAATAGACCCATCGAACGAATTATAATACTATTCGTTAGAGAATTCGAAAATTGACGGAGACATTCCATAGTATCAACATTAGTTTTGGATTATCTACTAGAAGTAACTCTTCTTGTGTTTACAAAATAGACAATGAGAATGAAAGAGCCTCAGTTAAAAGCGATTACCTGAAAAATATACTGTTTTATAGTGTATGTCTTATTTCTTTTTCCTACAATAATTCAGACGGTGAAGTATGCGTTTTCAACTTTTTTCGAAATAAATCTTCACACTCCTTTGACAGCCGACTATAGATGAAGCGAAATTTTGAGTTAAAAGAGTTGTTAAATTTTACAAAAGAGGTTTTATTTCAACCATTATATTCAGTATATTAAAAGAATAGATTTCAAAAATCGGAAACTTTGTCAAATTTTATTTTTTGTTGTTTACTTCAGTTATTCAGTGATTTAAAATGAAAGCGACAATCTCTCTTGACAATTTATATTTTATTTCCAAAGTTAAAATCGTTTTAAAACACTTATAAAACTAATTTTTTACAAATAACGCAACTTACATTTGTTTACGAGATAATTAAAACAATCTACAGCCGAGTTCTTAATTCATATGACCATAGATATCAATTTCTAAATTTAAAATCTTTGTTACTTGACATACCATCACTATGGAAGTAGTCCATCGATCACTATCAAGCTCTAGGTTTACAGAGGTTTATTTGACATGTATTGACATGTATTACAACTTGAACAGGATTAAAACTAATAATGTAATTGTGTTGGTTCTTCTTGAGGCAAACTAATAACATTTGTCATTACAAACTCTAACGGTTGCCATTTATTAACCCATGAACTGCTGTTTCAGGGATTTTTGCAGCTGAAAGTGTAAATTCATGTAAGTTTTTCAAATTGCTATCCATCAAAAGAAGCTCTAATTATTATGTTTAAAATACAAGTATTGCATGGAAGTGATTTAATGGTTTAAAATATCTAAATTTTTTAGTTTACATCACACATTACCTTCGATATATAACTAGTGAAAATTAAGAGGCAGGGAACAGCTGGTTAATACAACATTCCTAAACAATGCGCAGGTATGAGCACACAGAGCGATGAAAATCGCGACCTTCAAGTCTCATTGACTACTGAACCTTTAGTTCATTCAGTTAGTATCCAATAATTTTTTCTTGTAACTTTAATCGATTTGTGATATATATTTTTGCTGACTCAAAGATATAAACGATGGTACAAAGTGGCACCAAAAGATATATATGCGAATGCAAATCATTGAATTTTTTATTCTCTCAATTTCGTGAACAACTTCTCAACACGGGAAGGCAGTGAATAAGATTGCCCTAATAGTTGCTGTGCACGCATGGCTACAGGAGAAAGATTCGAGAAGAAGAACAAACTCTTACCAATCTTGGCAGCATTCGGCGGTTTTCATGACATCGATGAGTGACGGTTTCACGACAAACATGGTCAACAGACGTTTGGATGAACTAAAAAATTAAAAAAATTTTCGTTGCATCGATATCCTAATGAAAGTTCTTTCATACTACTCATAGAAAAAAACAGTCACTAACAATCAAAAACACAGATATTGATAATGAACAAAATGACTTAAACAACGATAGTTAATTCAAATTGTCTTCGATTATCATAAAATAGATACAGTGTAGTTAGCCATGGAATCCAGGACGCACATTCCATTCTGCTTGAGACTTGTTAGCCGCCACATGTTCCTGAGTCCGAGAGTTTATGTTCACAACAGGACACAAACCCAGTACCCATTAATTCACATGCCATCACGGTGTTCACTTCGCTACCGAATTTTCATTATATTCACTTGTATGACAATACGATAACCAAAACCATTTCAAATTGAATTAAATCTCATGCTCCTTATTTTAAAACTGAACATTAGTGTATGTTTAAGTATCTGCTACTAATATAATAAAATTAGTCTAACTTGATTAGTTTTTTAGGTAAACTAAACAATTAGTTACTAAATTATGAAATGTCAAGGAATATTGGTTCAGAAATATAGCTAGTTATTAAACTCTGTTTATATTCTCAGTGATCCAAGATGTCTAAAAAGATAAATCTCAAAATGCAATACATAAAAGTGTGCTAATCAAAAGAAAATAGCATAAGAGTATTGTCAGTTTACACCTCAATCGTAAATTGTTTGAATTAGGGTGTCACACTTCAAGAATCAAGTCTTTTATTCAACAAAATTGAAAAAGTGAGAATTTCTTTCGCAACATGGTTACTTCTGACTTAAATCGGTTCTCAAAATTTACACTTCAGCAAACTTTTCATTTCAACAATGTCACACAGAATTTGTAATAACTACAATTGGTGTTGAAATGCTGAAAGTCTTTACGTGAATTTGTTTGGAGTAATTAAACAAAAATTCTTTTTCTTTCTAGTAAATCGTGTTGTTGAGATGTTGCTGTCGTTCATTACTCACTGGTTATTCATGTTATCCTAAATTTATGTCATTTTATCATAAAAATCACCAACAAATTAAAGATATATCTATATCAAATCTACCAACCAAATTAATGTTAATAATACATACATCCTTCTCCCATAAATGATATGAACATAGTATCAATTAAATTCCATCCATGGTTTAGTTAATATCTAATTAAATTAGCGGATTAAAAGTTCATATTTATTCAAACATTCAAACATATAAAACAAAGTTTATTAAATTGATTAGTTTCTCATTTAGTTGAAAATTTATGTCGAATTTGCTAATTTAATGAAAGCTAATGGTTTATTTTTCTACAATAAATAATTTATTTCCTTAGATAAAACCTTTTCTTATTTTCACTCTATAATATAAGATATTTATTAATGTTCTGCAAATAAAAGACTATTTGTTTAGCAGAAGTTCTTAACTGAATCAAAGTAATCATTTTACCCATTTTGTGTAGATCCGCTTACATGTAAAATTAAAGCCAAATTTTCAATGTCCAAAACATAAACGTTAATGTTCTCATGTTATCGAATAATTTCCATATTTTCAGTAGCTTCTTAAAATCAACTAATTCAATAGTGAATGACAAGACTTTCGGCTAATCAACACTGAGTAATGGACGAAACAATGTTCGTATAATGAAGTAAAGTATGTGATTGTTGTGATCTGCAGGTGCGAAATACCACAGGTTTATTATAACGTCGACTGATCATAATTTTTTTAAGTAAAATGTACACCAATAAACGTTTCCTCATATAGAAAGCTACAACTATGATTTACTAAATGCGTGGTAGATTACTGGCTACGAGAGTTTCCACTTCTATGGTTGAACTTCATCAAAGTTATTAACATCGACTTTTATATAATTTCAAACTGGCCGACAAACATCAACCCCTATTGTTTGCCTTTCAAATCCTTCAAAGATGATTATAATTTATGGAAATAATTTCAAAGGTGAATAAATCTCAACAAAAGTCATATTGAACAAATGACTATTAACCAACTATTGATTTTTTGTTCTAAATTATCTCCAGATTATTACGCTGCGGGGATGTTATCTCAAACGTATATATATATCTATTTATCTTCTACATATAGTTAGTTAACATCATCAAAAGACATAATGAAACAACACAATTTTCTGTTTTCTATTTCAATATGTCTAACAGCACTGACGGTTTAAAAAATGATAAAAAAAGTCGCTTTTTCGCAACGAAATGAATTTCGTCCAAGCGGATAGTTATATGCAAAACATCAATCATAAACTGGCGGTTGCATTAGGATGTTATGCCGAACATGAGACCGATATCATCATTTTAGACTTTTAAAAAACGAATAGATTATATTTCTTTTTTTTTCAGTTAATCTATTTTATTATTCATAATCCGACCGAACGTGTATTCAGCCGAATTTATTTTCAATCATCTTCAGTAATTCTCTCCATTTTTTGGCATTCTTTCATTTCTGTTATCAAAGCAAAACAAAAGTTATGAGCACAAGATTTTTTTCTCTTGTGTACAAGCATTTATTGGTGGAAACATACCTCTACAGTCATCTGTTTATTGATAATAAACTCAAAATAATTTATGATGAATATTACCGTCAGTATATTCTCACAATTTAAACGAAACATTTTGGTGAGACAGTAGTCAGTAGTATAGATTAAGTTGACATTGATTTGATGCAATGAAATAGTATGAATGATTAATGGAATAAATAAAAAGTTCGATACTTTTGCACTTTGTAACTGAACGCAGAATTTTCAAAACCTAATTTTATGAGAATGACAATAATATCAAAATTTTGGAAAAATTTAAAACTAATAGAAATGATAACAACTATTTGTTGCATTTTATTTTTGCCTCACTTTCTTATCTATCTAGTTGGTGGTTATATATTCGAAATTTAAATTTTGAAGTTCAATAAAAAATAGTTTGTCAAACCTTCGTTGTCTATCTATACACTAGAATGCATTTGAACGATAGTTAAAATTATTTAATGATATATATATATATATATATATATATATATATATATATATATTTATATATATATATTTATTTATTTTTGCAAAATTCCCCGATTGTTTCTTCACTGAGAAAATTCACTTTACGGAATTCACAAGAACAGGTGTTTCGTTCTTAAAAAAAAATCACGGATTTATTCTTTTGGCATGAAAACGAATCTACTTGTCATTCACTGTGAATAATTATTTTTTCGACTATTTTTTCGTCATATTTGCATATATATATACAGATAAACGATAAGCATCTATACTCTTAGTTAATAATCTAATTTCCAAACGGAATAATGAAAGTTACACGAATAATAATTTGAGAAATCTCTGCAGAACGATCCTAAAGTTAACTGCATATAAAATTGATTGTAATTATTCTTTTCCTCTATCTAAACCATATAAAGTTTTATGATAATTAGGTTAACTTTGGTAATGATTAACAATAGTCAAACAATTGTCATGCATGGAAAATGACAATCTTATTTAGTTTAGTTTAATAAGTAAGCGGTTAACTATGGGAGGCATGTTAGTTTTAGTCGAAGCTTGTTAAATGGATGTACCAAAATCCTTAAGTTGATGTATAAACCAAGATCAAAACCAAGGATCTCTTGGTTCAAATGGGAATTTGCCGAAACCCAATTCTTTCCTTAATAATATGGTGATAAGCAACTCTTTTACATCCACTATTCAATTAATAACAGCAAATGGCGTGCCGTCTTTTAAATTCCCACAATCTAATTTATGCGTAAGTGACCACAAAGTCGGTTAGTTAACTTGTGAATGTCGTATATTTGATGATTGTAATTCATTACCCAAACATCCGATTTCTCTCATTTGCTCTTGAGTATCTCAATAAGTATCACTTCTATGAAGACTTCATGTATGCTTTGCAAATTAATTCCAGTTATGCAAAAATCACCACAAATGACTGTAACTGTAACTACAATGTAAACCGTTTATTGTCAAATCAGATTTTTGTAAATCGATATTTAGTTGACTAAATGCCGAAAAAGTTTCAAGTTTTGATGGATACTCAAGCACAGTTTTTTATTGAATTTAAATATGTGAAATCTATATTCAAAATAATATTTCTCCTGTCACTTTTGATTAATTTGTTTCATTCGGTTCTATTTGGTTGGCAAAAAGAAATCGTAATAATAACAGTAAATCAATGAAGTCATGAAGCCTAATTATTGACCATAGCATTCGTAATGTAATGTAAACAATTTCAGTTACAATTAAACGGACTAATAATTCATTAATATTAAAACAGATTATTCATTACAACTGTAATTACATTCAACTGATTTTCAATGCATCCAATAATTTTATTGATTAGCATTTCAAACTTACCTGGTAGTAATTTGCAGATGTAATTCGAAATAACGGAAAACAAGAATTACGTTTAGTTTCAGAGTGAAATTTCAAGTGAGTCACGTTTTTATTTTAAAATAGTTTGCATTTTAATCATTTAGTGTTTCAGTAGGTTATCGTTGTTAATGTTTTAAATGAAGTACTCTTTAACTCGAAAAAAACGAATGATTATGGTTCACCTTATTGATTGGAATCATCAGGATTTGAAAAACTGAATAGTAATCATTTTAAGCTTGAGTTCTTTGAAGTATGATAACAATTTCAGTAATCCTGATAGTTTTGCCTTATTTCACTACATGACTGGTGGATTGCAGTTAGGTTTGACAAATAAGGTTGGTCGTTTCATCCCAATTTATCAATACCTCATGCATATATTGTTTTATTCAAAAAGAAATAATTATTCTCAATTAGAGTTATGGAGATTAGTGTTTTTACACAATCGAAATCATGAATCAATCAATGTTAGACCACCTTTAGAAACCTGGAAGCACTGGACGGCCGTTTCGTCCTGGCCTGGGACTCATCAGCAGTGCGCATCCATCACTCCTGCACGACTCGAACCCGGGACCTGCGGTATTGTGCGCGAACGCCTAACCATTGGACCACTGGGCCGGCATCCAACGGTGTTAATGTCTAACTTCCAGGTTTCTAATGGTGGTGTTACAATGAGTGATTGATGATTTCAAATTAATTATTCACCTGTGAAGCAATAGATGTTACACATAAGTTGTGGAATGATTCTTTATGAAAACGCCTCATGTCTAATACTAAAACAGCACATGAAGTTGCCAAATATTTTAAAGGTTCATTAAAATTAATACATACAGACTTTGTATACAATGAATAGAGAAAAATTTAACTTGTCTTTCAGAGGATTATCATGTCTGTTTTTTCTGGCAGGAAATAAACTAGCATTGATTAAATTTTCCCTATATATCAACAAATAGTTTATACAGTTCACAAATTATATTTCATAAACAGAAAGTAAGCTTTATATCTTTGTTTTATTCAAAATCTTTTATGAAAATTATATTACGAAAATTTTCTCTCTTATTTTGTATTACACTTTTCTTGTGCATTTTTTTTGAACATTCCTTCATTTATTTCAATTAAACATTATCGATTCTTTGAGTTGAAACAATTTGAAATACATAATCATCGTTAATGAAAACTAACGAAACATTATTAATGTCTATCTGTCTTATATCCCTGAATAGAGGACCTAATTCAATTTACTTGACTCATGCTATCAAAACTTAAATGGAAATCGTTGAAATTAGTTTTTATATGTGTTGCTATTTGATTATGATAATAATAATAATAATAATAATAATAATAACAATAATACAATAGTCACTTTTGCATTTTTAACTTTACTCCAACAAAGAATTTTTGTTACTTGAAAATGTTGTTGTTTGTCTTCTTTAATGAAAAAGCAAAAATTCATTTTCACTTAAATAATCCATAAGAATTTCAAACTAATTAGAATGATATTTCTTTTTAACATTTACCATCTAATTGCTTACTACTCGTATACATACGTACACTAA
This sequence comes from Schistosoma turkestanicum, assembly GCA_944470395.2. NCBI lineage: Eukaryota > Metazoa > Platyhelminthes > Trematoda > Strigeidida > Schistosomatidae > Schistosoma > Schistosoma turkestanicum. The sequence continues at coordinate 50,172,679 of OX103979.1, forward strand.
CATATATATATAAACAAGACCGATTAATAGATATGTGCATAGGGCAGATATACTTCATCCCTTATTACATATCTTAGTCACTTTCCACAATCTTTAGTTTTATTTCATGGGATTATGAAAACCGAATTACTCTGACAGATAGTTTGATATTTTGTGCTATGTAGTTTGCCATGTCTTATATCACTTTGGCAATATACGTATATACTGAATGATTCATTGGATTATATTGAATGATATATATATATATATATATATATATATATACATATAGGTAATAGACACTCGAAAGAAATCTAATTTTGTAGGTCATATTATCTTTATCTTAAAATGATCGATTTGTTGATTTAATTACCAGGAGCTCTTTGATCAGTTTTAGTATACTGAAATTATTGACCATAAAAATTTTTAAAAATTGGTCTAATTTACGAATTTCGTTGGTTTATCTCATTTTCTTTTATGATATGAATATCACAAGTGTAATGTTTTCTATCTTTACAGTTTAGAATTATGCCAGTAAATTATTCAAGTTGATTTTATGAGTTTTTATTATTTATACGAGCAAATATATTGAACTTGCATGAATTACACCGGTGCCTGCTAATTAAAATTAAGCGTTGACCTGAACTCATGGAAATAATCTCTACATGACTCTACTGATTTGAACTGGTGAACTTGGATTCTGAATTTTTATTCAGTACATTCAACTTTTTATCTACATACTGCTAATATGATGTTCATTAAAATAGTATGTTACTTGACTGTTCGGCATATTACAAAATTGATTGATTTCTTTTTCTTCTTGATACTCCAAGTAAGAACATCTTATTTGATAGAACTGATTTTCTCTGATATTTATATATACTGGCACTTAGGTACTTTTAGTATCAATTATTAGTAAATGATTTGCTTTCTTTTATTCTATGTATGTGTTAATTTACTTCGTTTCATTTATTTAACTTCTGATTGTTTCAACATCAACCTCTAGATGTATTATAATACATTGTGTTCAGGAGAAATACTTTAAGATGTACACAAATTTTTCGATAAGTAAACTAGATACAGCACCATTTTATCACACATGAAAATTCGCATACTGACTGAAGTGAAGAATGTATTTTATTCTAATTGCTTAACAAAATTATTAGTTCCAGGATTAAGTTCATCATATGTCAGTAATCAAAAAGAAATAGAACTTGCTTAGCTTTATTAGTAGGGCTGTTAATTACAATTGTTGTCAAATTATTTTTACTGAGATGCTGTGAATCTCTCTGACGATACACATTCAATAGTGTTACCATATCTAATCCATGACTGATAAAATTACAATATGAATTGTGTATTTTTTTGAAGATAATTGATATGTACCGTAAAACTATATAATCATTAGAATTATACAGATTAATCATTTAAGCAGAACATTATCAATTGAAATCAGATAAAAGCTTCTGTCAAACATTTCGCATTCATTGTCATTTAACAACTTGATGTGTATAAAATTCAGGACAACGCTAATGTTACTTTGTAGAATCGAATCCCTTTACGGGAACAAAGCAATCAGAAACTATTTTCTTGCTTTTGTTTCCCTCCACAACTCAGAAAAGATAAGTGAATTTGTTGTACAACATAACTTAATGTCTCTATTATATTTCATCCACTGGTTATTTAAAGAATGGAAATAAAATCAATAAAAAGACATCAAACCAGAAGTGTTGTAACAAGCAGTTCATTTTAAAACACTGACAAGACATTATTTCATAGAGAACAAAGTAACGCCATCTTACTGTGGAAGTGGATTCTTGTAGATTAACTGGGTATTTATGTACTAAATAGCATCAGTTGATTTGTTGAAAGCGGTTTTTTAATTGGTGACTTTGTAGAAAAAATAAAAAGGTTTTGCTATGAACATTAATAGCATAAATATTATTTGGACTACTAGTTTCCTCTATCCATTTTTTATCATAAAATACATAAGATTTATTGATTAACGAAACTGAACAGTATGAAGTAACAAAATACCAAACTGCGTCCGTGATGAAGTCGTCGATTTCTCGCATACAGGTTAACTGCAATTGAAATCGTCTTCATGATCTAGCATACTTTGTTTAAAAAAATGCTATACAATAAAGATACAAAAAAAACATGGTGTTGTGTTTTATTCAGGTTAGACAGTTTACTTTTGATAAGATCAGTTGCAAAGATTGACATATTTAAACCTAATTCATCAAAATATATTTATTAGGAAGAAATTAGGGAAAAACTTTCTATTTAGCTAAGAAATATCTCTTATTCTTGTACGATACTTTTTACTTATAGGTTTTACATTTTCGGACTGCAAATTAAATCCAGCTATTGCCGAGAAATAGTTCAGTTGGTGATTTTGATTAAGTAACATCGGAGAAAGGTTATCTGAAAAGGAAAGAAAAATAACATTCATTGACTACTTGAAGTGGTATAATAAATTTGGAATACTATTAATCAAGGTACATGTATTGTGAATAAGAAACTAGGAATGACTTTGCGGAACGTAGTACAGGAATGAAATTTGAACAGGTTGAAAAACTTCCACAAAATGTAACTAAAACAATACTCTATATTAGATGGATGTTAAGAACTAAATAAACGATCTAGAATTGAACTGCTTTCTCGCTTTATTGTTTCGTCGATAGGACCGGTCAGATTGTGCTTGAAGGTGTTTTTAAACTAAATGCCAAACACTACTGATAGATTTCATTTTATAACATAAGGTTAGCTATAAAATTCTTCTAAAAGGAAGCAGGAATCCAACTTTTCCTTTAAACGGAATCGACACGTCTAATTTGGAAAGGAAATCAGTAGATATTACTTAGATGAAGACTAATTTTTTTTCACGAAAGATAACAAATATTAATACCACAAACCTGTTCGTTTTCCTGATAAATATGAGTTACCATGGTTTCGTAATCGATAGACTAGACAAGAGATGTTTATTTGTCTTAGATTTTTTAAGTTACCTGACAATGTCTTGAAAAGAAAAGCATGTTATTTTATAACCAAGAACATATTGTTAGATAAACATTTATTAACTTATGAAAATCACTGCTTTAGTTAGCGAAATTTCTAAGCATTGTTATAGTAAGACTATCGGCTGATTTTTACTTAATCGTCAGGTTTTAAATTAATATTGCATTGTACTTACTACTTTTGGAAATAGTATATACATAAGGCAAAGAACATTATCTGGTTATTGAAAGTGTTCTATGAACTAGATCGTTTCACAAGCAATTTTATGGATAAAACCCTATATAGTTGGCCACAAAGCTAACATACTTTTATATACTTTCATATTATTGACTAAGGCTGGATTGAATTTCCTTGAACTTACAGAATCATACAAATCTAACGGAACAAGTTACGTTTGATCTATCATAACTATCTGTCTTTAACAGCTGTGCTTTTGATACCTCCCTGCTCACTAGAATAAGACGAGATATATTGAAATTTTTAAATTTTATCTAACCACTAGATTGTTGGCTCACTTAATTATGCTAGTCTTTATACAGTCATCCCACTTGGTTATTCCGATGTGTTTAAGCTCAAAGTAATTCAATTATTTACCAAACTATATGAAAAGGTTGTCAAGCACTGTACTGTGAGTAGGTATCTCATTTTGTAGTTAGTGCCTTAGAGTTCATCACAAACTTTTGGGGTTGTAGTTTTTGTGTATCTGAATTTATTTGTGAGTGCATGTTTCCATAGGATTACAGAATATCATATAAATTTTATTCACGGCTTATTATTTTCCAATAGTTATTATCTACTTTATGTCAAAGGTTTATTTTGAACTGTAGAACATTAAATCAACATATCCATTGCATAAATGAATAGTCACTTATTTTTTAATCATGACGAAGTGGGAAAATATTTTATTCACTAAACTAAATACAAATCAACAAACTAAAGCAAGAAAAAAAAAACTGCAACCAACAGGTGGAAGTCGACAACCATCATTTAATTATTAAAGTCACAAAAATCAAATTTATGTAAGATCTGTCCAAGATGTGCATTGATCAAAACAGGTTTTCAATGATAACCTCTTACAAATCAGCTAATCAGTCGGATTGTTGTGTTCAAAATTATGATTATGAAAGTAAGAGATAATTCAATAATATTCTTATATTATATTGGAATGTTTCCAATATTTTATTTATATTCCTCAACATATTTTATTTCTGAGTTGCTTAGTCGTTACTTAATTGTATATTATCAATCTTTTATCAAAGTAACTGTCTGAAATCAGCTAGAACTTATTTTGACTAATTTTACGGTTTCTATCTTCCTCACTCAAATTAATTGACGTACTGTCATTAGTTAATATATATATATATATATATATATATATATATATATATATATGTCACTTATATTCATGACTAGATTGGAAATCGTTTTTACAATTTATTTTTTCTATTTTATCTTAAGCATCTTCCAAATTGAATTGATCATCCACCGATTTCAGTGTATGCAAATCAATTACAATCGTTATCTGGTTATCGAACTTCTTCATGCTTAGATAATAAGATGTTATTGATGAATAATTTTCAGTAGTGTGAAGATATTGGTACATACATTGTATCCTATAAATATCAGTTTATGGAATATATCTTTTTTCTAACTCAGATTACATTGTACAGTTAATTTGTAGCTAACTGTGCGAACGTTAAGAATGACAGTTTATTAAATTCTTGTTTACTGAAGTCGGATGAAAACCGTTCCGAATATCCATAGTTAACTTATGATACTTTAAATCAGATGCTAGACAAGACTGATGACTTTTAAAAACCAAGGAACTCGTGAAATATTTTAATTCAAGTATAGGATTGTCCAATATATATTTATAATTTTCTTTATATTCAGACTAATAATTCCTCTGAAACAATAATCATTTACAAGTGTTACTTTATGGTAATCAAACGTAATGTAAGAATTTACCATATAGATATCTTTTCGAGTTTTATCGTCTTTCTGGTTAAAGTTAACTTCAGACACCATAGAAAAACGTCTTTTTAAATACCTAAGTTTGAAGTTCTAATTTGTTCACAACCATAAATTCCCATTAGTTTGATATATAAAACATCATAAAAAACTGTCTGAAGTACTCACTGATAACTTTAAAACTGCACTAGACCTTAAAAAATTATTTTTATGGTATAGGCCCCAACAGTAGGAAACATGTGACCTAAATGTCACTCCTAACCGAATACCGACAGTTATTTGAAACAATAAGGTCAACAGCAAAATATCATCATTTTTCACATAGAACTCTTCATTTTGTATCGTTTAAAAATTTATGTTCTCTTTGCTGAGATGTTTCAAAATAAACATTTTAGGATTTTATGGAATGTAAATAATTTTAAATATTCATCATATTCATAGTAACAACTAAATGAATAAATGAAGTCAATTTAAAAACTAATGCCTTGTTAAGATAGGAATCAGAATCGATTATTCAGTAAGCATTCTGTTTCAGTCTAAAGTAATCTTGTCAAGATTTGATTTTTCAAACGTTACCGAGTCATAATTTAAATAATACTAGCACAAAAACTACACAAAACAGTAAGAAATATAATTATTGGTTATATTCCAAAAGTTAGTAATACGTTACATTATAATTTGGTGCGTTTTATACATGACTTCCTGCTCAAACTAAAGTTCTTACAGTTAGTGGAATATTCTTTTAGTCAATAAAACATAAATATATTTTTAAAGCATTCCAGCGAAATGTTTATTTATGGAGTGCACGTTACTGCTGTCTTTATTTGTTTTACAAAATTGTTGAAAATGTCTTATTACCATGTTACAAATAACTACATAGTTCTATGTCGAAATGGGATAAATATTTTCTCTTATTAATATAACTCAGCTTTCACATCTGGCTACGGCATTATTTACAGTATTATCTGAGTAGTTACTAAATAACTCCAAACACGAAAGTGGTATAAGATTACTTTCCTGGCAATTAACCCAACAATGAATCAAGAGTTGAGCGAAAGAAATGTAGCATAAAAGAACGTTTTGTGCGACAAATCAGTACATATGAAATCTTTATTTTTCTATAGAAGTTAAGACATAAATATAAGTCGGTCGAATAAATAAAGTTCTAAATTCTATAGGTTTCCAAACGAAAAACAATGGTAAATTCATTTACTTGTCATCATAATGTTTGCATGAATATTTATGGATAACATTTGTCCCAATATGCAGGGTAGTGGCAGTTGAGTACAAATATATGTACAAAAAAATATCAACGAATATTTAAATTCTTCCGTTTACAAGTAATCCATTTACAATCTTTCTAATATTTCAAAATGTATAATATGTACCGAAACAAATTATTCAGCGATTTATTCAACTTGAATAGTTATTGAACTTGAAAAGAGAATAGTTGTGCTGTAAATCAGAAAATGAAGAGGATATTTCTTGCTTCAGCTGAGCGATATTCCGAGCACATTATAAATATATATATATATATATATATATAAATCATTTGTTGATGAGGAATTATTAAAACTTACCATTAATAAAGATATTTCTATTTCTACAGTGAACATCTGAGTTTTTGGTATGCAACCTTGCGGGATATAAAATCCTGATAATATTAGTAGAAAAACACAAACAAAAAATCTAACATTTTATTGTTTCATAACTTTCTGTTGCGTTGTAATTTAATTTTACTCATTGAGTTTTGAGTGAAAAAGAATAAGCGGTGTGCTACAATTAATCTGAATATTTTAACTTTTATTTTCATCAAATCGATATATTTTTCGGGACGAAACCATATACACTTTATAGCCAGGAGTAGTTTCCCTCAAACTGAATTCCTGACATCTTAATTATAAATAAATGATACATTATGAATAACATTCCTGTTCCTTATCTTGACTTTCTCAGTATAATCTATAAAAGTAGTTTATTAAGGTTATCATCAAATTCCTGTAACTAGAGAAATCGTTAAATCGATCGTGATTGGCATCAATATTTCAAGGTTGGTAAATGTGTGCTTGAAAGAATGTTTAGCAAAGACAAATAATTTGACTCAAACACCAAATTCAGTTTCATTTATGCGAGTTTAAGACACAAATTCTGTAGGACCTGGGAATATTACATAACTGTTTAGAATAAAGTGAAGAAAGTATGGTTTGAAATATGAATTCAGTGGTTGAAGTCCGAATTTTTCAGTTAGTAGGTCATTTATCTTTCATAAATGCATCACTTGAAACATTTCAAATGTAGTACATCAAGAAAAACCTTAGATAACCGTAGCATACCAGGGAAAGCCAGAGAGATGTTTCACCTTCGTACATGACTCTTCAGGTGCAAAATTTTATGACATCCTAAGCCAAAAAATTTTATTTTAACATGAATCAAAGAGTGTATTACGTTGGTCAATTTCTGAACGGAAATTTCTTATCAATTTAGAAATTCATGCATTCGTGACTTAGGAGTATTGCAGCTTTAAAAGTTATGTACGTATTTTCCACGACAAAATCAGCTTATAATGTTGTTGTCTAGGTGATTTGACCAGAAAACACATAACATTGCTTTAGAATTTATCATTGACAACAAATGCATCATTCATTATTAGGCCCACGATGCGTCCGGAAATAGAATGAAATAAAACTCTATGTAGCTGTTTACAATTAAATAAATGCCGATATATTTTAGTTTAGCCAATCAATCATGGATAATATGATATCGATAAAAATTATCTTGTTTTACATCAGAACAATGAAGGAGGAAATTTAATAGGCAAAACAAAATAGTAGGTAAAATAATATTCCTTTTAGTGAATATCCCAACATCAGAAAAGTTAATTCAAATACAACCATTAAGACTGGAAGATTTGAAATAGAATTAAATCGATTATTTCTATTACAATAAATAATAAGTGCAACTAGACCGGATCAAGATGATCTTCCGGATTCGAGTCTAGAAGCTTAAGACCGCGATCAATAAATCCTTTCGATTTTTTGTAGTCACAACCATCTGTCCTTGAAAGTTCCATACCTTTGTTTTGCTTTAATTCATGTTCATAATTGTAAGTGATTATCGTTTACAAGAAACACACATTGATAAATCTTCGTTTCTTTGAAAGGGAAAATTGTTTTGCCTGCATTATTTTTAAATATGATTATTTATTTATCACCTCTCTATGTAAACAGGTGGTAGATAGGTAAATAGAATTCTTCCACCTTCATTAATTTTAATATTACCAATAGAGCAAACAATAAGTAAGTCAATAAAATATAATTTAATCAGTGTCAGAAACATCGTATTGATGATATGTGTGTTTGCTCAATGCTTATTTACCTAATTATATCTGTGTATTTATGTTAGGTTACGTATGAAAAATGTGAAAAAATTATAGAAGTATTTAACAAACCATTTGATGTTTATTTATTTATTTTTATTAGGTGTTTATTCATTTATTCATCGCATACAAATTCACATACACATACACACAGAAGCAAGAAGTACACCATTCTAGTTCAGTATACTGATAATAATCACTATCTTTCATGTATACATCACTGTTTTATAGTGGCATTGCCCTTAACACTCATAGTATTATTCATGGAAGTAAAATGTAAGTAGTAGAATTAGTATTTGAAGGAATATTATTGATTTAATTACCAAGGTGAAAGCACACTGTTGGACATGCCAAAAACAGTGTTTTTGTGTGGATATTATATATATATATATATATATATATATATATATATATATATATATGTTTTGTTTTTTCCACTTTCCTATATAACTCTATTCTCTTGTTTCGTTCTTGTGAATATTTTGTATACATAGTAGTGAAGTAGCAGCTGTTAAGACATTTACAACATGATTTTACAAATGTCAAACCAGTAAGTGTACACATAAAAATGTACATTGTATGTTTGTCCGCTAGTGTGTGTATTTCTTTCCAAGGGATGAATTAGGAGTAACAACATTATAAGAACTGAGGAAATAGAAATAAGTAATTGGCTAAATTTAGTTACAAACCTATACGAGTAAATCTACCTTTTCAACATAGGCTAACAGTAAAAATTACCCAACTAAACTATAAAAAAATTATTTGTCTTCATCTAAGAAAATTTTAACTCTTAACAAACTATATACATATATGTATATATAGTTTTGATTCGTAAACAACAGCAAAATCTGTATACTGTTCGTGACTTTTATGATTATTCCAATGTCTGAAAATTCTAGGTTTTTTATTGTTTCGGTTTCTATTCGAACATTTAAAAAAAACAGACCAATAAATATAACCAACTAGTTTATTGTTGACTTGCTCTGATTTTCTATTTTTATGGATAAAGCACATGCTAGTTGAATACAGAAAATTTGCCACAGTTTGCCTAGTATTGTTTAATGTTTATTTTTTATGCTAGATTACACGATATGGTTTATATTGAAGATGTTGTAGCTATCAGTATTTCATAAATAAAAGTATCCCAATTTTCATGACTAAGCTTTACAAACCCAGTCAGTTTGGTTTTACGTAGTGAATCGCATTTTCCTACAATTGATGGTATTAACATTAGCCTAAATGCGAATCTAATGTTCATGGGACAATTTAACTATCTTACTAACTGACAATCAATGTCACTTCATAACTAAAACTATCATCGCTATAACGTTGATAATGTGAGACGAATATCAATGGTTTATCAGTGAAACGGTTGTTTCCGATCACTTATTAATGATGCATAACTTTAAACTAAAATAAATTTTTACTGTTTTATGTTGAAAGTGTGGTTTCGTTTTAAATTACGCTGAATTCTTAATATTATCACTCTACTTTGAATTCTGCGTGGGTTTTTGTACGGTACGGATTTTATAGGCCACCTAACCACTAACTAAAATGACAGGTGAACGAAAGTCTTACTTCTCGTTATTCCTATAAGAACTATCAGCTATGAAGCTCTGACAACTCAAATACAAATTGTTTATTGGCTTCATGTGGTAATAATAATAATAACAAGAATAATCGCAACATTTACATATATATATATATATATATATATATATATATATATATACTTTATAGACACGATCAGCTTGATATAAATAGTATTATAAAATCTAGAAGATAGATACGTAATGTTAGATTGTTTGAACTGTTCTAGTTATAAAAATTGTTTACTTAGTACATTTTCCACATGCATTCTAGCAATGAAAGGCGTCAGTTGAATATTTTATTGATGTATAAACAACTTATTTAAAGTCATTTCCAGAGCCATGAGGGATTGGTTATAATCATGTACAATAGAAGAAATAAGACGGAAACAACGAACACGAAGCTACAAAAGCTATAATTATATTGATAGGTCAGTCAAGTCTTCCATAACACATATGCCAGGTTATTTTATGATTTAATGTTCGGGTTAGATATAATTCAATTTAGTTAAATTTACTGGGTCCGATTTTAGTTTAAAGTATCTTCAGGTAACAGGGTCTAATTAGTGAAAACAGTTATAAAACGATTAAACATGTCGAGTTCCCCTAATCTCATTTAAAAAATGAGACATACTTACAAATTTGTGCGCATTTAAGCCATTTTGTGAGAAGTAAGCATCGATACGGTAAACCACCGACGGTTTGTGGTGAATTATTCCAGAGTCTTCAAGATTTATAGTTAATGCAATTCATATAAAGAAATTTAGGTTGAGACAGTTGCAGATGACTTAACTAGGAGTTTCTGCGTATTGAATTATTTGTTGCTTGTAAGAGATGGTTTAGCAAGTATTTTAAAGAAAACAACCAGATCTCATAAAAAAAATATATACTTTGACAGTTATCACAACTTCAGTTAACCTTTGATTACATTTGTCAAATATGGTATGTCATATTAATAGTTCCTGTGATAGAACTAAACAATAATTAGATGCTGTACAGTAATTTGTCGTTTTCATTATCATTACTGAACCAATTTCTATTAGTTAACAGGAAATAAACTAATTAATGGAGAGTTATCAATTTGTGTAGTATTTCCCAGTCAATATTTTGATTGCTTTTTATCTCAACTGATCATATGGATTTTTTAAATGTAGATTATATTCATTGTATAATAAGTTTAATGGAAAAATATGTGGTAGTGAAATTAGTCGTTGTGTATTGATGAAACATGTTGATTAGGAAGTAAGTAATGATGGCTCCCGATATTAGATTGAATAAATAGTTTGGAATAGAATTATTGACAAGTAAACTTGATATTACTGACGTTATATTTGATTTTATCAATAGTATTTTATGAGCGATTGTGTGATGGAAAATAAACATAGATAATGGCCAGATCTGCCCAAGTTAATAAATCATAGGTCTTAATATCACACAATTATGATCATACAGAATATAAAATGTTATCTCACATTGATTTATGTTATTTATTTCAGTCGTTTTTTTTTGAGGAAGCTCGCTTGCATTATCTATAGTGTAAGCATTATCCTACACTATACTACACTACAGGATTTATCATGTTGTTTAAGCGTTTATATATGATTTAATTCTTCAAATTGTTCACTTTCTTACCAGTCAAATGAAAAACAACTTGTTTACCTGCATGAGTGATATCTAGTGATGCGTAGATTGACCAAAATGAATATATTTTACTGACTTTTATTAATTTCTTAGTTAAGACATCATTTAAAGGGCGACTAATTCAAATACGTAAATCGATAGTCAAACAATTTTATCATCAACAAACTTGAATTTTGTTAGTTCTAAACAATTTACTATTCAAAATTTGAACAACCTAGTAAACACGAAAAGTTGAATTAATTGCGCATTGAATAAAGTGATTTGAAATGAATATTTTTTTACTAAAATAGAAAATGTTATTTGAAAAATTCTAACTTGAAATGTAAGTTCAAATTAGTTTATAATTCATAAATGTCTTGGGCTGTTGGCCCAAAAAAGTTCACATTTTACAGTAATGTATATGATTATAAAGTTTCATTAGACCATTTTATTAACTACGAAGAATACTCAATTCACTGAAATAGTTCTTATGAAGCATTAACACAAATTGTTAATGAATTCCAATTAAATTTCCGTAGACTGAAAATTGTTACAGCGCATTCGTTCCAAAACTATAAACCTATATGCAACAAGTAATTGAAAATGATTTCAACTACCAAAGAATAGGTAATGTATTTTAATTATCAATGAAATTATTTCTGCTTATTTTCAAACATACGATTTTCAGTTACGCAATCAACCGAACCGTCGGTAAAATAAACTTTTTTTTCACTTTAAAAGCCAGCAATCTATCAGAATTTCTAAATTTTTATTTTTTTATAGATAGTTAAATTTATTTCATTTTAAATTAACTGCAAATAAAAGTGAAGGAAAGAATTGTTTTTTTATTTTGAACTGTTTTATTACCTTTGATATTTTGGTTAATACGAATATAAAACGTTTCACATTCAAGTTTCTTTTGTTTCATATATAAAAAGATAATTAGACTGCATTGAATTTCAAATTTCATGTCTTCCTTATTTGTCCTTACCAATATATATTTTTTTAATCTTCGTTAGGGGGAAAATTAAATTACTGAATTAGATGTAACCGACAGAACTTGTGTGCTAAAGATGCTGCTGATGATGATGATTTACAAAGAAAGTCATGTAACACTTCTTTTTTTTCAAAAACAAAAAAAACGAATAATTCTTTGTATATTTTATTTTAAAGATAAAAGTTTTCAGACAAGCGAACTTATATTGTAATTTAATTTCATCCGAAATTATTAATCATTACTGTTTGGCATCAAACTAATGCAACTTTCTACATGGAACTAATTTAATAATTGAAAATATTATTAAGTTGGTTGTAAGGAAACAAAAATTCCGAAAGAACGATTGTTGAATATTTTTAAATGTATGAGAATTCAGTTAACTATTCAATTTCAAAGTGAAATTCAGTAGCTTAGAAGATGTAATCAATCAAAGATTTGTTTTCAATCGCTGACAAATTGTGAAATATATAGGTGTTTATTTTGTTGAATGGAAGCTACTGTTCTGCACAAATCTTTATTACTACTAGTTTCAGTTATATGTGTAGCGTTTTATTATCGTAATAAAGCTGTTTAAAAATTATACAGAACTTTCTGAGGTTGTAGGATGAAAATTGAATATTTTTTAACCAGAATACGTTTTCTGTTAACTACAAATAAACACATTTATGAGGCCTAGTTCACGATCATTTATGTTTCATAAGATGTCTGAAGAAAGCTTACTTACTGTTAAAATAAAATTGTGTTCGCTCCACTTGAACAAATATTACCTAGTATCTTTTCAAGTACTTACAAGCCAAATTCAGTATATAGATTCCTATCAAAACTGGTTTCATTACCATTTCTGTGGAATGCATTAGCTTTTAATTTGGGTTTTATTTCAAAAGTATAATTCGGTGAAATTTTTTATAGAGATAAGCCAATCAGAGTCCATGAAATTATTGTTAAGATTTTTTGTGCCAGGTTCAAAAATGATTGAATTTTGTTTTATTTTACAAAGAAGAAACGGTGTAAATATCTGTATAATTCTGGGACTCTTAAAAATTGAAATGAAAATCTACGTTTTTCAGCAGCGAAGTGAAAGTAATATCGTTTTACCTGTGAATTGCCCATTTCGTACTGTTTAGTGTGAATGTAACTTTTGAACAAACAGTGTTCCTAAATTCCAGAATTAAATCTTGATTCTCCAGCTTTAACTCCATAACTCCATAACCTTAATTCACATGGCTGTAAAGTATTAATGTATTAAGACTCATATCAGTTTATGATGAAAACTATAAGATCGATTCTTAACCCAAGGTCATAATCCTAAGTTTTATCGCCAATCCTTAACTGAAAAATCATTTTTAAGTTCTTATAAAGTTCAGAAATACACATGTCATATTTCAAATGCACGAATTGATTTGACGCTGTTTTTCCAATTTACAGACAGAAAGATGTTTAAAAAATCTTCGCCGATTGAGTATTTAAACTCTGTTTATATTTGTAATATTTTCGACAACAGTGGCTAAAAGTGATCTGTCAAATAATAAACACAATTAGCTTTATTTTCATGTTAATTTCTTCATTATTTCACTGAAAATTTCATGACTGACTGGTTCATTTTTCACATAATTTTTTTCATGAGTCAATGCTGGGTAAAGATATTATTAGGACCCGTCAGAAGTATGCATTAAGAGCCAATAGGTAAATATTTTTCGGTCCTTGAAAATACTTGTTTACAATCGCAGTTAATAAACTTTTAGTTTTAACTATGAAGTTAACACAATTCATTATCCTATGGAGTATATACCTTATACGTAGTAGTGCACATAAAATTCACAACTTATTTCATTCAGTCAAAACATGTTATGCACAAACATGTGATCATGAAGCAAACACAAATCTATTGAAGATACACTTCTTTTGATTGTAGAAACTTTAGTTGGTTCTAATGAATTTCTTTTTCATTATATACCAGAGATTTATGCGTTTAGCGAAAATATAACATTTAATGATTAGAAAACATGAATATTTACATGTAGTAGTGGTGTGACCGTACGTATAACAAAATAGAACAAAAAGCACTTTCAACCAAAATCCTTACAAAAGTTAGATGAAAATACAAGGTCACTTGCTATTCCATAAAAAGAATTTAGAATTAGTTTCATTTCGAAATTAAATATCAATTTATCAGCGATGTGGATATTTGAGTGGACAAATTTTTTAGCTAATATATATATATATATATATATATATATATATATATATCAGCGTCAGTGTATTTTACTCTGATTTCTTTTTCACAAAATATGAGCAACACGAAAGAGGAATATCAGAATAAACTACTATAAAATAATGTTAAACTAAAAAAAATCATAAGATATAAGGTTTCATTCTTGTGTAAGGGGACTTCCGTCAGTATGCGCATACGGCTTAACAAGAATTTACAAAACACATTCAGGTCTTGCAAATAAATCTATTTCATTCTATCAGAGAACTAGTATTTAAAAGTGATCGATTTCTGGAATATTAGTCAGTTTTGAGAGACAATCCGGGAAATAAAGTAATCTCAGTTTATACGTCACTGACAACTAGACAGAATCTAATGAATCAATCTAGAAGAAATTAATTACTCATGAGTTAAAGATAGTTTTAAAACTAATGAAGAAGATTTTTCTAGTTCCCTCTGATTAACAACTGTCTCTACTTTATGCTGTTAGCCACGCTCAATAGATCTGTGCAGGTTAAAGCTGAACTTCAGGAATGAGCATCGGTAAACAGTTCTGGTTAAATATATCAATTTGAATATCATCCTAATAACTCTCACAAGTAATATGAAATAATGTCAGCTGTTCGATAGTACTGGACGGCCGTTGTGTCCTGGTATGGGACTCATCACCGTTCGATGCCGACCCAGTGGTCCAGAGGCTAGGCTTCACGCACATGTGCCGAAGGTCTCGGGTTCGAATCCTTCGAGATGCAGGAGTCGTGGATGAGCACTGCTGATGAGTCCCATACCAGGACCAAACGACCGTTCAGTGCTTCCAGGTTTCTAAGGATGGTCTAACAATGATCGATTGAGGATTTATTAGTCTATTTATTAGATTGCAAAATTTGATAACATGAAATGTTTGTAAATGTATTTGTTTGCTGTTCTTTTCTTTCTTATTTAATAGATATATGTTATTTTTTAAATGACTAATGATTCGTCAACAAATTCCTAATGAATAGTAAACACAATGAAATTGTTGTTACAGTTTACAAGGATTTTTCAGTATAAGATATCTCTGCCATTAATTATTGATGACTTTTAATGTCTGATGTCTTCATAATTATCACGGTTTTCATTTAGGAATATTAACATGATATTTTTTGATTACAATTACTCTTTTTATAGACTTTGCTCATTATTAGTACAATAAAATGAAACTATCAGTATTTCTAAAAATATTCATTCACCATTTCACAGTTAGCAATAACTTCTGAATCAGATGCCTAGTTAAACTCATGAAAATATAACTGAATTTTCCTTCTAGTAATTTTGTAGTTATAAGCAAATTTTTATGCAGCGGTATTTGACTCATAAAAGTCAATATATCAGCAAGATACAATTCAGTCAGTGTGCTTTACAAATTCTACTCGCGGAAAATCATAGAAATGATATGGGATTCATAAGTTAAGTAAACTCTGTGAATCTCAGGATTTTTTTTCTCAAATGGAATTAATTTACTCTCCGTATTATTATTGCTAGATTGGTCATCCACCATTAACTTTGATATCTTCCGTCCAAACTTCCTTGTTCTGTATCATCATACGACCTTGGAATATGAATCGTTTCCTCTAGAATTTTCATGTTATTTTGCAAATAAATATTCTATTATCTGAATACCTCTTATAATTTGTTCACATTTATTACCGTTTATCAATCCTTATAGATGAGAACATTTCGAATAATTTGAAATAAAATAAGTACACTGATTTTAATAATTTGCAATACTGTGTTTAACTTGTATGCAACTGATTAGAAACTACGGAATAAAATGAATTTTCTTACCCTGCTACGTTTGTTGTTCTTGATCTATTCACTAGTCAGATGACTTCACCCATTATTCATATCTCTATTAAAACTGTTTAATATTATGACTATGCTTTACAAATTATTTAACAAAGTTCTCATTACATTTACAATTATCTTCAAACGGAATCACGTTATAATTAATCGACTGTTCAGAATAGTTGACTAAGCTTTCCCGGATAAAGTTTTCCTTTTATTTTCACATTTTCAACTTGTTTAAAATGCATATCATGTTTTTATACACAGGGTCAATATTCACTTAGTTATGTGATTCATCAAGTGAAACGTTTAGTAATTCTTTGTATGACAGCCATCTTGATTCTTCAATAAATTTACCATGAAATCAAAATAACTTTCTGAATCATGAACCAAGAGTTGTTATACATCAGTTTACTATATACCAATAGTAAAGTGAAAGAAAGCAAATGTTAGACTGACTAACGATTTAACTCTCAGTCTACTCTTTACTAGTTTTGAAAATACATAGGAAATATAAAAGGATAACTAGATATCCTATATTTAAGTGCACAGAAAACAAAATTTGTTGAATTTATTTTTTTGTTTTGTTTTACTTCTAAAAGGCGCCATCATTTAATCTATCACGCTGTCCATAAAACAAAATAAAATTATTATCAGAACAAGAAAGTAGAATTAGATTGTTCAATTTTCTGTTAGTTTATAGTATCATTTTTTTTGAACAATTATGATGTAAGAGAGAAGAAAGAAAATAGATCACCTTACTTATTCATTGAAACAGTGAATCAGTTTTTCGAAAAATATATAATGTTTAAGGACAATACTAGTTGATTTCATCGAGAACGTTGAAATTCGGTCCGGCAAATGACGATTTCCATTACAAAAATAGGAATGTTTTCGGAAAAGCGAATATTTTGATCTCTGTTCAACCTCTTGCTATCGTCTGTTCAATGAATTAAGTTCGCTTCATTACAAGACAGGAAAAATAATTTAATTTTTGTGTTATCAATTTGTTTTCATAAAAAAAGATGAAGCCAGTCGACATCCAATATCTTAATGGTAGCATTTCTGTTCATGATACTAGATGACGGAGTTTCGACTTACTAGAGGACTGTAGGTTCCCGTCAAGGTTTATGACAAGTAAAACTAGGCGTTAAATATAAATAGATAGTTTTATGAGAACTGTTATAAATCATGATAGGTGAATGCATTATTTTCTGTGAAAAATGACTGGGATGAAATTGACAAAATAAACTGCATTCGCCTATTTTAAGCCAGCGTATTTATGAGATCATGAGTGATTAGCAGCGCACTCAGATGGCGCACGCTGATAAACTGCTGCAAAGTTACCGACTAGATCTCAGCACCGATTTTTTAGTTCATAGAAGTGAACTCAATATCACTTAGTTTCTATTTTTACCGATATTTTGGGTGAAATTATCCGTTATGTTCCTAACCATATGCTGTTCATCTGAAGATTTAACTAGTTTGAAGAGAAAACTGACCTACCTGAGAGAAAAATATTTTTTCTATCAAATAAACATTCTCTAGATCTCTAAATTGCACAAATTAAGTTTCAATATCTTATTAAATCAGTACCATAGAAGATCAGGGGATAGACAGAAATTATTGGTTGGTCTACATCATCATTAAAGTGTATCAAAAGTCCTCATGAAACTGCTTCTGTTTGTGAGTCCTCAGCAATAGAAAATAGCCAGTCTATTACTGACTTATTCAGTAGAATATAATTATAACATACAGTTAAACAAATATGAAATCAGTTACTACTCAGCAGTGCATACATACCGATAAGAAGATGTATTTCATGATTTTTCTAAGAGATATTGATTTCTCACTACTTATGCATCCTCCTTTAACGGCATTATGGTATCAAGTTTAAAAAAATAAAATAAAATCATCCAAAGTCCCATATTTTGATAAGCTATCTATTAAATGATTCCTTATTTAATAGATGCATTCATACCTTTTTCTTAGAGATAGGTATCATTGCAGATAAATATTTCAGTTGAATTTTACTCTTTTTATTATTAACATACACACTGACAGGTAGACATATATTTAAGATTTTTCCCCTGAAAAGATCCTGATTAATGAACTATGCAGTAATATTTTGTTTAACAGTGGACAATTAACTATTTTTCATTCGTTCGTCAGTGACTTTTGTCCAAAATCATTTATCAATCAAAACAAACCCAAGAAATATTCTCTGATGAAATTTATTCCAAAGATAAAGGCTGGTCAACGCATATTTGATTAAAATATAGCATTTTGTCTCTACCAATTTATCAAACTATCATCTGAACATTATAGTCGAAATGGTCATAAATGAAATTAATAAATCCCTAGAAAACGATCATTTGCAACCAAGCTCATCAAAACACTGATTCAGAACATAAAAATATAATTTTACCAGCTCAGTTCTCCATAATGTTAGAAGAGATGGTTTCATCCATTACGTCAGAAAAAGCTCAGCTAAAAGTAGCAAACGTGATGCCCTGTAGTATATTTCTCAATAAACTGTAAAAGATATCTGTCTTGAACAATTTTATTGATTATTTTTAAAACAGATGTGTCTTGGAAATTTATGCTGCAATTATCATTTTTTGTGAATCAATCTCTTAGTGCATGTTTTTTTATTATTCAATTAGATTTTGCGTCGTCGTCATGATGCACTTTAATAAATTTTAGGTCTACAAAAACAAGGGATTTGAAAAAAGGAGTCATATTGCTTCTGATAAATAATCATACTTCTGTCAACATCAACAGTGATTATTGTTGAAAACAACGCTTAGTTTATTTCATAAATTTTATCACATCATTACTTTGTGATTGCATAGACTTTGATTATTCCATTAGTCTTCTAGTCGTTTACATGACCTTGAACAAGTAAGCAGATAAACAAGAGAGTTAAAAATATTACCGGAACAACCACTGTCATTCATTGTTGTTAATATGATTGTTAAGGTTACTGCTGTTATTACTACTACACTGTTCAACTAAACACAACTTCATGGTTTTCTGTTTATCTATACAGTACAGTTGTTTAAATAATGTTTTAAACTAGTAACTAAACAATTCTATTATAATTGGATTCAATCCATTTTCACAATACTTCCATATGCTGTAAATTTTTATCAGTGGTATACATGCTACGTTTAATGACATTACTGACATTGATAATCACTGAATAATTTCTGATTAAATAATAATTGTAACAATGACATTGATGAATGGGATTTTTTCAGTGTTTTAGTTTCCGGTTAGGATGGCGTAATTTGTTAACAACTGAGGTTATTACTAAACTTACCATCATCCCACTTTATGAGGTATAATAGATTTAGTTTTAAAACCAAAAATGCATGTTATGACGTTAAATTTTTTTTAATTATGTTTGAACGATGGCTAGTAGTGGTTTCTAAGAGGTTCAGTTTATCGTATTTCATACTAATCAACTGATTATGCTTGTATTGCAGCGTAGATGCTCACATCATCAGTTGAACTGAGTCATTTTCTTTTAAACTATCAATTACGCTATCCCCTGAACCACTAAGTTCAAATAAATATTAGCTGGTGCAAGTGGTATAAATTTAATTTCATATTTATAAATATTAGGACCCAAAAAAATTAGTTGAAATAAACTGTAAAACACCTTAGTTGATTGATTTCTGGGTTGCTTTATTCAAGTAGAAATATATTATACATTTATTGTTTCAAAGGATCATAGTAAATAACTATCAATAAATAATATGTTTAATCGTCACAGTTTTGTAGTTAGGATAATCATCAATTTGTTTCGTTGAACATCAATCACAAGTGTTTTGATGATGTATATATATAAAGGAATACCATCTGAACAAATGGACGAGCATTATCTGATTGTTACTGTTCAATTATGTTGTAATATTTTGTCATTACCTGTTATCGTTGGATCGAATTAGCGAGTCATTTGTGGATATAATCATAACTAACACAACTATCTATCAATGGGAATTGCTAGATATTGTATCTGCAAGATGAAAATTGAAGAAGTCGAAATAATTTTATGTGAAATGATAACTGTCCGAAAAGAGGAAATGGGTTCGAAAGATAAGACTTGAGAAATATCATCGAGAAATAAGAATTAATAGAAAAAGTGTGAAGCTGATTTTTAAACATGTTACCAATACTTGTTATTCATATGTTACATTCATTAATTAAACATTGACAAACACCTTTAAACAGAATTTTGCACATTCAAGAATAACAAATATGGCATCTTCTCACTGTTACTTATCTAAATCTGGCTGTTCCTAGTTATTTGTGATTTGACGCAAGCCAATACATTTAGGAAAGAGAAGTAATCATAGATAGATTTTGTTAAAATGCTAAGTAAACTTCATGAAGAATAAAAGTTCTTCAACTTATTAGTTTTTTTTCATTGATATATCTAGCATAAACTAGTCTGTCTTAAATAAATGTTCAAACAATGTTATTATCAAATTGTGGAGAGTAAATGATCTATTTTCAATAGTGTTACTGCGACTACTATTGAAAATTATTAATTTTTTCTACATACATTCTCACTACTTTAACAAATCGTATTCATCAAATCAAAAAACAAAAAAAACTATTTATCCTTTTGTTTTTTTTTATAAATATTAGCGTGTTTTTTTTGTTTTTGATACCAAACTGTATTCCAATTAAGAATGATGAAAATCGAACAACTGTTCTATTTCTTATACCATTCATTCACTTTTGTTGTTTTCATGGAAGACCATCATCATCTTAGTTGCAGTTTTATTCCCAACTTAATTCAGCTATACATAAAAGTCATTTTTCATTGAACTAGTTGGTAAAATTAACTTAATAATAGAGAGTTTAGTGAAAGTAACTAACTACACGCGCATAGTTAAACAGTAGTATACGAACTAGTTTTCTGTTTCATATGTTTCTCTAATTTAACTAAATTTCTAATCGGTGAGAGTAATGCATTCATATTATTTGGCTGAGTCATTTTGAATGTTATACAGTAAAAAATGATCAATTGAATAATGCACAAAACGAAAATTTTATAACTAAAGAATCGGAATCTTAGTTTGGGCAATAGTAGTGAATGTGTAATATTAATTTTACATGCTTGAAGTTTACAATTATTTAAGGAAGTGAAGTATGTAAAGATATTTTGAAATAAAGTGAAATGAAGATTGTTGAATAGTTCTATTTGAATTTTATCATGATACTACGTAATTTGCACCCTTTCTTAGTAAATTGTTGACCCAAAAAGGAAAATGTTTATTGATGTAAAATCCACATACTGTTTGTAAAATGAATTTAGCTAATAATTTCTATTTCATGGATAGTATGGAGGAGAGCAGATTGGCTATACTATTGCAATCTGCCTGAATTCTATGACTTTGGATTTACAAGTTCACTAGGGAAATTGGACCAAATAAAATCTGTTTATTAACGGTTCAATAACGATGTCTCTATACGTTCAATAAATTTGGCTTTATTGCTCATTGTTAAAGCACTTTACTATGGAAATTTCTGTTTAGATGCAAAACTTGGCTTTATGATAATTTCAGGAGGGGTAATCTTCGTCAGCTAATAGAATTATTGAGGTAGTAGAAATAATTATCTGACCTACATTTAGACTGATTACAATATATCACATTTTAAGACATCGATTTTCTTGCTAATCAATGACTGGTTTTTGTTGGACATTTACTTCATCTAAATAGAGAAAGTGAAATTGAATTTTCAGAGATCGAAGGCTCAATTTAAAACAACAGTGATTGGCACATTTCGTGTTGTTTCTATGCCCGTAATCGCCACTTATTCTCACTTATCCTTAGTGAGACAGTGAATAAACTTCGCATAAAAAGCGCAATGATTTCATCATGTTTCCCGTTCGTATTAGGAAATTCTACAGCCAGTGTAAACTTCATTTTATAATCTGTCAATTAAACTAGTTGCCAATACTTGTTAGTTTTATTTCAAGAAGTGTTTTCATATAAACCATTTACACATAAAAATTGATTATTGAACAATATCATTGTTTGGTCAAAATTATAAATTATAGTCTTTTCATCAATAACTAGTAATTCAAAAGAGTATATCAAAAAATTTTTCAATACAATGAATTTTACTTCTAACTAGATTGTTTTCATAGTTCCAAATAATGTGACATTTACTGGTAAATCATCAGATGAACAAATAATTAATTAGGCATATAAAATAAACTCTCAATAAATTGACTCAAAGCAAAAAAGTATATTAGTCTTGAAATCAAAGAACCGTAAGAGAAAATACATAAAATTGTTCTTTACTAGTAAACTGGAAGAATAATAAATGAAGCATAGAATATACTATTTATAAATAAATATTGTAGGCTATCAAGCGTAAAAGATAGGGGAATATACAACATTGTTAATCCTTCATACGTTCTAAATGAATATCTAGTTTACTGAAATGAATTGGTCAAATTATAGTTGTGATATGTAACAGTGATGCAAGAATTATTATTCTATTCGGTGCATTCTCTCTTAACAGACTAACACTTAACATTTCCAAAATAGCCATCATTATTAAGAAGGGATTGAAGTGAAAGTCAAGTTGACTAAAACTATCCGATCCAAACAATTATATTGTTCATGTTATAATGCAGAATTTGATAAACATGTAGGTTATCAAGTAGTAAAGTATATGAATTCGACTTATTTCAATAAAGGTGGATAATCTACACAGTGAGAAATATAATTAGAATTTATGCATTCTTGAAGTTTATCAAAGATGAGACTGATTTCATTTTGTATTTAATGCTACATTAACTTCATGGGGCATATCCATTAACAAGTTTTCCTCAACCATGTAATTAGCAGGTATGAAGGAGAATAATCTTTTACATTGCTTATAAATGTATTTCGAAAAATGATTAGATATTGAACATCATCTCTTCTGCACATGAATTTAAACAGAAACCTATCTATGTATCATTACAATTATTAACTAATTAAATAGTGATTTAGTAAGAATTTTCGGATGAATTGATTAACTGAAATCTGTAAAAAAATAGTGTTTAGTTTATTCAGCGTGCATTTTTGACAAATTCCCATAAACGGAAACTCATTTATGACTATTAATCTTTTTTTGACATACAAACATGGCTTCCTATATGACGATAATAATAATAATTAATATCGCATTAAAAATTGGAGTAAAAAACTTCCGTAACTTCTCATGAACTATGCTTTTTAAATACTTGTTGTGTTCAAACATATTTATAGGGATAACTCACTACCGAAACACACACTATAAATAGTGATTAAGTGAATATTTCTAATTGTATTATTGTTTTACTATAATACCAAAAGGGAAATCATGACTTGACCAATATCAGACCACTATTAGAAACCTGAAAGAACTGGTCATCCGTTTTGTCCTGGTATGAGACTCATCAGCAGTGCGCATCCATGACCTTCGCAAGCGGGGATCGAACACGGGACCTTCCGTTTCACAGATGAATGACTAACTTCTAGAGCACTGAACCTGTATCTTATGGTGTTAATGTCGAACTTTATTCAATCCACGCTTCATGATTGCAATGAAACTCAACAATCTCCACAGGCTTACATAGACTATTTATTAATTGTTAAACAACTTTTCACCAGTTAAACAATATTTTCCTCTTCAGTCAAAATATTTCATTATGAATATTTAATCTACCGTCATTGGGATATTTTCGTTTAGCATAATTTTTTCGTTCAACTATTTTAGAAATCATTATACGATCTCATGGAAGGGCTTTGTATATTCATGAGAAAATTAACTCAGAAATTAATTTTTAAAGTTCTAGTGAAAAGTCAAAACTTTTAGTGTTCAATCATGTTGATTGTAATAAGTTTATCACTGATATGAAAAGATATTCATCATTACATTAAAAATATTCAATGTTTTAAATGTTTCACTGTTTGGTCGTTATAAATATAATGATTTCTTGCCATTTTATAACTATCAAACGCTTAAGTTTACATCTGACAAAACTAAACAATTTTTCATGATATGCGGATTTAATCACTTTTTATTGTTTTACTGATAATAAAACTAGTTCGTTGAAGTATGTTTTATCTTCGTTGTATGATAACACACAGCACATTAGGCTTTCATATTATTATTATTATTATTATTATTATTATTATTATGAACACTGTAGGAAACCAATATACATCGACAAATAGAAATTTCCCACTAAATTCTATTGTCATTTTTTTTAATGCGAATTAATATTTTGACTAGTCAATATCTGTAAAGTTTTAATGATAAAATTTTTTAAAAAAATAATTTAACTCTGTGAAATTTTAATGATTATAAAGAGAGAAATTAACTAAATTTTTTTATACATCATTCATTGAAGTTATAAAAATCAGTGGTTGAAATAAAGATTAACATGTTGATATAGTGATCTAAGTCGTTTTGTGAAAAATTACAACAATACTGACAAATAATAAGTTGTTCTTGAAGTAAAACTTTATATCATCATTCATTCAATGTTTCATACTAGCTAGTGCCGGTAACCATAGCTAAGTAATATAAATCTGAGTTCATATGAGCTACAATGTAGTGGATTGACTTGTTTGATCAAAAGTAATGATTCTATGATCATCTTTGTACGCTGTTTTCCTGAAAAAATGGGAGATTGGTTGGTCGAGATGTATTTAAAATGGTAGAAACAAACAACTTCAGACTATTGAGGAAGTATGGTTTGTGTTTAGTTGGAAAAAGGATTAAAAAATAACCTTTACTTTATGGACAACTGCATAATCTTCATGACCGGTGATTCTATAGAATGCTTCATAAGCAGAATATTTACATGAACCAAGATATACTATGACAGTAACCTGATTAAAAAGGAATATATGCTATAAAGAATGATATACATATCAATAATTTACAGTGGACTTATCAATAATTAGTGACCGATACCGGGAATGTCGAACCCTTCTTAGTTCTGATCGAATTATATCGATAAATGTGCAATGTGATCACCAATCGAATCCGTTAGGGAGAATCAAAACTTCAATTACACCTTACTGATGAGCCCTAAACAGAGCGAAACTCAGGTCCATGGTTTACTGAAATACACTTAAACGAAATAGAAGACATTTTTAATGAGAAAAGCAAATTATGAAAAACCTTGACGATGAATGATGTGGTAGACAGAATTAAAAAACAAATGAATGACTCATTGAAACATAGTAAAAAACATTTTATTTTGGATAAATTGTTCAAAATGTTGAAACCGACGGGAACGATGACACCGATTTATATACCAAAAGTATATAAATCTGCCTCGCCCCTTCCACCCATTTTACAATAAGAAATTATTCGTTATCGTATAGCTGAACATTATCGATCCTGGTTGAGGAAAAGATTGGTAAGAGTGTTTAAGAGTTCTATTGTCGCCCCTTCGGTGGATATAAAACATCATGTTGACCTGAATAAAACTTTTAACATCATCCATAACATTCTATCAAATTTACCACACGGTTTACAAGTTCGTCTTTTGCATGTTTCTGAAGCTATCAGAATCCATGTTCATAAATCAAAACTTTACATTCCAAAGAAGTTTTTGTACACACTCTCTGCCGTGGCCATCGGTATGACAGCGAGTTGTAGTTGAACTTTGATTAACCTCATTCTTTCAAAATATTCAAACAATTTTTTAATTCTTTTTCCGTAAGTTGGCATTTTCTCAACAGCGATTTCTCGCTTCCTGCATTACAATGACATTTCATCAAAATATTGTCTTAATTCTTTTATATACCTACTGACATACGTGTAACACAGAAACTATCTACTCGATGTCCAACTTTTTTCGATCTTTTAATCACTTTGATTATTAGAGTAATTTACCTCCCAGTTACACAATATAATTTATTAATCAATGTGACATTAAATGATCATTATATTATATAATCACTCGATGAGTATGATACCGGCTCAATGGTCTGATGGTTAGACGTTCGCGCACATATACCGAAGGTCCTGGGTTCGAATCCTGCGGGGTGCAGGAGTCGAGGAGTCCCATACCAGGACGAAACGGCCGTCCAGTGCTTCCAGGTTTCCAACTGTGGTCTAACATTGATCGATTCATGGTTTCAAAAATGTGTAACTTAACAATCTTCACAACCCCGTAATGTAAAATAATTTCATCAGGAATTAAATTGCTAAGATGTAAAATTGTTTCCATGACCCCATGTCTCCATTAGCCATCGATCAATCAGGCAAGTTTTACTAATCGTCTGAATGAAAACCTAGTTTCTGATGAATATAAACTAGTCTACTTCAAAGGAGTAGTATTTCACAAATCACATCTATAATATGGTTTTACATGTCTGTGTCGAACAACGAGGCTGATAATAATTTTCAAGAAATGTCTACTGGCGTCGGATTTTTAAATGAGGAAGAGTTAGCCGGACAATTAACAGTTAACGGGAATCAAGCTTTCTGTCACTCTATTATTTGTAATAGTCATCTCAAAAAGAGCGAATTTTATATTAAATATATATGCAGAATGAAAGGACATTGTCAGTGGCTAACAATATCTTCACCAACATGAAGGTATGTTTTTTCAATATCCAGCCATTGGTTGTAGATGTCTTCCCTTTGCCCATGTTCATACGGTTGATGGATTTTCACCGTAATCAGATGGTCAGCGATTCACAACAATGTTTTACTACGCACTGATAGTGGGCGAAGCCCATGGTCCTGTCGTTTGATAGAAGACAGAATTGAGAGCATGCTACCTTTACTGTTGTTTGAAGCTGCACCCTTTATTGTAAGAAATTACGTGAACGGAATCTACAGAAAGCCAATCATTTTACATGATGTCTGCAGTATACGTTGTCTTGTACTTAAACAGACAAAACTTCCAGGTCAGCATGAGATTTTTCCTAATGTTGACTTAATAAGTAGTTTTGAAACCTCCGCAACGTACTTGATGCATCTGGGAGGCAAATCACAGATCTAGCATTACGGAGACGGTCAAATATATTGCTATTTCTTTTGTACAGAAGAAGATAAGAACTTAGCTTGCCGCCAACTATTACAACCACCGACAAAAAAGATGGGTCTTTGACTAGACTAAATATTCTTTGTTCATGCATTGTGACCGGTCATCTCGCCTGTTATGTACGATTAGGCACTGAAGAGCTACTGTGTATGAAAAGTCATGGTAATGATGTATGATGGGCGGACCTCTTTACAGCCACCTGACTAAACGATTTAACAGTCTTCCACTTTTATCGAGGCTGATAGAAATCCTAAAAAATTGAGGACAGAATATGTTTATATTGACTTTTAATTCTTAAGTATAAATTTCTGTAGCAGTTTACACAGTTATTCTAACTATCTAATCACAATTTTCAATACAAATGTCAAGATGGTTCTACTATACGGAGTGGAAACTTGGAAAAATACCAAAGCCATCATCCAGAAGATACAATGATTTATTGAAAGTTGTCTATGCAAAATACTGAGGATCCATTGGCCAGACACCAACAGCAACAACCTAATGTGGGAAAGAACAAACCAGATTCCTGTGGAGGTAGAAATCAGGAAGAAGCACTGGAAGTGGGTGGGACACACTGCGTAAATCACTCAACTGCATCACAAGACAAGCACTCACATGGGAGCCTCAAGGACAAAGTAAAAGAGGAAGGCCAATGAACACATTATGCCAAGAAATAGAAACAGACATGAGAAGAATGCACAAAGATTGGCCAGAACTGAAAAGGAAAACCTAGGACAGAGTAGGTTGGAGAATACTAGTGGGCGGCCTATGCTCCATTGAGGGTGACAGGCGTAAGGGAGTAGATGTAAAAGTATAGGTGAATGTAGATTAAATTTGCTTAAACTATCTAAAATGGTTTTAATTTTCGCCCTGATAGTTAGGATTGCAATTGATCAGTCTTATTTGGCATCTAAATGAAATACATAACGTCACTGAATTCTGTTATCTTCTCACTTTAGTTTTGAACTAAATTCTAACAAGTAATTTGTCTATGAGTAGTTGCATGTGGAAGATGATTGCTCCGAATATAATTATTTATGTGAGTCAGTTATTACAATGGTTGTTATCGCCGTATAAATCCCACCAATTTACTCTGTGCTAATTTATTTCATAGTTTATTAATGCCAACAAAAATTGGTATTAGCCATGACGTTCATTTCCTTCTGCATCAATCACACTCACATAGTAGATTTTGTTTTCGAAATAAAATTGAATGTATCCTGCAGTCCGATATTAAGAAAGCAAATCGTTAGCAAAGTAAAAACACTTAAAAAAAAATACCTTCATACACTTCAAGTCAGTAGACAATAATATGGTCATAGTCAGTGGGTTCCTATCATTTTTAATATTATTGGTCTGAAGTGTATGTCCCTACATCATTCCTACTTATATTAATAATATTTTTCTCTACCCAACACTAATGTCTATTTACAGATTGTTTCCCAATTTTGCTGTTCATTAGTTTAACAATCATTTCAAGGTCATTCAACCTAATTCACCCATACGAACATCATTTATTCCAATTTAAATGCACTCTCTTTACTAGTTATTATTGTTATAATTATTTCATTGGTATTTTTTTTTCGCTTGATGCTTGATATAAAAGCATTATCATCATTTTGATTAATAATATACATTGGCACATAACAGTGTTATTTTTTTTATATTTATATAATAACAATATGAGATCATGGTGTATGACTTGCTTGGACTTGTTTATATTTTTCAGTATGCATACACATATTTCAGCCTAAAGGGACTACAGAATGTTTTCATTGAATATACTGTTTCTAAATGGATACCGGATGTTTATATGTACGTATGGACATACATACACTTTCTTATTGTTTTGAAGTCTGAATTGTTAAAACTAACTGCACAAATCAACACTGTTTAAGTATGTATACAAGGGCAGCTTTTCAAATGGTCTGTCCGTGTAATAGGCAATCAACACTAATGCACAAATATATATCTACACATTGTATGTGCCTTTATCGCTCATTGTTCGAAGATTCTCTGACCATGTATGATGGTTTACACTTTACAATTCATACTATTCACCATGGGTAAATGTTTTGAATTTGTGAATAGATATTTTAAAAAGCAAAACGAGTAAATTAAATTATAATCACTTCTAACGTTGTTAATAATACAAGAATTGCTTGATGATTATGAATTTTTATCGATAAGAAATTCTGGAATTGTTACTACTATGAACCTCTTCTAAATCGAAATTCAACTGTTTCAGTCTATTGTATGATGAATTATTTATATTGCGGTTATTATCAGCTGACGTTAATTTTATGGATTTTGTACTGGATTTTACTATTATCAAGAAAATGTTTAGCGGCTGATGAGATTGAGTTACGTCTCCGTATGCGTGAGGAGACTGCACCATCTACACGTATTGGTTCAGTTATATCAAGTTTACCTGTAAAACTACGATCACAAATGCATTTTTTAACTGATAGTACATTTTTTACAGTCACACCAACAAGCGGTGAAATACGTGTTGGACGTTTGATTGATCGAGAACGATTATGTCCCGAATTTAAACTTTGCTGTGGTGTGATCACATGTGAATTGAAAGCTAGTATTTTTGTTACAAATAAGGCTGCAGGTGAATTCGCCGCTAGTGTCTTATTGAAAGTGGAAATTCAAGATCAAAATGACAATAGACCAACATTCAGTGCACAAAGTCAAACGGTCACTTTATCTGAAGCTACTGCTGTGGGTACATTAATAAATATTAATGCAGCGACTGATGCAGATATTGATCCTGAAAATCAAATACAGCGTTATACTCTTGTCGAGCCCACAGGTACATTTAAACTAGATGTATCTGGACTCCCTAACGTCCGTTTAGAATTATCACATCCACTTGATAGGGAACAAGTAGCTGAATATAAAGCAAGCTTAGAAGCTTGTGATCCTGGTGCATGTACTCGACAAACTCTAGAAATTCAGATTCTTGACGAAAATGATAATAGTCCACGCTTAGCAGACACACAATTTAATAAACAATTGATTGAAAATATTCCAGTTGGTACTGTAGTATTACAACTCAATGCTACTGATATTGATTCAGGTGAAAGAGGCAGGGTTATGTATAATTTTCATGGAAATATTGATTCCGATTTAACTGAAACATTTGAGCTTGTACGAGATACCGGTGAAATTAGACTAAAACGTCCATTAGCAGCAAATATACGTGATAGTTATGAATTTAAAGTTGTTGCATGTGATGCAGTAAACAGAGCATGCAGTGGAAATGAGAATTCAACTGCTAGCATAACATTCACTGTAGAAGATGTGAATAACTTCCCACCATCAATCCATGTTGTAGCTGCTGGAGCAGCACTAGCTACCAGTTCAACTGATCAGAACAAAGAGAGTGACTCAGAACCACCAGGTGAATCAGATCATAACAATTTTAATGAACCAAAACCCGGTGACAAATTAAATATTTTAGAAAATTCTTCACCAAGTCAAATAGCAGTTTTAACTGTTCGTGATGATGACACTGGTGACAATTCTAAAGTATCATGTTCCTTGAACGAAACCAATGGTAACATAGCACTGAATGGTGAAAAAACTACGCAAAAT
Organism: Schistosoma turkestanicum; assembly: GCA_944470395.2. Lineage (NCBI taxonomy): Eukaryota > Metazoa > Platyhelminthes > Trematoda > Strigeidida > Schistosomatidae > Schistosoma > Schistosoma turkestanicum. The sequence continues at coordinate 50,203,939 of OX103979.1, forward strand.
TTCATACTTACGCCTAGTGCACCGGGAATTTATTCATTGCGTACTACCAAAATATTCGATTATGAAACTGAATCAACTGTACGTACAACAGTTGTTTGTCATGATTATGGTAAACCACAACAGTTAACTTCAGCCAGAGTGATTACTGTACAAATTATTGATGTAAATGAATATCAACCGGAATTTTCACGTCGTGTTTATGTTAGTCGAGTACCGGAAAATGCATCACCTGGAATGGATATCCTGACAACTACAGCAATAGATCGAGACAGAGGAGCTGTACTGAGCTATAAATTTGCACCTTCTTTAACTTCATCATCACATGATGGAGAGAAAGATTTTTCTAAATCTGACAGTATACAGTTAGACGATGGAGTTAATCAACACTTTATCATTGAACCACAAACTGGAGTAATACGAACAAGTCAAGTAAGTTTTTATGTATAAAACGACAATGAAAATTGGTTATTATTTTGTGGCTCATAAATATCTGTTGTTTCGTTGAAATCTTATATACTGAAAATAATGTGTAAAATTCAGTAAATTTTCCCGGTCTTAGGTCATTTATTTATTTATTTTTTGAATAGTTGGTGTCTGTTTCATTTTTCTTAAAATAGTCATTATTCTTGCTAAAAGAAGTTTTGCATTTTTTACATATTGATGTGTTATTAAAAAAAAAACTATCACAGTTTAAATTGATTCCTTCATGAGCGCACTCACAAATGCATTCATAAACAACCTTGATAATACTCTTCATTCTATGATCAAAGTATGTTTCACATATTTTAGTACACATTACTGCTTTCCTGGTCTCGCGTTTTATGTAGCCCAAATCGTAGGTGTATAATAGTCTGCGAGCATGTCCGATTTCAAAAGATTATAAATAATATAACAAGTATCTAAATGAACATTGCTAGTGAATTAAGAAACTGAATTGGAAATAACGGTTCGGCGTTTCTCGATTTTCACTGGATGTGTCAGTTAGTCAATTATTAGGCGAGTGGTATATACGCGAACAGAAATCGATCCACGTCAACACCAAGTAAACAACGCCAAAAGATTATCAAGATGTATTTCTAAGTCCTAGCAGTTGCTATAATGTCGGTTTTAGTAAAAAGGGTTCCGTAAAGAGTACGTACTTAAATAATAGTAAGTGATTCGTTGAACTAAAGATGCACAGTAACGTTAAAACTAAGATCTGTGGGAAGAAAAGAGTCAATTTACAAAGCAAAATATTAGGAAATTAAACCAATTTTTGTGAATTTATTCTAATATTAGATATCTTATCTTCAAGAAAGACGTGTTGATTTTTAATTTTCACAGATTTCTATCTTTTCTTCTCAACTTTCGAATATCACTTGGCAATTAGATATCCTTTACAATAGTTACAACAATATGAAGTGTAACCCTAGATACTATATGGTATACTTTTAAATGTGTCAAAAACAAACCGAATTGTTCTACTGAATTTAATCTCTTTATTTTAAAGTTAGCGGTTTCTTTCATAAATAAATTCAAAACAACGGAATTAGACTATAAATTTTTTATGTTTGATATGATTATGTTTGTACAACGAAAGAAGATGAAAAGAAAAGCTTGAATTTTTGTCATAGTTAATTTTATTAAATTTTCAATGTTCTTTTAATATATATATATTTTTAAGTCATCTTGTAAGTGAATTTTTTTTTAGAATAATAATGTATCGCTGCCCTATACATAAATATTTGTGAAACAGATTCAAATTACAATTTCATGCTAACACTCAAATAAACCGAATGATTAATAAGACAAGTTTTGCATGACTCATGACATGCAAAAATAATTACTGTTATCGACCGCCGAAATATATCAAATAGATGTTTTTAATAGGTTTTCTCTCTCAAACTGAATACTCCGTGCTAAACTACGTAACACACACATTTATCACTGTGTTCGTTTAATTAATAAATGAAATCCTAATCTATCAACATAAACGTTCGGTTTTAAGATGGATAAAAAAGTCTGTTTTCATTTTGATCATATATATTGATAATTTAACTTAGATATATAATTCAATATCAACAAGATGACTGAAATATTTGAGGACTAGGTTCTGATCTTGTACTTTGAATCTTTATTACATCTACTCTATTTATTGATATGTTCCACATTGAAATATTCATCGAAAACAGTTTAAAAATAGTTGTACATTATCATAAACCGAAAATAATTACTATGCAAAATTAATCATTGTACACGTTGAAGAATTTGTTCCATACAATTAAATTCAATAATATCAATATTCATCAGTCAATTCATCATTCCTATTTTAAAATATTTTAGTGAAATACAAAATATTGTCATTATCCTTCTATAGAAACGAGACAGAAACTACGTTTGACGTATTCTGTTCTTTGGTAATAAAGTGATACAGAATATCATTTTGTAAGATTACAATATGACTTCCTACACATCTATAACGTCAGATTAATATACTGACATCATGTCTGATATATATATATATATATATATATATATATATATATATATATATATATATATGTACATATATGTTCTATCTTGAAGAATTATTTCTATTCGGCTATCGATTGAATTCGGCTTTCTTATCATATTACAACTTCATTGGATAAGAAAGAAATACTGAATGTGGAAATAAACTGTATGCGTATTAGGTTAAAAGAAAAAAAAAGAAATAACACAAATTTATAAGTTTCGTTATTCGTGTTTAAATTCTGTTTAAATCAATCGATCGGATCCTAGTATACTATGACATACTGCACTGAATAATTTATGGCATATTCGCATAGCTAGGACGATTGTTGATTAAAAGTAATATATTAGTTTCTTTGCTGCTGATTAACAATTATTCCACTCGAGTTGCATATTGTACCACCCATGTAACACATCGTTCAATGAGTGATGTTTGCAACGCATTAACTCTCGTCCAACTGGATTTTCAGATAATGGTTTTTGAAATGTTGAATAAAACTAAAGAGAAATTAAATATGTACCTAGGTTGCTATATTTTCAGAGTTTCACTTGAAACAGACTAGGCCATAGGGTTGTCAACTGTATTTTCCTATCTAGCAATCTATGCTAAATTCTCTTTATTCTTGTTGTCATGCCCACGATTCAGTATTAGGTACTTGAATCAAACCAAACTATTAATACTACTTATATAGATAAGATAATGTTTTGTTGTAAGCATATCATTGTTTAATATTGATTCTGCACTTTATTTATCAATAAAGAAATACTTGAAATATACATATTCAAACATTAAACTAATAAAATATCCAAATGTCACGACCGTATGTCAGATTTTGTTTAAGAAACTGAGACATTTAAATTTTCTTAAATTTACAAAATACTCTTCTGAGAGTGATATTTCATTGAGGATTGATAAAATTATTCGTTGCATAACAAAATCTGCTCTATTTCGTATTAGATCAAACTACTAGCTCTGCTATCAATAATTTTAGCACAACACTATGCATTCATCAAGTCATTTATTATATATATATATATATTTGCTTGTTTCCGCCACGCTTTTCTAAACTCTCTAACTCTTTTGATTTTTTTTTGATTAAATAACTTATGCAAATGAAGACTGTTTCAAGATAGTTTAATGTTAGCAAAAATAATTTTATCATTATATCTAGCCTATCAATGATGAAAACAATTGCCAAATATATTTATACACATTTTATTCACTTGAGATATTAGTGAACACAGTATAATAATAACCTAACACATTAGTTTTTGTTCCTTTTTTTATTTATTTAAAAATTCCAGTTAAACCATTCAAGTATTAATGCATACAGAGGAAAATTGTAGAAAAGCAAATTAATTTAACTTAATTCTAAGTATTAATTCTAGTTATTTTTGTATGGAACTGTACAACTAAGTAATTTCAAGAAAAATGTATCTTTGGTGTCTGAATTAATTTAATATTTCTAATAAAAGTCAATTCCATACATTGAAGAAGAAAAACTGTCATAGTGTTGTAATTATTCATGATGAAAGTATATTAGACAATAAGTTAAATGTTGTAGGCAACGATATGAATGAAACAAACATTATGGCCGTGTTAGGTGTCACTACCAAGGTTTGTCACGATTCCATCAAATTGCCCGGAGTTCGACTCTAAAAGTGGTCGTGAGTACGGGCAGCTGATAAGTTCTAAACGTGTAAGAAACAGGTACTTAACGCTTCCTGGATTCTTAAGTCTGTTTGGTTTAAGCCACTTCGTGATACAACCTATGTTTAAATCACTGAACATCGAGATTAAGTGATCATAGAGAAGAAACTAAATAAAACTTCACTTAGTATATAAAAATAAAGACAACACTCTTCGTTATGTGGAGAACGTTGGAAAAAGTAGCAAGTGTTCATAGTTTTTTGTGAACAAATCATCGCTATACAATTAATCTTACATAAAGTTCTCCGTATTGTGCTTGAGTCAATTATTTTTTAATAAAATTGCAAAAGATCCAGTTGGTGATTATGTGTTAATAAAACTAACCTGAACTACAACAAACAGACAAATGTGAAGTGTAAACAACAAACTAGCAATTTTACTTTATAAAGTTTTTAAATGATTGAAACATAATTGCGAAATTTAATTTGTCAGTTTTCAATATGTCAACTTTAATTATATAATAAAACTTGACCACCTTCAAATTACTGTCATTGTCGAAAGGAAGTCAGTAAATGCAAATTGCGAAGAATTATTTTAGGCAACTAAAGTTAATTTTGAAAATATGGCTAAATTCAATTCACTGTTCTATGTTGTGATACACCATGTTATCATGGTTAAATACATTTCTTTCACACTCTCTTAGCCATTGTAAACATGTTCGTTGATTAGCTTAAATCATTTCAAAATTAAGTACACGAAAAAACAAGGCATTATATGAAATAGCTGGACGATGAATGGAAATTAAGAAGAGTTAAAGTTATATTTCTTCTCATTTGACTAATACGCAGTAACACTTGACAGTGATGTTACAAGCGATTAAAATGAGGAATATTTAATCACTAAAATTATGTCCTGATATTCAACCATTCAATAAAAAGCAAATTACCCAAGTCTTATATTTGAATTTAAGCATTACTCAGCATGAAGTGAATGTTAGTTTTATGTTAGACTTTAAAAATTCCATAACCCATTGTTTTTATCATAACATAAAGGCACGTCAGAGCTTCTAATTAGTTAACAAACGACTGGTTAGGTGATTCTGTGTTCAATTTTAGTCTCTGAGACGCCCTATTTTCCAAATGGATTCAGACTTAACAAGCTTACTGATCAAATATTTTTTCATGAATTCAATGAACTTTTGTATCACCCTTCAAAACTTTATTTTTTAGTTGCAAGCTCAGTATATCTAAATTGATTCAGAAATATATGTTACATAAAGGCTCTATCAATGCTTAGTTTCTTCAACCGTATTATGAATGAGGCGTTAATAATCAACAGTATTAGCTTATTGCTTCTCTAAGTTGCGAACTGTTTGAAGCTGTATTTATGAATTTGTTAGTCTAAAGTCTTCACGTTCATAAGTGAAATATAATATCCGAAAAGTTAGCTATCATTCATTTTTGGTAAAAGCGTTTATTAAAAGTATTTTGCGTAACAGCTTGACCTATACTTTTCTAAATGATATTCCGTACGTCTGTGGTGACCAATTTCTACGTGTTCTTAATCTTCATAATTAGCTCGTTCAGACAATCGTTACTAAATGGTGTCTGACGGTTATAAATCAGGAGGTGAACTTGAAGTGTTGAATACGTTTATTTTGGCATACCACAAAAAGGGATGGCAGATCATATATGTGAGGTCACTACATGTTTCTAGATCGTTTTTGTTATTAACTGCTTTCTTCATATATCATTCATATATCATTTCTTCATATAGTCATTTTCTACCATGACGTCAGAGCCCTTAATACTTTTATTACAGATAAATACTAATCTATGGTATGTAAAATCACACTCTCACCACAGTTAATTAACCTCATTAGTTAAAAATCTTTGCATTCTGTCAGTTGCAACTCTACTCAATATCATATTAAACTACTTTATTAAGATAAACCATCTTACCACTCACTCCTGAACTACTATATTTAAAATAATTAGTCCTTTTGACAAATTTAGATAATCAGATGAAAACATGAAGGTTATCAGAATTATATGATGCATTTGCCCAATACATTTCGAACAACCTGGTCACACATATACGTTATACATAAAATATATAAGAGGTCAACTAGAAAAATCAAAAGGTTAAGGAAACAAAGATAACAATCATAATAATAAAGTACAAAAGCTGGATAGTAAATCAATCAAGGTAGGTTAAGGGTAAGAGAAAACTGTTTCAATTTTCGTATAGCCAAGGTTTCTATGAACCATTGGTACACGTCCTTGAACAGTTTTATACAACTCAGCCAAATTAAGCTCAACCTTATGACCGGTCTCAACCAAATATTTGTCTACTCTGTGATCTCATTTAACCATTGGAATTCATTCGTTTTCGTGGCTATTTAGGCATATACTCAGCCACCTTTAATTGTAGATCACTATTTCCCGTCCATTGTATAAGTATCCACTCGTACATGTAAATTGGTAGATGCAGTGGGATGTGGTGCAGTAGTATATATATTGTTTGGGTTTATGATTAAACACAGACCTTGAATTTTCAGTTATGATAAGTCGGGATTCGTTAAATGTCTTATTTGTAGCCATTTTAAATGTTGGTCTTAGCTTAAGGTTATTTGAGTCACCTCTGAAAATACGACTGGTCCTATTGAATAAGCCCTTTATCAACCCACGTTTGTATCGTACTACATGGTGACCATGAAAACTGACATATTCATGTCGGTTTCAATATACAGAGCGTTTGATAGAACTATCGTCTCTTCTACTAATAAGAATGTCTAGGAAACGGAGCTGGTCATTCATCTCTTGTTCGCATGTAAGATATATGTGCCTTGGAATCGTGTCTAGTTACATTAACAAGACGTTCAAATCTTCATGTTTATCACCCATGACTGTGAAATTATCCATGTACGGCCTATACAGACGTATCTTTAGAATTGAGTTTTTGACTAAATTCTCCACATACGTCATAAACATGTTATCTAGTGCAGGTCCCGAAGCATTGCCTATAGCTATACTATTAATCTATTGCAAAGGTCCCCTCTCTAATTAATTCGAATGAATCTTACAAAGAATAGTGACAAAATTGGTCTCGAAAAGGGTTTATCACTTTGTTAATTATTGTGCAACGACCACGTTTAGGTGGCCGACACATTGATAGGATTGGGAGTAAGGGGATATTGTGCTTATGAATGAAGATGCACTAAACCTGTGAGTTTAAATGAATTTAAATCCTTTTTGTTGATAGCATTCTTGTTAGTAATTTTATTAGATTTCAGTCGACTTTGCTTTCTAATTTATATGGTCCATCATAATCAACATCAACTATAAACTTGCCTTCATCACTGAGAATAAATGTCATTTTACTTTTGTAGTTAGACAACCACACATGATCCTTTATTAAGTTCAACATGATTAATATCATTATTCTTTGATAATTCTTTTAATGGTTTGAAGTGCTGCGAAGTTTTATATGCTCTTTGCCTTGGTCTATCAACATGAAACTGATACACTAAATCCATTAGTCTATCTTTACACCAGCTTTGATTCTCTAAGGATATAGGGGTTAAAGAACTCAGTTTTTCGTAAAGGTTTACGAAATGGGCATTGACGATTAATTCAGACGTTTGTGTTCTAGTGCTTCTTTATCGTGAGCCGGAAACACAATGAAGGATAATTTAGTAACATATCAATCAGGATTGACTGGTAATAAACTGATATAAGAATTATTATCACAGTAGTGTTTTTCGAACTTTCTTTCATTTCTAAAATGATAGTACTGCAAAATTCACTGAATATAATATAACAAACTTTAAGCAATTATTCTAACACTAGTACTAGTCCGATATTATTTTACGCCTTAAGTTAACAAGTACATCTCTAACTTTTTAATAGTTTATGCCAGGAGTCTACTTTCCTACTATGTTCAATCAATTAATACATTAATGGTCTTATTTTATTGAGTTATTTTATCTTAGCCAATCGGAACTTGAACATTTTGGAGAAAATTACTTTTTGTCTCAATGAAAAAAACAACGATACACAAAAAAAAAATTGAGTGCAATTGTTAAAATACTGTTTAAATTTTTCCACTTGATCATTGAATACCAATTAAAATTTAAAGCATTTGAAACTGTAAAATTGTCCAGTATTATTATTATTATTACACTTTACAATCAATGGTAATTAGCATGCACTTTCAGTAATTAATTATCACTAATTCGTATGCTCGAATGATTTTAAAAAAAAATTATTTTTCACTGAACAATTTTGTTTCTAATATGAGAGAGTTATTTGTTAGATTCGGTAAAATAATAAATAAACTAAGGAATTTAACAAAAAATGTTGTTGTTGTTGTTTTGTGAATTTTCTAATGATGTATGTCTGAATTGGCTGCTTATTTGCCAGAAAATGAAACAAATACGCCTACTTAACAAAAATGAACAACAACAACAACAAACTCATTTATTTTAATCACTTTACTTAAGGAAAAAATAATCATAAACAAATAGCAACTGGCTCGCCGCTACCACTACTACTAATAATAATAATACTACTTATATTTGTACTTATGCTAACTTGTTAAAGATAACTGCATCCGTCATCCAAAAAAAAAAATAAGCTCACTTGAAACGACAGTTAAAACCAAGTGTAGAATGAAGTCAATGGTGATACACCACTCCAATATTGGACGTGTGTGTATTAAGGAAATGATAAAAACAACTGACGATTACTATTAAGCGTTACATAAGACGACTATGAATTTTAAGTAGCAAAAAATAAACGACGTAAACATACCACCAATCGATAATAAATTGACTGACAGTTATTGTTTGATAGTCTATCGCTAAGTTTGTACTAAAAACGGCAATGATAGCTTTCATCATGCAATGAAAGAAATGATAAATGTGTAATGACTTTTGTATAAATCTATTTCTTCATTTCCCTTCATTTTGTTGATTGTCTCATCAATCATTTCGGTTGAGTGTGTGTGTGTGTATGTGTGCAAAATTGGTAGTCAGTTGTCGACAATGAGTGATTAGATGAAGTATGAAAACTGTCTTGTCCAAAAATTGTATGTGCTTGGTTTCCTTTTTTTCTTTATTCTCCTCTCAAGAAATTCACACTTTCAATGTTACAAAACATTGAAATATAAATTGACAATTGAATCCTTATAAAAATTTAAGACAAACAGAAAATAGTGACTTTCATCTGTTATCTTTATCATGTGATAGATTAGTTTTCGCTATTTATTTACTCATTTATTGATTACTGTCAATATTGTTGTTCAGTGTTTGTTTGCTTTTTGTTTTCAATGTCAATTTTGTGATTAATCGGGGAAACACTTCATTGTATGCGCATTTTAAAGTCATTTGACAAACGAGATGCGATGCGAAACCCATCTCTATTAACATTGTTCAATAGAAAAAAGCATAGTTTATATGCATTTTATGTAAATCATTTGGTTGCTTGTAAATTACTATTCTACTAATTAATAAAAAAGAACATAACATCTTTCATAGGGAATAGGACAAAAATTGATCAGGTTCAGTTATTCCAAACTGAAATAATTTTTTATCACATTCAAACTGATGTGACATGAAGTGAATGGTTAGAAAAAAAGTTACACTGAGGCATTTATTTATACAACTTGCTGTTGTTTCTTATCTGAACTGTATATTCCTTAATTTGTCTAGTCAACAGGAAAGAGTCAGTTAGGTGAATATGTGTTTCAAAGATAACAAGTAGTCCCTTTTTTAAATTAGGAATCGTGAAGAGTTCATTGATAATAATAGAGATGCAATATATTTAATAAGAAGATGATTTGTTTTTATGAATTTTACGTAATCACAAAAGTGCACTGATGATTATATAAATACTAAAAATAGTACGTTTGAAGTCAACGAATTCAAAGTAACCTTGATATCTTATAGAAAAGATTCCTTAGATTTGCGACTAATTGGGGCATTTTTTCTACAATTGCACTCCAGAAACTGTGACTCTCATACTGACTTGAAATGCATGATAGTATCATATTAGTCAGACATCAAACGCAGGTTAGTTTATTCAACTTAGAACTGTACACACTGATCAAGGTATATTGATACAACGTTTCGTTCAGTACGCAAAAGAATGAAATGATTTGTTAAGCAGTAGCCGAGTGATTGAAAGAAAAATAATCTAATTCTCACTTTACTTGCATTATGTCAGATTCCGTAGAAACACAACTTGAGATCGGTTCTCAGATTTATCGAATCGCTCAACTACTTCGTTTGAAAATAACTTAAGTGTTGCCCATTCCATACCTGTTCAATAAAACCATTATGTTTCGAAATTCCTTATGATAATTGATTCGAAAATATACGTACATTCAATCACTCATAAAGTCATATTTCATACTGATAGATTAATAAACAGATTACCAGTGCATATAATTGTAAATAGATGCACAAAATGTATTTGCATGTAAAAAGTTTCAATCTTAATTAATTATGGCCTTTAGTAAAATTTAGGAGGTCTAAATCATTTTATTTAAGGATTCATAGTCTTGTTTTTCACATAATTTTTCTAACTAAGCTTTCTAAACAAATGATTAAACCACTTTGAAGCATTAAGGAATTTCATACAATAATTATAATGAATGAAAATTGATAAATGAATCATATAAGTTAACTGAACTTTATCGTGTTCACTATAAAATAAACTATTGAACTAAGTAATCAATATTACAGCCATTTACCTTTGGTTACCTACTATACTCCTTCATTATTTAAAGAAACAAAGAAACACATAGGAACATAGTAGTGCGGAATAAATAATTTGCCTTAAGGACTATTCTTCGTTACTTAATTAATAAGATGTAAGAGTGAATAAATGAAAGCGTTAATACTGGGATAGTATACATTCATTCGTAAGTAGAACGGAAAGGATATCCTGGTTTCCATTGCTAGGCATAATCTAAATTTACTGACGAAAACTTCTCAGTTCATTGTTTTATGTAATGTATATACTTCATAACAGTTGATAGTGTGTACACTATCCACATTCAAGGGTGGTATTTTTCTTTAGTATTTTGCCTAAACTGATTTTCCTTTAACAACACAAAAATAGCTAGAACATAATAAGTACAGAGAATATCATATTTTAGAAAGCAATTTCAATCGATTGGTTCTTCTATAATCATAGAACTAAATTATTTGCAAACGTTTTTCATCTATCAAATTATTCAGAATTGATAATATGATCAACTCATGCTTTCATGTTGTGAATATGTTCTTAACAAACTGTCATAAAATGATCAGTCACTGAAATCAAACACTCACGGTGTATAGTTAAACATTTTTATTTCAATTTCCGCACACAAAATGTTTGTCAGTTGTCACTTCTAAAAAGAATAACTTTAAGTATTTAGTAGTTTAGATAAAAGGAGCATGAAAAAAAGCATCGGTAGTTTTTTTTCAAGTTCCACAAGAAAATAATCAATATGCTACAAACTATCCTGTCAACAAACAAATAGCAATGACTCATTTAACTTCCTGCTCAAAATCATTCTTAAACAACTGTTATAATCGGTCCACTTTTCTCAGCAAAATTTAACGATAGAAATGCAATGTTTTGCTTACAAATAGTCGTTCTCTTTATTAAAATACATAACCTGACTAATCTATGTACATAACTAGGAATAATAAATATAAATATGTATAAATCATAAATAAGAGCTTAGAAGTGTTTTTTGTTCATAAAATCACAAAAAACTTACATACACATATACAGTGAATAACATTGAACATTCATTCAACTAGGGAAAAAAAAGAGAATTCGCAACAAAGTAAACATATTTAATTCAAATAACTTTATGAACAATAATATTTTTTTATTCAATGTACAATAAAAAAAAATAATAACGGAACAGTAAACAAAATGTTATTTTCTTTTTATTTCTCACTGAAATCCACTTACATACAGTGAAAGAGTTATTTATTATTGTAAATAATTTTATCATTTGAGTAGATAAACAAAACCGCATATACATTAAACTGTTCAACTGCTTAATTAATTTCTCTTATTTACTAATAAAAGTTTTTTTTTCTGAAGTTTCACTTCACTCTATAAATCTCACTGATAATCTGAAATGTATTGAAATGTATTGAAAAAATAGTAAAATTAAGCAAGATGAGTTTTAGTTCAGAATTAGTTTTGATTGTAAAATAAAAATAGGTAGGCTGAACCTTTACATACGAACCATAAACGTCTGGGGCAAGTATGAATTTAAATAAAGTAATTAGTTATAAAGTTTAAAATTTTACAACATAACATTTTTTTTTCTCGGAACACAGATTACATATGTTTTCTCTAGTGTAACTATGGTTACACTTGTAAACTAGTTTTCTTCCATTTCAATGTTCAGTTGATTTGGTAATATACATTCAAGTGTACCAGTGGTTTTTATTGACTCACTACTTGTAGCAATATTTTTACACCAACTAGACGAAATATTCAAATAAATATGAAGTAAACAGTAGAAGAAGTATTTATTCGGTTTTACTTATGGCTTTCTAAGTGAGATACGCTAAAGCCTAAACTACATTGATGAAATAATTTGAAATTTATGCTTAAAGGCCGTTTAGGTGGAAGGCAGTTGATCACTGAATACAATAGAAGATGGTCGCGCAATATTGTGGATTGATTGAAGTTAAATAATAACACCGTTGTGTGCCCAATCGGTTTTCTACAGATTAAGCTTTCTCGAGCGAGACCACAGGTTCTGATTTCGGTTTCCACATACCGGTCGTGGACGCACACTGCTGGGGTTTCCCATAGAGAGACAAAATGTCTACCCAGTGCTTCCAGGTTTTTTTTAATGGTCGTCTAACGTTGATTAATTCATGCTTTTAATGAAACTCAACAATCTCTACAACCAGAAAAAGTTTTTTGACAACATATTATTCAATATATCTCTTGCGGTTTAAACTCAACGAGATTCTAAACCCTTTCGTTAATAAGATTGTTGCTTTTTTATTATGAATGTATCAAACAACTCAAGCCTGCTATAGAATATTTAATCAATCTCATAATAACTGAGTTCATCTTAAAAAGCAATGCTTTCGAAGTGTTTCGAAAACAAATTTAACAAATAAAATTATCAAAATTAATTTGAACTTTGAATGAAATGATAACATATAATACGGGAAATGTTTTCTCTTGACAAAACATTTTGTAATATGTCGTAATAGGCATAGGGTATTTTGCGTGATCAGGTCAAGATAAGGTAACATTAACATAATTTCATAGCTTGGAATCTAATCAGTCAGAGTAATTTTGTTCATTTTGAATACATTCACTTCATTTATATGACCTGATAAAATCAATATTGAACAATTTTATTCCAAAATAGTTAAAGTGTAAATAAATACTAGTTACTATTGATTCGTATGTCATGATTTTTTCGGTTACTGTTTGAAGCTGAAATTTTGGTATTCATATACGTTTAGCACACTGACAGCAGACAATCTATTTGATTACACGATAGAAGGGTAATGCTTTGAATCAATAACAATTAATCGCCTTCAAATTTTTTCATCGAATCATGGAAAAACATATCTCTACAAGAAGGAATTATACTCATCTCATTCTTTCTAAGCATCATTTATCCGAAGACTCACTAAATGCGTTACTTATAGAAATAACATGGAAGTCATCTTTTGAGATCATAATATCTGTTTATGAAATTGTTTCTTTTTTGTGAACTAATCATATATGCAAGTCAGAAAAGTTGAACACTTCACCATTGTCGTGAACCTTTTCATTACTAACTCTCATCTTAAATTTGTTTTTTTTACCGATGACTTTTTTGATTCTATCAGTTAGTATTCAAGGTTTTCATGTAATCATTGTTATTTTTAAGGATACTGAAAAATTCTTTCTACTATCTATGTGACGTTTCACGTATTTTGCCTTAAGCTTACTTACTACTTACTTACACCTATTATCCCTAATGCAACATAGGCCGCCGACCAGCATTCTCCAACCTACTCTGTCTTGGGCCTTTCTCTGCAATTTTAACTAATTATAGTTTATACTTTTGATGTTTGCTTCCATTTCTCGGCGTAAAGTGTTCTTTGGTTTTCCTTCTTTTCTTTTGTCTTTGAGGATTCCAAGTTGGGGCTTGCCTTGTGACGCAGTTGGGTGCATTCCTCAACATGTGTCCGATTCACCTCCTACGCGCTTTTTCTTAATTTCTTCCTCAGCTGGAATTTAATTTGTTCTTGCTAACCAAAAATAAAAATTCCTTAAGTTTTGGGGAAAAATATAAGTTTAGACATGCTTATTTTGTGTGTTTAGATAAGATTCGTTCTGAAAAAAAATAATCAGTGAACATAAAACACGAAAACAAAACATTTGATTGCATGTAAATTCCTGCATTTCCACTTGTTTCATTATTGTCTGTCTATTTAAGGAGGATAAGTCACATTTGTGTTCGATGTAAGCTAACGTTTAATGGTGTAAACTACATATTACACATTGTAAGTTGCTATATTTTAAATAGTTAATTATAAAACTTCCTATTCTCATCTCTGTCATTCTTTTATCCCATTTTACTTAATTTTATTTTACAGTATGTAAGAAAGATAGCATGCTGTATTAATCTATAAAGTTAACTTATATATAACAATGAAAAACAACATTGTGTTTGTCTCTTCATCGGTTTCCTATTCACGAAATTATTAGACAAAATGCGACAAAAAGAAACACCGGAAATCAAACTTGATTTACAGGAAAACTAGTTTCCTCAGTACTCTTTATCATTCACTTTAAAAATAGATACTGTAAATGAGTAGGGTTTTTTAAAAAGTACCGATACTTATCAGCCGGATATATTGAGTAAACTATGGTAATAGTTTTTGTCAGCGAAGAATACGTGAACAATGTGATTATCTGTGGTTAATCACTTGCATTAGGCTGTTAACAACTTCATCATTAATAATAATATGGACAGAGATAAGTTTAAGCATTGTCATAACGACATTCTAGTTTTTCAGATTTGATCGAGTCATCATTCTGAGTGTTTTCATTATTGACATAAAATTTTCAAATTCATGCATGGATGATGTTACTGCCAATTAGCCTAGAATCATATAACTGTTCACTTATAGTTCAATAAATCCAATTATGTGTATACAAATTTTTAAAACTTAACTTAAATAAAAAACCTAATTCCTTCTTGATCATATCACACGTAATCTAAGACTGGTATTACGTTTTATAAGAATGTTAATGAAAGCGATTGGATCATTCAGTAATTTTATTTGGAAAGAAAGAGGGGACTGACTGTGTGCACTGAAACTAATTCAGCTAATCGAAAAATGTTTTAAATGAGTTTGGAGTGATGGATATTCGTTGTAATTGTTTGACTCATGATTATGATGGCAAGTGTAGTCTAATTCTTGTGATCAGTCACGCCATAAACTCACTAGATTTTTGTCCTCCTGGATACAACAGATTGCGGAAAGTTTTTCATGAGTGTTTTTATGAATTGCTTTTTACCTTAACATTCGTCTCTTTAGTTGAATGAATCTGTTGAAGAGCGAATATTTTCTTTCACATTATTGTTGTTCTTTGGTGGTAACGTTTGTACTTATAGATTAAGAATAGATTGTTTACAGTTTCTTGAATTTCCACTTAGTTTTCTATGAATAATAATTATTATATTACAAAATTTAAGTCTATGCTAAGTAGCTAGCACACATATAACTCAGTTGTTTTTAAATGAAAAACATAAATTACAGATATTTCTTTTTATTCAAAATCAACATAATGGTGAATATTGTTTTTGCCATCTCAATAATACCATTATCATGATCAGTGTAATATATTATTAGGAGCGTTTCCTCGTCCACTGCATTGACTACTTACTTACTTATGCATGTAACCCCAAGTTGAGCATAGGCCGCCCACCAGTATTCTCCAACCTACTATGTCCTGGGTTTCCCTTTTCAGTTCTGGCCAATTTTTGTTCATTCTTCTCGTTTCTTTCTCTATTTCTCGGCATAATGTGTTCATTGGCCTTCCTCTTTTCCTCTGTCCTTGAGGTTCCCAAGCGAGTGCTTGTCTTGTGGTGCAGTTGGCTGCTTTCCGCAATGTGTCCTGCCCACTTCCAGTGCTTCTTCTTGATTTCTTCCTTCACTGGAATCTGATTTGTTGTCTCCCACATTAGGTTGTTGCTGTTGGTGTCTGGCCAACGTATCCTCAGTATTTTGCATAGACAACTTTCAATAAATCATTGTATCTTCTGGATGATGGCTTTCGTAATTTTCCAAGTTTCCACCCTATACAGCAGAACTCTTGACATTTTTATAGAAAATCCTGATTTCGGTGTTTATTGACAGTTGTATGCAGTTCCAGATGTTGTTCCATTGTAGAAATGCAGCACTTACTTTGCCGATCCGCGCCCTCATGTCTGCATCAGATCAACATTAACTATCTGACTTAAGACAAATTACATATGTCTGTACATGACATGTGAGTTACATTGAATAACTGATTACAACGTGTTTTCATTGTAGTTACAATAAAGTTGCTGCAAAAAAAAACAGTATCAATACCAACAGACCCCTGTCTAGGATACACAGCAGAACTTATTTATTTCTAATAGTCCAACAAAACCGAAGTACATAACGAAATGGAATGTTAAATAACTATTCTTATCATTTATGTTCAACATAATCTGGTAAAGTGTTCAGCTTTGATGAATGATTCATCTCTTTTTTACCAGTAAAGTCTTAAAAAAAAATAGTAACCGGATCTTTTGTGATATTTTCCCCATAACAAAAGCAGTTTGTTCATATCTAATTGCTAAAATACTTTGTGAATCTTGATTATCAGTGATTTTAAATTCATGTGCAGGTCTTTTTATGATCATCATTAATGTTCTGCTTTTAAATTTTTTTATTTGCTATGTCCTTAAAAAAGAACGGATGATAACTTAAGGTCAGTGACTATTGAAAATGGAAATGCTTTTATGCATTTATCAGAATGAAACTTATAAATAGCATACTTCAATGAATAATATCAGTAAATGTTTATTTGACAACTGAGATTGGATTCTGAGTAAATTATGAACAGAAATGCAAATCAAATATACAAACAACACATAATCAATATTGTTTACCGTCAGCCCTCCCCCTGTCCCAATGCGGATCATTACTAACAAACTGATGAACACAGAGATTGACATCAAACAAAGTCAACCGATCACTGAATTTGTTCAACTTAAAATTGATCGTAATATCGTCTAAACGTTCAGTTTAAGTGACCCAACTCATTTTAAATTTTATGAAAGCCAAACGTCTGAATTTCAAAAGTGTCTAAATATCATCATTAGTAGTTTGTATTCTAGACGATACATTTTATTCTGGATTTCTGTACATATTTGGAAGGTATTGTGATGGTTATGGTTATGGTTATGTAGGATACTTCTGAACTATGAAAGAATTTCGAATTACCAGATACTCTCTTAGTCATACGATTCGGCAGCAATCAATAACCTTTCACATAACATTTGGTTTTCAAATAGTTAGAAGGTAGGCTATTTACATTTTTTTTATTTCGGCAGATGTTCTTACGCTCAGATAATTTGAAAATATCCTTTTTGCATTCAAGTATGATTTGAAGAAACAAAAGGCATCACTACAAAATAATACTCTAAATAATCAGCTTCAAATTGTCCAGTGAATCAAGATGAAAATTCCATTTTCTTTTATTTCGGATTTCACTCATACTCATTGAGTGCATGCGAAAGGAACTTTATGCTTTCTTTATATACAATGAAACTTTGTATTAAACTGGTGTCCTCTAATTAAAAGTATGGAATAATCCATAAAAATTATTTAGTTCAACACTATATCTGTCGGTATATATATATATATATATATATATATATATATATATATATATATATATATGTATATATACAGGTAGGAAGTCACATATTTAGATGCTGGATGAATATGCTGTTGTATACGTTCAGTACATAATAATCAACTTTTGTAGCCTGATCTTAATGTTTCAAAAGCCATGTGGTTTTTTTCGATATAATAATTGTAAATGTCATATCATCGTGCTGACTAGTCACTTACAATCATCAACACTCTGATTAGGTAACTTAATATTATTTGGATAAAAAAACACGTGAGTGGCAATGACTTAAAAATTAAAAATCTATCCCAATTAAAGTTAATACATTTGAAAGCTTTAGATGATTGCTTGACCATGTGTTTAACTTGAAAAGATGAAGACGAGCCAACAGAAACTTATTTAATAACATAAATCTGCAATGAATACATCTTTCATTTTGAATGTCTTCGCGACAAAATAAAGCTATCAAGAAAAATTAGAAGAAATGTCCAGATATACGTCAAATGCTTGGGTTACTTTTACACCAAAAATGGTTGTAATTTAATTCGCTTAAGTAGTTTTAAATGCATAAAACTTTTTAAAAATAACTTTTCCCACCCCCTTGTAGTCAGTTGGCACAATGATAAATGTTCACGAAATAATATTGAAATTTTTCACCAAAATACGTATGTACAAATTAATACAAGATAATTTAAACTATCACATAAATTATCCTATTGTCTTCGTCAGTTATGGGTGGTCTAGGCTCGGTATTTTTTTTTACCAAATTTCACATCTTTTGTTTTTACTAGAACTATATTACATTGTACCAGCTGTCAAGTTTCGTTCAATTCTTTTTTATCCTAACTAACTCCTCTTTGTTTGTAGTGTGAAATTAACCCATCTTAACTAGATGTCACCTTGAGGAATGAATTAATGCTAACTCTTTAATACTATTACTTAAATAATTTGAAGAAATAAAAAGTGATGACTATTGTCAAAATGAATAAGAAGATATGTTTTTTAATACACGTATCCTATATTTTGAGACTCGTAAGTGGTAGAGGTCTGACCTAAACAGATTTTTAAACGTTCATTGGTATCAAAATAAAATTTATCTTGAATCATTTATGCTCTCATCGATTTCCCTGTATAGAGAACAAACTCCATTGCACTTGACAAATAGTGTTTCCGCTTACTGAAAATTACTAGAATAAACTATGAAATGCTATTTAATTTAGACAGCTTATCATATACTAATGATATACTGGCATTTTATGCATACTAATCAAACAGTAAATGATGACTGTCACATTTTTTTCTTTCAAATCAAGATTGATTACTTACTATATGGAATAAACAAAAGCATTAGATTTATAAGAACCGAAACGTTCATATAAATTTTTAATACTAATGAATTTATGACATTATATAACTGTTTACCTATACTAATAATATAACAGTTCAAAATAGTGAGTGAAATGAAAAACTGTATACTTCAACTCCGTCACAACCTACCACCGGAGCTAAAAATTTTCTCGACCATTTCATAATTATATTACAGTTCCACGATAATAAGAGGGTGAATATTTTATTTTAACAAAATTAACTGTATTCACTTCAGAGAATTTATCATAATGTCAAGTCCGGTGTTCATTAACCTGAGTGATGCATTTTGTTAACTTTTAGTTATGTGACTTTCATAGTGGAGATAAATGAATTTCACATCAACGAGCACTGTTAGTTAAACAATCAACGAAAATTAGGAAGCATTAGATGGATCTTTTGGGCTTCTCAACAGTGGAAGTTGATTGTACAACATTGTGAATTGATCGGAGTTAAACATATCAACCATTAAATACCTGCTCATTGTTAAATACTGTTAAACACTCGCCAGAAGACTGATTTCATGGGATGGCCTGTATTGTTGTAGATGCCACCAAGCAGTTCCGTACTAGAATGAAATAGATGCCAGTGCCCCTTAGTTCCCATTAGCTGTCTCAGATCAACCGATGGTATAAACTATAAAAATTCAGTCATCTTCACAAACACCCTATGCCTTAAAAACTTATAAATCAGCAGACTCCGTTAATTTTTAAAGCTCAGTTTCATACATTTTTTTAAAAAATTTCATGACTAAAGTTCTGTACCTAGAACATCAACCGACTATGTTCAAAGTATCTTAGTATGTGTTTTCAGTTATCCACTTTCCTACTCTTCACACGATTTTTCCTTTTGTTGTAACAATCAAATACACCAACCTTTATCTAAGAAAATCAATAGGTTTTGACAAAAATTGAACAGCCCGAATGCTTTTAACTCCAAATAAACAAATGTCATTTCATGCATAAAATACTTTAATTTATATAATTTACTGATAACTTTACTGTCATAATGCGAGAAAATTCACAGTAGTTGTAAGACAAGTTGCAACAGCATTAAGGTTGGTAGTGATGATGATGATGATGATGACGATGATGCATATAATGCTAGTTATTCACCTTTTAAATCTCTACCACAATCTAACTGAAACTGATACTTCATCTTCATTAAGGCTTGAAATGAAAAAAAAAATAAAAATTTTTTTTTAGTGTGTAGTAAAATTGTGCGCGCAATCAAAATGAATGAATATGATTTATGATGTTGTTTGTGCATTGATTTTTCATTCATATTGCGAATTTGCATAAAAATTTGCACACAATGCAACAACATTGTGTGCGTAAGTGTATATTATATAGTTAAATATTTATAATGTATATGAATTTTTTTTGTTTGGTAACTTTTTAAGGTTAAATATGTATGCTTATGATTAGTGCATTATTACAAATGAATATTAATTGATTCGAAATTGAAGTCATTTGTATTGACATAAAAACAGAGAGAGGTTGAGATTTTTATGAATTTTTAGTCAGTATCCATTTTGTGTTTATTGATTTTGAATGTAAAGGTCCAATGTATTCACATTAAACAGAAACTTGACAATGTGCATATATAAGGTATTTTTTCCTTTCATTTCTTTTTCTCTCACAAACAGATGCACCTATGCAAAGAATCAGATGAATTAGCCTGATATCAATGGATTCAACTGAACTGTTGATGATATTAGTATTTGTAAGATAGCAACCGATATGCGAAATGAGCATATAAATTTTTAATAAGCGGGAAACATAAATGTAATTTGTACAATAGCCTTTTTTAACAACAGTAATTACAAATTTTTCTGAATTTATTGCTTGAATTCCCAGGTATAGTAGTTATAACACTCAATAGACACCACTGAAATTTACTGACTCTTATAAAAACAGAACGAATACTTCATCTGCACCACGAGAAACTTTAGATGAAAGAAAGTATAACTTGCGTTTCCGCTGGTTCGTTAGATGGACACATTTGTTACTTAGCTCATGAAAGTAACATTCCAAACTTGTATGATTATAATATATCTAGGAATTAAGTAATCTTTAATTGATCAAGAATATAATATTCATTGATTTTGGAAAAGACAAAGTTGATTCCAATCGCTTGCCACTGACCCTTGACATCTACTTCAGAATAATTAAAACTCTATGGGTTATTGAGTTAATGTGATTGATATTCACAGTTTCTAACTTTTCTATGAATGTATTGTGAACAATCAGGATAAAAGCAAAATAACCAATCAATTAAATATTTTTGATCACATTTTCTTAGGAGATGTATGTAATGTGTTTGATCGTTTCACCAAGTCTATTGCAGCGAGATGAAGTGTTTCTTTTTAGATTCGAACAATAACTAAATGAAGCAGTTTTCAGTTCACTTTCTTCTTAATCATTATATAAAAAACCAACAATTTAACTATTGACCATTAAGTTTTACCACATTGCAAATCCATAAATTTTATCACGTTAAGTCCTATAAATGAAATTAAATCAGCGAAGGTATGTAAATTATTATTTGACAACAAAGAATAAAGCGTGAAAGATTCAAACTATTACTAATTTCTTATGTAACAACATTTTTAATTGTGATCATTAATTCAAAGTTTCAAATAACCTGTCATGATCACTTAGCGAAACTCATGAGTACTGCATGAATCACCACTGATTGATTAAGATTTCTTTATTAGGTTAAAGTAAAGTATGGTGATTTAGTAAACCAGACAGATCTTTCAAATATACACAATTATCAAAGCGCCTCATGACAACCTGTCATTTGAAACTAATTAACAAACAGGCATTTATTTCTGCTTCTTGAAAATTCAAAAAAAATATTCTGCTAATATACTTTTATTTCATTTGAAAATTAGCTTTCCCATTTCATGAGGTCATTGAAACATAACTAAACCAGTCTTATTAATATATATATAAATATATATATATATAAGAGAGAGAGAAGAATTTATTTGTTCATTATGAATAAATCGGAAGGTGACGAATTTAAAACCTTGGAGAATTATTTTACAAAATCATGAATTAATCAGGACAACAATATTAACCTATCCGATGATCAGAGGGTGACAATAAGTGAATATGAAATTAATTCGATGATAATTTGTTTTACCATATAGAAGAACAATAACTCCGTGATGAGTATTATGTGTGTGAACGCATATGAAAATATGATGAGCTTACTCACAGACGCTTCACAATCACAGACACATGCACACGCTTAGATACAACTTTAAAAAGGTCAGTTTTCATCAGGTCATCAGTATTATGAAAAAAAATTATCCCTTCCCTTTTTCTTAATAATTAGATTGATGACATTTTAAGTTCCTTTGTCTTTTTTAAAAAAATTATTGACCTCGTACTAGGATTATTATTGTTGTTAGTGCAGGAATGCCTTATTGTTATTATTCTCTGTGATTAAAACAGATTAAATAAGATATCCTGTATATTTTTAAGTAAACTTTCTGTCTATTCAATCGTGTCCATTGTTTAAAAAGTCATTGCTTTTTGTCGGATAATTGTATAATCCATAACAAGGTAACACACTAGTCAATATGTGCATTATTGTGTTCCAGAGTAAAAATTTAGTTTTTTTTAAAAAAAATCAGGATAAGACAAATCCTTCCTTTTACACTGGAAGTAAGTCTTTTAACAATGCCGAATTTTCATACGCATATGAAAACTAAAAGTGTTGGTCATTTTTACATTGCTTAATGCTTTTCTCAATCTAACAATTAGTGTTTTAACCCATTTGAAATCATCAATCAATCATTGTTAGACCACCATTAAAAACCTGGAAGCACTGGACGGCCGTTTGGTCCTGGTATGGGACTCATCAGCAGTGCGCATTCACGACTCCTACACCTCACAGGATTCGGACCCCGGACCTTCGGTATTGTGCGCGAACGCCTAACCACTGGGCCATTGTGTAAAAACACTAATCTCCATAACTCTAGATGAAAATACCATAAAATATGCTCATTAGTGACTAGCTTCATGAGGAGATTCTCGGAGTTCTAGTGAGAAGACGTGACCAATGCAGTTCAACCCTGTCGGGTGTAGGCAGTAACTACCAAAGACAAATGGGTGAGGTCGTGCAAAATCCGTAGATCGATTAGAGTTAGACATTAACACCGTTAGATGCCGGCACAGTGATCCAATGGTTAGGCGTTCGCGCACAATACCGAAGGTCCGGGGTCCGAATCCTGTGAGGTGTGGGAGTCGTGAATGCGCACTGCTGATGAGTCCCATACCAGGACCAAACGGCCGTCCAGTGCTTCCAGGTTTTTAATGGTGGTCTAACAATGATTGATTGATGATTTCAAATGTTTTTATCCATTCTACAAACATTCATGATTTTCGGTATTGGCAAACGTGGAATTGGTGTTCTAATAGATATTTCCCATTTTTCCTCATCTGCTGATATACCCTATGTGTTTAAAATTAGCGAAACTTATATCGTTTTATTTGGTCGTTGCTTTGATATATTTATAGACATTTAACACTATGGTAAAATATTTAATCAGGCGACATCTTTATTCTTTAATATGCTTTTCTTCTTAGTTCATGCACACAAAATCATTACGGTTTTATCAATAATGTTGAAACTAATTTTCGCTTTCAATTTCAGTCGATTCCATAGAAATTTTTACTGTCTACCATTCAATCCATAAACTCTAGAACGTTCGTTATACACTACCAAGTTTAGAATTTGCAAACTTTTGAAATTCTTGTCAAATCTTCTTTACATAACTAAAGAATAAAATTAACTTTTTCGCTTTACTTCACTTCTCATAGTGACTGGAGTTGGTTTGTAGGATTTTCTTCTTCAAAAAACACACTAGACTATCATTTCTATCAGACGCATGTTCACAACATTTTATGCTGAATTGTAATTAATAATTAAAAAATCAATTTCGTCATTCTCATTTTCTGAGATTTTTCATATAACCAGTTGTATTCTGAATAAGTGTGAATAAATCCAATGTTTTATTGTTAAACAATTCGATATTTTGGAAATCTCAATCAATTACTTTGTGCTCTCACCTATTTACTTACTAATGACCGTTCATTGTACGATTAAGGTTTTGTTTTGAAGATATCAAAATTGATTGTTAAATGAAAATACAATAGATTAAAATATATCACCGTTAAGAAAGAGTGGTATTCTATATTTATACTTTTAGATGTTCGTCTGTGTGAATTTATGTAACAAGCACCACTCTCTTACTCTCAACTAAATACATGTAAAGAAATACAATTTTACAAATGGTTTACAATTGAATTCTTTTATATGGAATAATGTATGCATACAATGTTTCATAATGTGAAAAAAAACATTGTTGAAATCATGCAATAAATTAACATTTTCTAAACTCTACTGTATATATTTACTGTTGTCCAAGTTAATAACCCTATATCATTGCACTAGATTGTTATTTACAACTTTTATTTATAATTTACAGAAATGAAATAAGAAAGTAAACTAACTTTTATTTAAAACACACTAAAAAATTTTAATGAATTCAAAAGTTGAAAAAAGGATCGAATAGAGAATAGCACATGTTTGAATTCAGCTCAATTTTAGACAAGATAGTATTAAAATTATTGGTTGACCTGGAATGATGAATAATAAGTAGATTTGTGAAGAAGATAGTTTTATAAGGTATAATAGCACGCGCAGAAACACCTAACAGGTTCAGTATGAAATCATTCAGTATTTGACACTGATGATCCTCTTATATATCAAATGCTAAAGTGTCTGTCAAATATAACACTTTTCAATTTTCAGTCAAAACATCAAAAGGGCCGCATTCTCAATTCCAAGTGTTTTGTGATATCGAATGATAGTTATGTAATGGTGCTTCACCCGATGTTGATCCGTATCTAAATCAACTGATAGATTGAAACAGTTTACTGATACAAGATGTCTAACCAACACAAATTGAATGAACAATGAACACAGCAGCCAGTCTATATATATATATATATATATATATATATATATATATATTTGACGGGAAAGCAAGTGAAAAATGTCAGTTATTTAAAACTGGTCTACTGATATACTATTCGTCTTGATAAGATTTGCTATTTTTAGACAAAATTATTCTATTGTTCCGGATACTTATACTGAATTAATGCAATAAGTGGCTTTCATATAGTCGTGGAAATTTTCTCTAGAAAAAAACAGTCAATAACAAATAAAATACAGAAGAATCCATTCAATTATTGATGTAGATATTTTTCGTACTATCTAGTCATGAGTGAAAAATGATTATTCCTTGGTGTTTTGATGAACAATGTACTGAACACATTTATCACCTGTTTATTCAAAGATAGAAGTCCTAATTTCAGAGTAAGCATTGAGTTTGAACGTGGACTTCATAAGAAGAGGAGTATACATGTTGTGCATGATAGGACTTGGTGATTTATTAAAAACTTGCACCTAAATATCATGTCGAACATTACTAACGAGAGGCTGATTAACAAACTTATGAAATTTATTTTTCAATGTCAAAATGGACTTCTACATAACTACTTCATTCATTAATTTGCTCTCATAAAATTAATTTGGTTTATACGGTAGCTACCTAGAAATTAGCCTTAGGCGTTGCTTAATTTCGATTGATCCACTCAAAATAATAGAGCGCATTTTGTGTGTTCTTCACTTCTCAAAGAATTTAAAACTGGAATCTGAATTTTTACTATTAGCAAAATTTGAAAAGTTAGAGCGCATTTTGTGTGTTCTTCACTTCTCAAAGAATTTAAAACTGGAATCTGAATTTTTACTATTAGCAAAATTTGAAAAGTTCACTTCACAAATTCCTATCCTTTGTGTACACAAATATTTTTGCAAAATAGTCTGAACTATCAGACTATATTATGAGAGAAAATTTACAACATCGTAATTCGTTTAAACTCTTATTCAGTTTGCTTATGATGAATATAAAACATTGTACACTAGTAATATGTAAAATAGAGAAATAATTTATTCATTTATAAGTTTTAAATACTATTCAAGTGACCATTATTTTGTAAATTATATCCCATCTTTATTTGCTTTATTTCGATAATGAACAACAACGACTAATATAATCATAATAATAATAATAATTATTATTATTATTTTCATTGAGATTTTACGTCACTTTCATATTGATATTTAAGTAACAGACATACATATATATATATATATATGAGTGAACTGAAGCGTAAGGATAATTATTTCTGAATATTATATTTTGCATATAGCTGTGAACAAATAAGATAAGTGGAACGTGGTTTGAATGAAATTATTTTCTGATATCATTGCACAAGCATCTAAATTAGTAATCAACAGTAGTTTCCTGTGCGTTTATGGATAGCTAAGACGATATATATGTAGTAAACTCATTCATCCATTAATGACAGGTTAATAAATTATATTACTATATGCATACACGTATACATATATAAACCTCTTTAAAGGAAAACTGAAAAATGTGATAGTTAAGAATCATTAGGGATTCTTTATTCCAACTAGATTCTACTGCTACAAAGGCTGCTGCTACACTGATCATCTTCTACATTTGTTGCTGCGTGTGGGATAGAAGAGCTAGATCATCTGAGAAGTCGAAATCATCCAACTGCACCCGAGCTGTACACTGTATTCGATGCATTCCCTCAGTTGTTGATGTCTTCATAATCCAGTCACCCACTAGGAGAAGGAGGAAGAATAAGAGTAAACAGCCTTGGCTAACACCGGTTTACACATGAAATGAGTCTGTGAGCTGCATATATATATATAAACAAAATTTAAATCATAAATAGAAAGAATTCTGTCACAGCCAATTATACCAAAAGAAACGTATCTGAATATCGATTTCCCCAAGCTTACATGTATTCCTTTCTAAAGAGTGCCAGCTAGCATGAAATTAGTGATATAACTAGCTCCGACCATGCAACTTAATTAAAAACTAATTATACAAGTTGCTTATTTCTCTAATAAATAGTAATTATTAATCTATCAGATATTTCTTCGAGAGAAGATAATAGTTACATTAAAATGTAATCCACATGTTTGTATAGTTCAATTTTTCAATAACTGTCGTTCTTAATACATCTAAATTTATTTTAACTCCATAAAACAGATCACGTTCAACATACTTTTCAAAACTAACAATTCGAATGGAATAGTTCATCATAATGATTGACTTTTGTGTTAGTTGGAATGTTTAACAGATGTGCATTGTTCATACACTGTCATATTCTTTCAATTCAATATAATTTAAAATCAGGTAACGTCGGATTTTACGTTTTATTTCTGTTATAAAAGTTCATTTTTATTAGGTATATTCGGCAATATTCTTGAGAAATACGATGAATAATTTTGATATATTATGTTGTTTGGCTGATTAAAGCTATGCAAATAGTGTATGTTATTGATTGTTACTTTCTGTTCATAATTGATACATTGAAAATTTTTCAAGTTTGTTCATTTTTCTATATTCAAACTTTATAAAATTGTTTATAAACTTCTAAGATCTATCTTTAAATGTTCAATAGATCTATTTAAGTTAGACTCTGTTTAAGGTAGTATAGTGATTCTTAGTAGTCTTACATGAACGATGAATTGTTTTTTTACAAAGTAAAACAATATTCATTGTAAAGATATGCATTCAAGTGTACACAGCATATTGTGAATGCAACATTTCATTTAACGCATTCTAATGAACGAGTTCAAATGTATACAGTGTGTTAATGATATAATGTATGATTTTCAACTTTTATTAGCACTTACATAAAACCATACTACAGTAGAATGTAACATACAGATTGGTGAATATGGTATACTATAAGCTGTATCACAAAAGAATTTACAAGATCATTTCTGAATATTTATCTAGAAAAATAAATACATTCGTACCTGCAAGTTAGGCTTACAATTAAAGTTTATTGAATAAAATAATTTAAATTACAAAATTAA
This sequence comes from Schistosoma turkestanicum, assembly GCA_944470395.2. Classification (NCBI taxonomy): domain Eukaryota; kingdom Metazoa; phylum Platyhelminthes; class Trematoda; order Strigeidida; family Schistosomatidae; genus Schistosoma; species Schistosoma turkestanicum. The sequence goes on from OX103979.1 coordinate 50,232,385, forward strand.
TTTTAACTAAATCAACAGTAAAAAAATTTCAATTATATAAATTTATTTATATTCTCTGCTCAATTTAATATTTCATTTACAAATACAGTTAGTTGAAAATAAATTACGATAAGATTATTAAACAACGAAAAGGCATCAATATTAAATTAAACAATTTAAAATATTCAAATGTCATAACAAGTAAGAAAGATTTAAATGAACTGTAAATAATGAAAGCAGTGTTTGAAGTGAAACTTTTGTCCGGAAATTGCCCTAACACATGTGATCAATTTCAAATGTTTTATAATAGTTATAACAATTCAAGTCAGAGAGTAACTTTTCCGGTCGGTGTCCATATGTGCTGAAGAAAGAAACTTCAAATATAATGCTCCATAATTTGCGTTTTTGGTTTAATCAGCGTCAGTTAATATGGAAAATAGGTCTGTTATGTCACTGAATTGTATCTTATCTTAGTTAAATAATTGACAACGACACAATCAAAGTTCACTGTTCATTGCATAAGATTCTGTTGGAAATGGTTTTACTGATATTTGTTACCATGATAACTGTGTCAATATATCCAGCCTAAACCAACATAACGTTGGACTAAACAACTGTGTTTATATTTCGGCGATTTCACATGTCCCAAAGAAGTATTTACTTTTCCATCTCTCTAATAATATATAGATGTTTTGAATTTCTGTGAATAATGAACTTGATAATGCATATCAAGTTGAATCTCTTTACTTGTAGCTATTGCCAATCTTCTGATAATTAAAAAAAAGAATTTGATATTCGACCATTTTAATATTTAGTTGATGTTAAAACTGGACAACCTAAGTCATTGTATGTTTCTTCTCTTGACTTACCTCTGGTCGATACTTCTTTTGTGTGAAGTGAAACAACCTTCGAAAATAAAATTTCTAAGAAGGCCAACTACGAATGAGGATTGTAATATTTGAAACTGTGAAATCAAAATGACACAGAAATTGGATAATTTGAGTTGTCAATGCTCGTCAGCTGATTTCGCCTAATGGTCCTTCAAAAAGTACTAAGACTTGGGAAAAATGATTTAAAAATTTTTGAACAACTGTTCTCAACACTGTATAATTTCGAAATTAAGGCTCTCCATCCATGTAATCGAATCACTGAACATTAAGTTTGTTAACAGAAGGAGTACTCTGACATTAAACAGTTGATAGATTTAAAGATTTATTCTCGCTTTTCATGATGATATTTTTTTTACGAAATAACAAATGGTCATATTTGTAGTGATTTATGAAATATGTTGAAAGATTATAACAGTAAGAATGCATATTAAATGATACTTACAGCTTACCACAGTCTCATTTTATTTCAATGTCAATGTCCTGAAAATTTCATTTCAAGTAAAAGTAATCAAGTGAATCATTCTCTATATGGTAAACCATTTATGTGTTATTAGAAATTTTTTCAAGTGAATTGTTTGTTTATAATATTCTCCCTGAAAAGTATTAAAATTTCACTGAATATCTTTTTTAATTAAATGAATATTACTAGTTGATAAATAATAATGACCTACATTATGTGAGATTAAGCGATCTCAATTATTTTTGTCTTTATTATTACCTATTTTTCACCGATATAATTGACTTTTGGTTAATCCCGGTATACTGAAACAGTAAATAAATAAAAAAACATAAGCCTTACTTATTTTCTAAAATTGGTTTAATTTGCCTAAAGGCTTAATTGTATAAATTTACTCTGTATGTTAAGCTTTGCATTTATGCAAATATACAGCTTATTCGGGTTTGATTTCAAGGCCTATGATTCTTTTCGTTTTTTATTATGTATCTTTCAGGTTCATTAATAAATCTCTGAAAGTATATTTATTACAAGTATATATTGTCATATTGAAATGAAAATTATAGATAACTAATAAACTGCTTTTTTATTTTGTTTCTCAGTAAATTAAGTCATATAAATATAATTATGACAAGTAAATAAGATAAAAAGCCTAACATTTATGTACGAAAAAAAAAAAAGAATTGAACTTTAATTCAAAGTTTAATATGATAAAAAGCAATATTGAAGTTAACATTCAATAGATTGAATTCCTTTTATCAGGTCACTAGATAATAATTATAATGGAAATTTTAAATACTGAAATAAATGACAAATTGCTTTGATAGCTAGAAAAAAATGATGAAACAATTCAGTTGAAAATTATCAAGGATTAAAATTTTATAATATCAAGGTTATATTTGTTCCATAAATAATATGAACATCATATTTATCATAAATAATGATGAACAATTTGAGATTGTTGAATGGATTGTTTACAGACCTCTGATAATAGTTTCTCTTACGTTATGCCGATACTTAGTAAGATGGGTTTTTCACTCTGTTAATTAAAACTTATTCTGTTTTGTGAATGACTAGTCTGTCATGATCTCAAATGGAATTGTAGTATATAGTCAGTAGAGGTTAGCGACAATTCAATACTAGTCTTTATTCATGATGAGGTAAATCTAGTGGCGTAAACGTTTCGTATAATTAGGAAATTAAGTTAATTAAAGGAAGGTAGGTGTTTCAAATGTTTCAGAACCTAGATGCAAGAACTATTAGACCGTATCTGATATTGTAAACCGTTATGATGGCTCCCAGGAGCCGCCATGTGCTCTCAAGAAGCAGGAGAGTTTCCAACTGAACACAACTCGATAAGAGTTTTAGAATTCAGTGTAGCATAAGGTGATTAGATGATGGCATAACATCTCTACGTGCGGATCGGATGATTTTAATGGTGTTTCCACTACATACAGTAGAACTGTCTTGGCGTTCGTATTGGAAATTCTGACCCTTGTGTTGACTGCAATACTGTTGGATTTAGTTCCACATGTTCTTAAATCGTAGACGTACTTCCCTCACCTTCCCAATCCGTAAAGGTTTCTAAATCCTTCCAAGCTTCTCCATCAAATGTGATTTGGTTGTTGAATGTTGTGCTGTATCTCAGAATCTTGATTTATCCTTTGCGTATGTTGAGACCTACTGCTGCTGAGGCTGCTACTACACTGGTCGTCTTCTCCTACATTTATTGCTGCGTGTAGGATAGAAGAGGCATATCATCTGCGAAATCTAGATCGTCCAGCTGCATCCTATCTGTCCACTGTATTCTGTTTCACTTGGAATGAGTCTGTGGGCTGTCCTTGGTGCGCGATTTTTAAGTTCAATCCATCAAAAGAATTGCGTATCCTGTTGATCATATTATCAGGCACACCATAGTGTCGAATAACTTTCGATAGTAACATCCTGTACACACTATCAAATGCTTTATCGTAGCCAGTGAAGTTGATGTACAGTGGTAAATTCCATTCAACGAAATGCTCCACCATGATCCATAATGTTGTAGTTTGGTTGGTACATGACCGATCCTTAAGGAATCCAGCCTGTTGATCTCGAAATCGGTAGCGTAATTAATCTTTCGTCCTGCTCAGAATTTCTGTGTCGAAGTATTTTCTTCGCATTAATAGCAGAGTGATGCCTCCTTAGTTTTCACTCTTGCCAAGATCTCGTTTCTTTGGTATCTTAATGTTCTTCACTTACCCTTCTTGCTTCTAACTCTTGTCGAATACAGCATATACTCTCTAGTACACCTAATTCAACAAAAAATCAATATATAAAATATAGTGCAATGCAGACAAACTCATTTTCACCCAATCTTGTTTTTGACCATCTAAGTTATTAGTTAATGCCTGTAGAAATCATATAAATGCCAATGAAATTTCATTCAATTTTAAAAAGACTTTTTTTGACTGACTAATCTTTTGTTCTGTTTTATTTAAGCACCATTGACATGGTATTCAATTTTTTTTTTATTAATGACTGATGTTTATCTACCATATTAGTTAACTTAGACATGCTTAAATTGTTACTTGGATATGCTGATAATAATTTGTGTGTGAAAATAATTCAATGATCAGTATATTAGTTTTTATCCAGTAAAATAAAGTATAAATGTTTAATTGAGATATCGGATAATTTGCTATCGTAAAAGCAGCATGACTTTTCAGTGACAAACCTAAACGTGATAATTTTATGTCTCTTTTATTTTGAATACGTTTAATGATAAAAATGCTTACGAATTTGAAGTTATAAATGCTCATTGTTGATCTAATACATAAATGACATATTATCAGTCGTTTGATTACAGAATGTAAGTTCTTATCATAAAACAAGAGTGTTATTTGTTGCATGAATCAAGACTCGAATTATGACAGGTTTTATAACTTTTTTAAAATTAATATGGGATTACTTGTCAACGAGTCTGAAATATTCGATGACGATGTGGTATTCAACAATCTACAAACATATTTAAGATAAGAATATCTAAATTTCAAACTCTCCAACAACACTGCTAAGTCCCATGAATAAGAAAACTGTTAAACGCGCTAACTGTTGAATATAAACTAATTTTCACATTGATTAACGTGTTCTTGGATTATTACTGGCATTTAAAGTCAGTTTTATCAAAGTAAAAGTCTCCGTAACCACAACAAACCTACCAACACTTAAGCCATATATCTAAGTGTAATGTTTCGTTTTCTTTCCTAGAACATATATACTTGTCTAGTAATAACGAAAAATGCATACTCTAACATCCAGTATTCATTGGTTTATGTGTTTGCATAATTTAGTGATTTCAGAGTATAAGTTTAAATTAATTAATTATTTATCGAACTTCCAACTATTGTATCTCACATTTCTTTATATAGTGATACATTTATATTAACATAATTCATGTTTTATTTTGTAAATGATAAAAACATCTGAAATCAAATTTCAAGAAAAAAAAATTAAAGACCTATTCTATTTTTTCATATTATACTCACAAAATTTGACCACATCCTTGTATTGTAAAGCAGCCTATAAATTATTGTAAGTATCCATAAGTTATTCAGTAAGGAGGTGGCTTATTGGTTAAAATATTTGGGTTTCAACTAGTAGATAATAGGTTTGATACCTGTTCCATTTAATTCTGTTTTAACAACCTCACGTTAAGTGTTTCAGAAGTAAGTACATAATCTTCAGTTGTTAGTTGGTAAGTAGTTAAGGTATCTAATGAATGATGATAATTCGGAAAAATTGATTATAATAAGTTTAATTTTTTCCAGTCCGTTCATAAGAACTACCACAAGTCACGGCTTGATGAAAATTTGCTATAACAGTTTACTCATATGTTGGACGATTCTAGATCTTCCCTAAGATCAGATATACACTTGTATGAGGAAATATGAAAATAAATGTCTGTAAAAAGACTAGATAGCTTACTTATTTTAACATGTCTGTGGAATATTGTTGGCGTGTTACTAGATACTTTAACTTAATACAATCAGCAATTAATAATCAGACTTCTGTTCTGTTAAATTTAATTTGTTGATAAGAGCAAATTTATATGAAAATCTGCACTGACACTTAGTATTCATACATGAACGACAACGAATTTAGTCAGCATTCAGCATGTAGCTAAGCCCTATGGCCTTATGATGCATCTCAAGCTCATTGCTTCGAATTTAGTAAACAACCACTACAGATGCTGTATTTTGCAATACTGGTTATCATGAAATGAATGAAAACTATTTTAAAACAACAGTTTTTCTCTTTCAGATCCCATTAGATCGCGAAAAAATTGGGAGCGTGACATTAGTTGTTCTGGTGACAGATTCAGTTTCTCCGCCAATATTTACAGCTACGACAACGGTATCTATTGAAATATTAGATGAGAATGACAATGCTCCAGTTTTCACTAATCCTTCTGTAAGATCAGCTGAATCATCTAAGGAAGACAACGAAAAATCGGCATTCACAGTTATGGAAAATGCACCACGTTTTACACAGCTAAGCCAAAGATTAGAAGCTAGAGATCCTGATCAGGTAAATGAATAATTTCGTTTTATTGTTACTGAATATATAATTATCCTGCAAGTAGTTTCTCCTCAGAAGATTTACAAATCTTAGTTGTGTTCTTACGTTAACCAGTACCGCAGATGTCCTTTTTACAACTAATATGCAACAGAAACAGAAGACTTGCCTAGTCTTTGCTCGAACAACGGCCCAATACTAACTTGCCGTCATGGAAAATGAAGAACCAAGACCAATAACCCCCACCGGTCAAAGACTGGTTACCGTATTTCAGAGATTCGTTTATTTACGCAAACCCAGACTATGTTCCACCAATAAATGGAAATCAAAAACGATCACGAATAAGGCAAAGGTGGCCGTGAGTGGTGGAGACTGCGAAAAGTGAACTAGCAGCTAGCTGTCAGAATCATAAGATATAAATCACTGTACGATACAGATTGATGAGTTATGCACTGTTTTTTGTCTCTACATCCAGCTTCTTTTTCTAAAGTCATTTGGTTGGCTAAGTGCGCTGTTTATAGGGATCTTGTTTTTCTCTTGTAAAAATACTGAGGTTTACTGATGCAGAGGCTGCTACCAAACTGGACTTCTTCACCTGCATTTGTTGTTGTGTATGAGAGTTAACTGTATTTTGTCATTCCACTGAGATGCTCACAGTTCCAACTACTAGAAGAAGGAGATGGGGTGGCAGTAAACAGCCTTGTCTGACACCAGGTTAGTGTAATCTGCCGTAAGAATTCCGTATGACGTTGACAATGTCGGTATTCCAATGTCGAATTATATTTTCCGGTCTGTTGCTTCCTGTCCTTACTCTCAAATCTTACTGAAGATACTGTGGAGCACCTTTGCAATTACTTCTATATCTGACCTCAGTGTCACAGCTGGCATGTTGCCTGACCCCACTACTTTGATTTGTCCATTGGCCAAGCTGATTTCTTCAGTGGTTGGTAGAGTAACATCTAAAGTAATATCTGTACATATTTCGCCAATTCGCTATAATGCTGTTCTTCACTCACTTGTTCAAATCTGTGTATTCAGCTTGTATCTTGACTTTTTCTGCTCCTGTTCGGCTTATAGTGATTACTGTCTAGTTGTTCTCCCTTTCTTCAATCTTATCCAAAGTATCAACAGTGATGCCTTCATTGTGATGGTGCCTCTTGAGGTCTAAAACCTCCTGACACGTTCAAGCTATTATCCTTTGTTGATGCAGATGTAACCGATTCGGTTCACTAGAGTGTGATCCGGATGAAACTGATGTAGCTTTGTGTATGCGTTTGTGAGGGAAAATGGTACCACGTGCGATCCTTCTCTCGAAGGCAAAACGATTTGCAAATTTTTCGACATTTTTGTTCCTTGCTCTTAGTCCATATCACCTGATGATATGCTCATATCGGGTATTTTCCATTCTAACCTAGCTGTTGAACTCACCCAGCAGAATGACCAGTTGCCTTGCTGGGCGTTTCTCGATGATCGATTACAGCCTCTCATAAAAATGATCTTTATCATCTTCGTTGTTATCACTGGAAGATGCATAACCTTGGGTGAAATTCATTGTAATTCCTTCCTTCTTTGTTTTGAACGATGCTTTGATGAGCCTGAGTCTGTTAGATTTCCATCGTATGAGTGCTTTTCGTGTTCCTTAGGACAGCACCAGTGTGAATCCTTGTGTGCTCAAAATATCTTCTTCATGATCAGAGGACGACAGCACCTCTACTGAGGTTAGTCTTTTCTGTCCATCTTATGTCCCATATGTTTCATTTATCCCGAGCACCATCAGGCTATATCTTTCCCGAAGAATCATATCATCAACAATTTTTTTGAGTGAATTTAAAAAATAAGATACTTTTTGTTACGGTTACTTTTGTAGTCAGATCTAAATTATTGATAACTAGACTGACAATGTCTCTTCGATTTGATTTCAGGGTGATAATGGACGGGTTCAATTTTCTTTGCTAGCTACATATGCTCTTACGAAGTCATCAAGACGAAATCAATTTATTGGTTCGTTACCAAATATGTTGACTGGTTTTGAGCATTTCAATGACGGTCCAGAATCGGATCTCAATATTGATGCAGGTATGACACGTCACGTGGTCGATCAGCCGATATTCCGAATTACACCTAATGGAGTAATTGAAACGTTAACCGAGTTAGACAGAGAAACAGTGCCTGTATACATACTTAAAGTTGGGGTTCGCGATCGTGGAGCTCAGCCACTTGCTAGTACCACAATGTTAAGGATAAACGTAAAAGACGCGAATGACAATGCTCCCGTTTGGGTTTTCCCCACACCTGTAGACAGAACAATTAATCTAACAACTGCAATGAAACCTGGAAGTTTGGCTGGCAGGCTAAGAGCAGAAGATGCAGACTCTTTCGAAGCAGGGAGAGTTGAATACCTGTTCCTTGGACCCCGAGGTGAAACAATCGATGGTATCACTTTAGAGGAAGGTCTTCTTAATGTCCTGAACCCTCCTAAATCAACAGTAACTAAAACTGTAAAAGCTTCACAAAAGCTTCACTCAAACCCAGAGGACTTAAAAGGATATCGCGCTGGACCATTATATTTAAATGGGACTACCGGTGAAATATGGGTTGCTCAAACACTGACTTCGGGAACAATAAATCTGCACCTACGCGCAGAAGATCAGGGAACTCCCCGTTCCCATACAGATGCATGGTTAACTATAAACGTTTTTATAGATCCGAGTGAAGGTATTGGATTTCTAAGTTTTGGCGGGGATGGTACATTGAACGTTACTATAATTTTGGCTATGATTACTGTGACAGCCATTATATCACTGTTTCTAATTATTGGAATAGTTTGTGTTCGGCGACGACCAACTAGATATGCTTTGGCTCGTAATGTCAGTGGGAATGATGGGGCAGTTTCGCCTGGAAATGTAGCCACAACCTTTTCTATGGATGTTGCTAAAGAAAACATGTCAACAAATACCAATGGCGGTTGGTCTTCACCTGTAGTGACCTATGGTGCAAACCATTTTATACCTGGACAAGCCAATGGAGGAGGCTCGATTATGGAAGATGGTCAGATGTTTACGGCGCTATATGGGCATGGAGGAGTTATGGGATACGGAGCTGTCATGTCTCCAAGCGATACAGCAAGTATGATTTATGTACCACAAGCTCAAACAACACCAAATATGATCGGGTCCATTGGAGGTTCAATGACACCAGTACCAGTTGACCTTACATCAACAGGTCCAGATTATTCTTCGCGAAACCACATGCATACATTTGGAGTAAGCAGTATATGTGTTCATTAAAGTTAACTATTTGATAATAACTTAGTTTGCCTTACATTTATGGTTTAAGTAGCTATATTATGCTGGCTGTTACTTATATAAATGTTTCTATAGAAGTTATACTGGCGAAGATTCAGGAATAAAAGTTCTGAACTATTTTGATTTAATTACATCCAAACATACAAATAAAGTAGGGTAAAGAGCACTTCCATTCGCGAATATATCCGTTAATAATAAATATGACTATATCTAAAGAAAAGTAAGTTATATTTGTTCAGTTAATTAGCTGCATTAAGCTCCTATTTGAATTTCAATAAACAGGGTGCTTCTGCTACTTTGTATCTACTTCTTAGTTATCTACACTCACTACTCAGATATCTACCCATAATTTCCCAACAATAATTCGCTGATATTATGGAAAAAAATAGTAAAGTCGGTAGCCATAACACTCAATCGTTTTTATCAAAAATATCCTCTACAGGTCATATTATAATGAGGTGCAAAAATTTAATCCTGTCTTGGTAAGTGAAACAAAAAGTTACCATTTTAAAAAGTTTAGTTTGCGCTTGTATAGAAGTTTAAAAACCATGAAAATGAAAGAAATCAGTGGACCTTTACAACTATCAAATTATGTATGAGCTGTTGAATTGGTTAGATTTATCTGAATAACCGCTCTAGCTGGTAACCGTTATATAGCTTCTGAATGAATAAAATTACAAGTTGAAAAGATGCAGTTGAGCATTATTTATAGTATTCATTTGTGACAAGTTTATCTGAATTCATTTTTTCGTGCACAGACCCACGGCAACATTAAACAGTTTGGTTTTCGAATTCAATGTAATTTTAAGACATGCTAAACTTCAGATGCTTCAAAAATATCAGCATAACTATGTCGTCTAAAATTAAATTACACTGTCTCGTACTGAAATAAAGATTGATATAGTTATTTAGTGAGACAAAAATCAATAGTACTTGAAAGATTTAAAGAAAACATTGATTCATCATGAAAAAAATAGTATGTAGTTTATCTGATCATATCTCACTGTGTTCACCAGGAACCATAAATAAACAGGGCTAATTACTATGCACAAATAAGAAGTAGTGATTATTAATATCTACTGTTTAAATAGGACTAATTCAAAAATGACCTATATATAGATGCATAGAGATTAAGAATGCAAAATTCGTTGAGTCATTAAAAAGTGATTCGAATTCCACAAAATTATCCATCCAATATCGACTTATCGACTAAATAGTTGTATTTGCTGAAGGATCTGAATGTATCAAGTTTTACCTCATGTGAAGTACGTTTCTTGATGTGTCAGTAAAGTAAAATTTTGGCTTATATAGTAGTCAAATGTCAATGGGTGTACAGAGATTCTTTGTAAAGCATTACATTGACATAATTTGATAATTTTACACCAGTCAGCTAATAAACTGTACTATATATATATATATATATATATATATATATATATATATATGGTGACAGCGAGAGAGAAAAGATTTGACATTTATACTGCATTTCAGTTCAACATTTATTTCTCCAGAAAAAATATGAATTCAGACGCCGATTCGATAGATTGCTGTAAGTGTTTTGCAAATGACGATGTACTTTTGATAGTTATCAGCTAATTTTTCATTAACGAAATCAATAACCAAGAAGCCAGAAACATTTTCTAAGAATTAATTTTATGCCTAGTCCAGATAACATTAGTAGGAAATGAATAAGTTGAAAATCAGTAAATTAAACAATTTACTTACTCTGACTGCTGATTCAAACTGCCTTGTAGTCCGAATAATTTTATATGTTAGTTTATTTTACCATTGGTCTAATCAATGTAAATTACTCAATGATGTATCTAATGTGACCTTGTACTGTTTGAAAAGTGAAGTGACTTATCGTATTACTACATAATAATTTTCGGCAACCACAGATCACATATTTTCTTCTGATATTTCCGCAACTCAAGAGAAACCAAAGTTTTGAAGCGTGGACTTTTATCAGCTTTTTCGTCTATGATGTTTCGTACAATTACTTATGTTTTGTAGTTATAGGGATGTGATGATTGTTGATTTTTATTGAAATCATGAATCGATCATTGTTAGAATACACATTAGAAATCTGACGGCACTCCATGACAATCTCTTACTAATATGGGACTCATCAGCACTGTGCATCCACGAACCCCGATCACAGGAATCGAACTCAAGACACTCTGTCACGTACATGAACGCTTAAACTCTAGACAATCGGCCCAGCATCCAAAGTCTAGTTTCAATCAATCCACAATATTGTTTGACCATCATCCATAGTCTTCTTTGGGTAACTGCCGCATACATGACTCGGATGAACTCCATTGATCACAGCTTCTCACATATCTAGTCAATAATGAACACATGATCATAGCCAATATCTGGTTATGAAGCTTTTTGAGTTTCGTTTAAATCACGAACCAAACAATGTTTACAGATTTCTAATGGTAGTCTAATTTTGATTGATTCTTGCTTTTATTTATACTTACTTTTCCTTGCATCAGTTCATTTGATTATATTTGATGAAGTTACGATGAATCCTCAAAAATGCTAAAAAGAAGATAATTTCTGATTTAGTTCAGTCGATTTTTTATAAAACTTGAACAATGACTTCTGATAGATAGTGAAAAGACGGCTAATAGACTGAAATCTTTAATGGGTTTTGCTCAGAACGATCTTAAAATAAAGTTTACACATTTCTCTATGTAAGCCATGATGATGCTGTCCAAAAAGACAATAATAGGTCTACAATGAAAGCTCAAAGAACCAAACAATACCAAAAATCCGTCCAATTTTTAAATTTAAACCGTTATTATCACGTCTATTCAGTCTTGCCAATAAATGATTATATAATTCGTGTATAATATCTAGCGTCACGTGGCTAAAGTCACCAGGACTTTTCGTTATTATAGTTTACTGTTCATTAACAACAGCACTTTCAATAAACACGTTAAAAACACTACCTTTGTTTTACAAACATATGTATTCTAGATATCAGAACTGTAAAATTTAAAAAAACACATCATTACATTTTAAATGTTTCAAATTTATTTCACAAGAAAACAATATGATTTACTTCACAAAACACATCTTCACTCAACAAGATATTTTCCCAGCAATTACGTTTTTTTTCAGTACAAAGAATAAATGAAATTATCTACAGCTTCTTCTCAGAATAAATTAATAAAAAACTCTGTTAGCTAAATTATTTTTTTCCCTAGTAATCAATCACTACCTTCTGTCTTTTTTTTGCCTATATTTGATAATCTAGTTTGGTATAAATTTTACTTTTTCAAATATAAAAACAAACAAATGAAAAAAAGTTCAAACAAATCAAGAATTCATCAGTAATAAATAAAATTATAGAGTAAACAATTGATTAATTTTGCAAATGAAGTTAACATGCTAGCCGTTTTTGCACTCACAGTCAGTAACCAAAACCTAACTGATCAATCACAGTTCTACTAGAAAATCAATAGAAATAACCTTTCAGTCAATAGTTACATTACAATGTTTAATGAAATAATAGAGATTGCAAACAACAACCAGACAGTAACTTAATATATTCATTTACTGATCCTTGAAACTACAACTGGATCAAGTTTAAAAGTTCGAATTTCTTATTCATCAATCAGTTATTGATTAACAGCGTAATGGTTTTGCAGTTTTTTTCCTGGGAAACGATATTTGTTTGAGTGATAATTGTAGAGAGAATCATTGCAATGTGGAATCTTAAGAAATGTATCATACTCTCAGTAACTAAATTTAGCAAAACTACATGTGTATTTGGTCTACATCACATACATTTTAATAGTCTTTTATATGGTTCAACTGTCAGAATTATATATTCCAGTTTGAGCATTAGATGGAATAAATAGTCGAATGAATTAAACTAATCAATCATACTCACGATTCCATGAAAATCATTGTAATGATCTAAAAGAATCGTTTAGTGTCGAAAATCCAGGAGACCATTTCTTTCGTTTATGGCCCTAATCATAGCTTATGAAATGAATAATTACCAACAGAACTAGTGGGCAACTAGTAGGCAGTAGTTTTAATTAAAATCTTTTCTTACTGAATCACACTTAATCAAATGATAAGAAAACAATTTTTTGAAAGATTTGTATTTTACGGCTTTCTTAGCTATTATCTAGAGTGATTGCTAAAATTTTTATTTACTATCTTGTTAAATGCCTCCCAATTAATATTGGCGCACCTACGATTGAGGAGATCAGTATAGCCATCAGACAAATCAAGAGCGGCAAAGCAGCAGGACCAGACAACATTCCAGCAGAGGCAATGAAAGCAGATGTGGAAGCAACTGCGAAAATATTTCACATTTACTTCAACAAGATTTGGGATGAGGAACAAGTACCATCAGATTGGAAAGAAGGATACCTTATCAAAATACCAAAGAAAGGCGATCTCAGCAAGTGTGAAAACTACAGAGGCATCACTCTTCTTTCAATACCAGGCAAAGTCTTCAACAGAGTATTGTTAAACGGAATGAAGGACTTCGTAGACGCCCAACTTCGAGATCAACAGGCCGGATTTCGTAAGGGTCGATCATGTACTGACCAAATTTCTACATTACGGATCATTGTGGAACAATCAATTGAATGGAACTCACCACTCTACATCAACTTCATCGACTACGAGAAAGCATTTGATAGCGTGGATAGGAAAACACTGTGGAGGCTTCTTCGACACTACGGGGTGCCTGAGAAAATAGTTAACATCATACGGAATTCTTATGATGGATTCAACTGCAAAATCGTACACGAAGGACAGCTAACAGACTCTTTCGAGGTGAAGACCGGTGTCAGGCAAGGTTGCTTACTATCACCCTTTCTCTTTCTCCTGGTCATCGACTGGATTATGAAGACGTCAACATCTGGAGGGAAGCACGGTATCAACTGGACAGTTAGGACGCAGCTGGACGATCTGGACTTCGCAGATGATCTGGCTCTTCTATCGCACACTCAACAACAAATGCAAGAGAAGACGACCAGTGTAGCAGCAGCCTCTGCAGCAGTAGGTCTCAACATACATAAAGGAAAAAGCAAAATTCTCCGATGCAACACAACATGCACCAACCAAATCACGCTTGATGGAGATACCTTGGAGGACGTTAACACCTTCACATATCTTGGCAGCATCATCGACGAGAAAGGTGGATCGGACGCAGATGTGAGGGCGCGGATTGGCAAAGTGAGTGCTGCATTTCTACAGTTGAAAAATATCTGGAACTCCAAACAACTTTCAATCAAAACCAAAATCAGGATTTTCAATACAAATGTCAAGACAGTTCTACTGTATGGGGCGGAAACATGGAGAACTACCAAAGCCATCATTCAGAAGATACAAGTGTTTATTAACAGCTGTCTACGCAAAATACTTCGGATCCGTTGGCCAGACACCATCAGCAACAACGAACTGTGGGAGAGAAGAAGTCAGATTCCAGTGGAGGAGGAAATCAGGAAGAAGCGGTGGAAGTGGATAGGACATACACTACGAAAAGCACCTAACTGCGTCACGAGACAAGCCCTCACATGGAACCCTCAAGGCAAAAGGAAAAGAGGAAGGCCAAGGAACACACTACGCCGAGAAATAGAGAAAGATATGAGAGGAATGAACAAACATTGGACAGAACTGGAGAGGGAAGCCCAGGACAGAGTTGGTTGGAGAAAACTGGTGGGCGGCCTATGCTCCATTGGGGGTAACAGGCGTAAGTAAGTAAGTAAGTAAATGCCTGAGTTTACAGTTGTACCCATAATCTGTTAAACTGTTCCAATTATTTATTGATTTCTGAATCTGATGGGTTAAATTGTTTATTACCTGACTGTGATGAATGTTCTTTTTAAATTAATTACAGACATGTAAAAGTCAACCGAGCTATTATAACACAATTTGAAGTCAAAAATAAGTCTATAGATGCTTAGGAAATTATACTTGTCTTTATATGAGTATTGTTATTATATTTATATTTTTAATGATATTTTCTGTATATTTCAGACATTAACACGAACACGTGGTTCAGTGGGACAAAATATATTTGCAGCTCCACCCGGTTGTGCAATCGCTTATGAACCTCATTTAGATGCAGATAGTGGAGATTCAGGAAGAGGTCCATCTGAGGAAGGCAACCAATTTTTATTGTCCGATAATTATCGAAGTAAGTAGGCAATGCAGCATTTAAAACTGAATTATTAAACCCAACATATTTAAAATAGTAAGTATCAAAAACACTTATGTAAGACGAAAAAAATATACTTTCTAATCAATTTTCTTCAGGTTTTACAGGTATTATTTATCCAAACTGATAATTCAAAAACGTGGTAAGGTTTAGGGCAAAATAAAATGACGAATATACAATTATCGACTTGAATAGGCTTAAATGAAATTGTATAACTACGCATCGGGTTGTGAGAAATAATAATGAATAATGAGATTTTGAAATTCGATCAGTTGTTTAGTGTTAGGCTATATCATATCATAAGTTATAGAAATCCAGTGAGAAATAATGAAATGAAATGAGTGTTAAGTAAATTATGCATGTTTTACAGAGATTAAACCAGTAATAAGAAGAAGTCATATTATAAACACGATATATTTTAGAAATTAATTTAAAAAAACAGTAAATATAGCCACATTGTTTCACAATTCATTTTATACATAATTAAATAATCTGTAATGTCTACAAAAATCCCAAAATATTAAACAGTGAAAAGTCACAGATGCATACACCTTAACACACAATACAACACGATTTTTTTTGCACGAACAATAAAAATAATACTTTTAAATATTTCTAAGGAAACATGAAATAGTTATCAAACACCATCAATTCTAGCCATAGTTGTGGCTGAAAATGATTATGGCTTTGTAGCATTACGATAAGACTATCCGATGGAATGATTATTCTGCACAGTTATAATTTGTCTGCTTACTGAAACTTCCTGTGTGTATGTTAGTTAATATTGTGTAGACACATCCTGGCCTATATATCACATGAATACCATAAATGTTAAGACAGTAAGTATTTCTTTTAAAAATTTCATCATTTTAGATTATATTAATCTGAACAAGTACGATATCAAGTAGTTTTGTGTTTCAACATGAGATTATTACTACCGGTGTGCATTTAATGATACAGTGATCACACTTTTACTAGAATTCTGTGGACAGTGAAGGATAAAACAATTCTGGACCACAGTCAGGATTTACAACCTTGATCATGCAACCATTCTAGTTGTTCAAATAACTTTTAAAAACCGATTTTGTTTTTGCCCATCTTTTTGTGTTGTTTTTTATTTATTATATCATTTGAAAACTCGAACAGATTTTTTTTTACCAAAAAGAATGAAACTGAAAGTAACATTTATTTTTGCTGTTGTTCATTAAAATAAAAGATGATCTTTCATTGGAAAATTTTGGCAATTTCCTATCTAGCAAAGGTGTTTGTTTTTGCGTCACAATTTCAAAAGTCAATTGAATTAAATCATGTTGTTGTTTTGTTTTTTTTTTCATTGGATAACTTCATTTGATAAGGAAAAATAGAAAGCATTGTTATCGAATAGGAGAGGGAACACTTCTAGTAACTGATTAGCTTAAATAAATCAAATTATTTGCTATTGTGTAAATAATGATGATTTCATAATTAGATAAGAACGTTTGTATTTTTGGACGAGGATTAGTTTATTTTTATGTTATTGCAAATAACCTGGTTACAAAATAATCCAAATGAACATACTTGTACATATTATATTCCACAGTTCACAATGAAAACGATCAACATACTGGTATATATATATATATATATATATATCCAAAACCACATTGTGTGGCGCATACCAAAGATTTAGCATCTGCTAATCACAGGTTAAATTCAGGGAAATATTGTCAGTAAAAATAGCTACTGTGATAGGAGCTCAATTTGAAGGAAACGAAATCTAAATAATTTGTTATTTAACTTTATTTAGTACAAAAATGTTTAAGAAAGCATTATGAAGGAAAACAAGGAACTTTTTTAGACTATCTAGTGATCATCTTCTTGTGCTGTTTGTTCTTGCATAGAAAAATCACGTTTTTGTTCATTCAGTTAATTGTGATAATTTTTAAAGATATTTTACGGTTGAAGTGTACAAACCTAGGATAATACATCAAGAAAATACAACAGAATTTTGAATACTTATACAGTAACTACTGAAGATCCGTACTAAACATTTGATGTTGTTTTGTTATGCGATAGAATTCACCCTAGTTGATTTGAATCATTCAGTCATTATATTGGATATCCTCATACATCAACTGCTTCATATCATCATATATAAGCAATTGTTTTAGGGAAACGCCTTCGACTTTCAGTAGTGAACATTTACAGTTGTGATCAGGACGTGGGATAACACCTTTAGATTGGTAATTATTTTTTTTTTACCAATTTTATTCATTTATCGAAATTACCAGCTCTTGTTTCATGAATATCTGTTTACTTATTTATTTATTTTAAACAGATGTAAATGTATAAATATATCCTCATAAACATATTGAATTGCATCTTACCTTTGAATTCAGATGGCGTGAACATACCTGGACAACATGGGGCTTATCAGTATAATATGTATTCTGGATATCGTCCAAGCAGTAGAATTGGCTATTACAGAAATCCCAGTTTAGATAACACAGGAAGTTTGACTAAAATCCATTCAGTTACATGTCAGAATCCAACACCGGGTGATTCATGTGCATGTTATATAGTTTCTGATAATGCTATCATTCATCCAGTAGCTCAATATGGAAATAATAATGGTCCATCTATTGCTTATTATCCAGAAAATGCATCAACTCAAAAAATAATGCCATTAAAAATAGAACAACAGCAAATAGAGCATTCACTTGGTGAATGCAGTCTACCTCCTGTACCTCCACCTAGAAGTCCTCAAATGCCTTCTAATGTCACATTGCGTAAAACCTACACAACAAATATGCCATTAGGTCTCTCAAAATATAATGAACTTTCTACAAAAATGAATTCAAGCACTTCAGGTTTATATCCTCATTCGGAAAATGGTCATGAATTAATACATTCAACTACAAATTTTGATCATAATGGTTTTCATCAATTAGACGATCAATCGGCAAACCCAATTCAAACACCTCTTAGAATTGATTTACGAAGACAGTCTACGACAGATTATACTGCATCAGAAAATGATTATGATCCGTCATTGAAGCAAAATCGATTGATAAGAAATGGTCTAAGTATTGGTTTACCTCCTTTAGCTAGTAATAATGCATCAAATCAACCAGTCAATATTCAACATACACAAACATCGAACCCTTTATCAAATCCAGAACTTCAGTTAACAGTATAAATAGCAATATTCATGTATTTGTTGTTTCATGATCAAAAAAAAATAAATTCATTTCAATCTTCTCAAAACTCAAACCTATTTCACTGTAGCAATCATTTACCTCTTGTAATATCTATTCAAGTGAAAAGATTTCATTGTATCGAAGAATTACCCTGTACTTATGCTTTCTAGTAAAGCTAACGAGAAAAACAATTTATGAAGTGTTATGAAGAAATTAATTATTCACGAACACAAATACACACTCACCAAATCCATTTGATAGTGAATATGTTTCTTTGTGAATGATTTATTACCGCTAAAAGTATAATGTCAAAAAAATAAATAAACGAAAGATTTTATTTGTCCTCAACATTTTTCGCTTCTTCTTAATTTTTTTTCTTTTTCAAAACCATATGAAGATAACATACATATGCAAAACAAAAACAACTATTTTCACCTTCATTTTCTCCATAAAAACGAAATGCGAACTCAACACTAAACACTAGACTATCCAATTAACTGGTTTAATCAAAACTGCATGAATCGTTATGCAAGATATATATATATATATATATATATATATATATATATATATATATATAAATATATGTGAAGATTGCTTCGATATGTATTCTGTTGACGCTTTTTCCACAAAAAAGAAATCATAAACAGAAAACAGAAAGTGTCAATCACCTAACAATTTTTAAAGAAAAGAACATGCAAAAGTAACAACTAGACTAACACGACCTCTAACAACAGTAATTATTGAAACACTGGCAATGACTAATTCGTAATTGACACAAAGTTTATCATTTATGCTTAAATTTAGAACTAGAAAAAAAACGGGTAATAAGTGAAGTGAAGTTTTCTTGTTTAAATACACTCGAAAGTACTTATTACACTGAAAATGTCAATTTTGTTAGACACCTTTCCTGATAAATTATATATATATATATATATATATATATATATATCGATATAATATTTCACAATCATCTTTGTTTTTGTTTTCGCAAAAAATATATATTAGGGCAAAATAATATTCTGCTGTTCTGTAATGATCAGTTAATCTGCATTAAGACATTTCATATGACTACAATTGTAGTTGACCTTTTGCACTTGAACTGTTTCTTTCGCGCTCTCCTTAGTGCATGTAACCTTGAAATAGTTTCTTTTTTTCGTTTTCTGCATGTCTGATAGGTAAAACATATTATTGACTAATTAAAATTACTTTGGTATACGCTTATTTATAACATATACAAATATGTACAAACGATTACTTTCTTCTAAAATACACACTTCTCGGAATATATAAAAAATTTATGCATCAATTGTAAATAAACTTATTTTGAAATGTTATTTCAGTAGCAGTTTATTTTCGTCAAAAAATATAATTTATGCACTTATTACATTTTCATGTTTTTTTTTTAATAGCTTGTAAACTAACTGATTTAGTAGTGTTAAGATGACAGTTATGGTGACAAAATGTCATGAGCTCGAAAACCATTGAAATTCAAGCGAAAATCGATGCTTATTGTGCCCTAGTTGATACATTTACGATAACTCATTTTTCACTAAAACGGTCTATCGAAATAAATTATTCAAATATAAACATCAGAATAGATTTCTTACATTTCAAATCTAACTACCGTAATTGTTAAATAATTGGTATTTTAAGTTCTGTTATATAATACCAGTTTTGACTAGAGGTAACTGTACAGTTGACATAATAAAGAGGAGTTGTGTTATCGTATTTATAAGAGTTTCTAATGAATAACTGTATACAGTTATGCGACAGGTTACTGTTAAATAAATGTTTGCGAAAAATCAACTCCCTAAGGAAACGTCAGCCGATAAGATCGATAAGTGCATAACATTTTCCTGAATCTGTTTCTATGAAAAAAAGGGAAATTTAACTAAACAATCGAAAGAAACTATTGAGTTTTATTGAAACTATGAATCGATCATTGTTAGACCAACATTAGAAACCTGGAGGCACTGGACGGCCGTTATTTTCTAGAATGAGACTCATAAGCAGTGTACATCCGAGACCCCAGATCATGGGGATCGAACACAAGAGCTTCGGTCTGGTGCGCTAATGCATAACTCCTAAACTACTGAGCCGACATTCACTGGTGTTAATATCGAACTTCAACCAATCCACAGTATTTCACGAACATCAACCACTCTGATTGGTGGGTAACTGCCTCACACACGAAACGGTTGAACTATACTGGTTATCATTACTGACTAGCTTCGTGGGGAAATTCTCGAAGTTTTAGTGAGAAGCCGTGTCATGTATGTGGCAGTTACCCAAAGAAGACTATGGATGATGGTCAAGCAATATTGTGGATTGGTTGAAACTAAACATCAATACCTTTGGATGCTGGCCCGATTGTCTGGAGTTTAAGCGTTCAAGTACGTGACAGAGTGTCTTGAGTCCGATCCCTAAGATAGGGATTCATGGATGCACAATGCTGATGAGTCCCATATTAGGAAGAGACTCTCGTGGAGTGCTTCCAGATTTCTAATGTGTATTCTAACAATGATCGATTCATAATTTTAATGAGATTAGAAGAAAGTCAGATAGTACTAAGCTTTAAGTGATAAGAATAAATATAACTAGCTCCAAAGTTCTTAAGAAATAAAAGCTTTCAGGATTACAATAAAAAAAGAATACATTCTAACGTATTTAAAAATCTGGCCCCTGTTGCCACAGCTTAATGATCTGTAGCGTTTTTGAATGTGTTTTATCGTTAATTAGACAGTAAGGCGATATAACACTAAAAGTAGCATGCACTTTGTGAGTAATTTATTCAAATTTACTTACTGAAACAGTTAAACATACAGATGTACACCAAGACACACTTCGCTAACTGTTAGAGAAAATGAAGTTGTACAATATAACTTTAAAATATGACTATTCAGTCACCTGAATATTTCTATACAGGTGAAATGAGTTAGTCATTGGATATTCCACAGTCATCGTTAACTTTCCATGAACTAAGGTAACCTGATTCTTTGATCGAACCCAAGAACCTAAAGCTCATTCTCAAAGTGATATTTAAAATAAATTTGTCATTCTAGTCAAGGAAGTCAAGTTTTATCTTGAGGTGTCATTCACTTATGAGAGACATAACGTTCCGCATTACACTTCAGCTACTACTCTAGTTGTGTTAGTTTAAATAATCACTAATCTGTCAAAGCACATTTCGGTAGTAAGAACATTAACCATTTAGTCTAATTGAGTTCCACTCCTTTACATAAAATACCTGTGGAAATTTGATGTGGATTGAAAATTAATACTGATAAACCTGAACTCACAAGTGCAGGAAATCAGATATATGAACAAAAGATGAGATTCCTCCAACTAATGAGGTTGTTATTCAGTGTAATCTCTGTGAATTCCTTCTGCATTGTGCGATATACCTCGAACATACTAACATTTAATTCCTAACATTCTGTAAAATAAAAATGAAAATCAATACTTATCTATGTTAGACTTGGTGGAAATCAATCATTATTTCAGAACTCATAGAAATATTTACTAGTCTTCTTTCAGTACACATTACCTTCGGATGAATTGAAAATGTCAACTTATCGTTTCTCTCTTATTACACCAATAACAATTAAATCAAAGTATTGTAGATAAAATACAACTGATTTAGCTTTGTACCATGAATCATTTCATAGATATTATTAACGATTTGGGTGCAAAATATTGATTGTACACCTCTAGAACAAAAGATTTACTAGAGATCTAAATACTTTTTGTTTAAATGAATACACTTCAACTAGTGAATATTTTTTAATCGACCGGAAATCACGTTGAAAAGTCCTTGAATGTTTGATAGTGAATGATAGAACAACAGTTAAATATGTGTACACTAGTCTAACCGAGATTCCAAAATAATTCGATGAAAATATGTAATAGTTAAGTATTTTTATTCATTGAATCGAGAAATTCAAATATTGACTTTTATCCTAGTTATTTTTTATCGATTATTTACTGTAGGCATAAAGCAGCAGTAAATATCTTCACAAATATTTTCACAAAGAAAATAAATGCATAATAACTAGAGTATTTTTGAAACTATGGTATATTTGCTTTATTTATTACCAGAGTTTTTTTGGAAAATTAAAGGAATGTACATGAAAAACAGATTATTTACATTATTATACTCAGAATCCTGATTACAATACAAGATAATATGGCATGAAAAACATAATTCGTAAACCATCCCAAGTAAATCTACAATATATAAGCTATAAATTTTCTTTGATGAACAAGTATTTTTAGAGGCACCAAAAAATATGCTTTATTTCATAAATTATTATGCAGAAAATGATCTCACCTGACTAACCGATTAAAACATAACGTGAATAATGCAAATAACCAATCTAAAAATATGTATACAGTGTATATAGAGTTTGCATTGAATCCAAACAAGCTTCAATATCTTATTGATATGGTCGATGCTTAGTAAAATTAGTTCTTTTCATAATTATCAACAGAGTAAAGTTAACCATGAAGTAAAAATTAGCACGTAAGTCTGCTTTAATAGAATAAAATTCAATTTATTAGTAATAACTGGGGAAATGTGCATCACAATCTCAATGACTCGCCTTCAGTGCATTTATTTATACTATATTTTCATAAATATTTATGAGATAAGGTAGTTTTATTTTTTGTACGGTCTTCGGGTTTGTCCCTTCAGTATGTCTAATCGACGCTTCTTAGACTCAAAAGGCACAACCTGTCGCAGATGGATTCCTGTGGCGTGCTCTTGCATTCTGCATTTATATGGACTAGATGGTTTAATTCTTACTCGCAGACCGTGGCATATGCGGTCATATCCAGGTGTTTGGGTACCACGTGGAGGTCATTGTGAGGCAAAACAACCTATACAGGTACGTTTTTTAATCGATTCTTGTTAAACTGTCTTTCCTATTGATAAAATCTATTGTACCAATATTCCGATATATTTCACTTTGATATATGAAGACTAATAATCCTATTGGTGCTGCTGAGATACAAAAAAGCAACTTTCTTACAAGAAAAGGATGAAGCTAGAGGATGGGATCTGCACAACAGTATGCACAGTATATGGAATGTATTGAATGTTGTTGATCTCTCGTCAGCTACACACACAAACTGTAAAGTCCAATAACGAATACTTACCTATCTGTCGATGAATTTTAGACGTATTCAAATGCTTATCAACATGCAAACAAGTTGTGAGAGAATCAAATTTTTTTAACACTAAAAATTTCTGAATTTGTAAAACTTTGAACTTTTCATTTTATTGCTTGCAAAATTTTCAATACATTTTTTTTTCAGTCTAATTATCCTTTAGCCTACCTTCAATTCAGTTTAAACACTGTGGTGTATATTTTTATTGTCACTACTTCAGACAAAATCAAACATTCACAGCATATTTGTTGAGTTTGATTTTGACCTGCACTGAATTGTTGGTGAAAATATTTTAGTTATTATTGATAAGTAAAAGTAATAATTTTAAAAAATAATAATATTCTTGTGACTAACCATCAGTGTAAATAATAAATATTTTTATATGAAAAAGAAATGCTACTTACTTGTTTTCATGCATGTCACACATTTTACTCTCTCTAATTTCTGCTTAAATTCGATTTGTTAGGTTTTAGGCGATGTAAGGAATTTCCACTAATAAATGTAGTCAGGATCGAATACACCTGGCTAGTTATTATTTTTTTTAAGGATTCATTATAGGTAAAAACAAAATCTATACAGACAAAGTAACAAAACAAGTTAACTCATGTGGTATTAGCTGTTCTCAATATACTAAGGGCTAATAATATAACTACTCACACAGTAATTTGATGATCTCATGACCCACAGCTCTATAAACACCTGTACTAAAGTAATGAGGTGGTATGAAATCGGGGACTCGATCGGTAATTTTTCGAAAACTGTCTGCCTAGTTTATCCACAAAAATTCATTTGTACTAATATTCACTAAGCATTTTTACCATAAAGTACAGAATTTTTCAAGTATGTATCACAAGACAAATAAATGATAAAGCAAATCTAACAGTAAAATGATGAGTAGTTGTCCATATTTACAAAATATTTAACATTGTAACAATTTTGACTATACTCAATGTTGATCACATCACAGTCTGTAAAATAAAATTCAATTCCCACTTCCTATAACTGATCACACAATTAATAATGATAATATTGTGACATTTTTTTAAACTACAGAATTAGATTAAAAGTTTTTAGGATAATTTGAGTTCATACAATTTGTTTTATTCTTAATGAAAAGCATTTATCTGATATTGAATTGTTTACATTCTTTTTGTAATTTAAAAAAGAATGAAACTTCATCTAACTAAAACAATTTAGCTTTGGATAAGTATCATTTGTCGAAAAACATCCGATACTTGTAATCATTCTCTATGAAGAGCTAAAAAAAATCCATTTATCTGTAAATAAATATTACAATTTAATTGTAAAACTATGAAAAAAATTGGTTGACGTTACAATAACACAAATTCAACCAACGTGTTTCACAATCAGATTGATATGTGTAAAACTGAAATAGAATTTTAAAAAATGACCATTTTCAATATGCCGCTTACATTTTAATGTGTGCATTTTGTAGGATCACAACTTATCAAGTGTAAATAATGTACGACTATACTAGTGTCAATCATGTTGTCGCGGTACATAACTGATTTTGAATTTGAGATTATTTTATAAGCAGTAAGTCGCAATACTTTATGTTTATAGAGTCATCATAAAAATTTCTCACTTATTATTGATCAGGTTTGCCATTTGAAAGAATTCTAAGCGAACAGACAAAAGTGTCGACATGATTTATTATTCGGAATGTTGGATTTGAATAGAAGTTATTAGAAACACATAACAGTAGAAAATCTCAACAATCAATGCATGATAAGATGTTTTCAAAACATCTCACAGTAACATTGCCTATTAATATTCATTCTAATAGCGTTTTATATAAACAGATTGTTTTGGTGCATATTTGTGCAATTTCAACTAACGTCACTTTTTAAATCCAGTCAACACGTTCAGTTGATGTAACCTATCGATGATGGGATTCAATAGTCATGTGTACAACATGTGTTGTAAAACTTCGCAAATCACTGAATGATTATATTTCAATTATTTTACAGAGTACATCTCAGAATTGATTCATTTTTCAAATTTTCAATTGAAAACTTCAAATACCAATGAATGACTAAGTTACATCAAAAAAACTACTCAAATATTTTCTGTACTCACTTCTATTATACAATGAATGACATGGAACGTGTAATTGCATAGAAGTGTGTGTACTTGTTAACCGAATGATTCTCATTCGGTTTGTTTCTCAGTTAGCAAGCACTATAAGAAATCCCTCCACTGAATTTCCTAAACTAACATAACTGATTGCATTCATTATACCGAGAGTAACTAGTGTATATGCTAAATTGAATTATATTATATTACAGAACGTAGATAGCAATATAGACAAGTTTACTTAATTGGAATACTTCTGAGAAATTCGGGAATGCGGATGAGTATTTTTTTGCATGCTAGACAACAAATTTAACCTATTTATCAATGGTGAAAAGTATCTTCATCTAATACTATTGATGCAACTTGAAACTATTCGCTAATACGCTCTGATTCTAGTGTTCCCTTTTTAACTGTCATTGATTGGATACATTTTTATCTATTATCAAATTCATTGAACTGCGATGGTATGTTTGCTTAATTTTGAGTGTAATTTGCAAAAAGTCTTAAATTTCAGTATAGAAAATAACTAATTTTTGAGTCACAGTCTAGTTTGTTTAATCATTCATTCTATTCATTATTAACACAATTCTTAATACAAACAAAACGTTTTAATACTTTTAACTCTATTTCTTCATATCAACAATTACATATTTTGAGGTCTGACACAGAATTACCTTGATCGAGAATGATATGCAGTTGACATGTTCAGACCCATTTCGACGATTCCCGTTTGTTTCCTTTCTACTATCTAGACTTCAGTTGATTATTTTTCGGTCGTTTATTGATTGATTTACTTACTCTAAATAAGCGAATGCATTAAGTGACGAAAAGTAAGAAATACAAATTTCTACTAATTTGGATATCACCAAAAATTATAATTATTTTATTATTGTTAGCTTTCTTTAGGCGAAAAACGTAATTCTGACGCCCTCAGCATCCTCTTTATCAAGGCCTCTCCAAAAATATTGGGGTTTCAGCTTTCAAAAGACAACAGTGGGGAGTTTATACAATAAAGTCTATAGAATCAGTCAAACTTTATTGAAGGTAAGCATGGACCCAGATCAGATTTTAGAGAAATAGGACATTTAGAATGCCATCATTCATATAATAACAAGGCTCAAATCTACTACATATTATTAAAGCTCAGATGATCTGTCATTATAATTTTGCTTCTATAGGAAGAAATAATGATCGTCGCTGCATAAGATTAACCTAGATGTAATTTAATCTGTAATTAAGTAATGAGAGTAGAATCTTTGGTTTATTTTTTTCAAACAATCAAATAAAAAAAGGCATTTTTGATATAACTTCGATAATTAGTGAGATAAGTTAAATATTATTAAATTAATGATCAAGTTCACAGCATGTACATAACCAGAATTTATCATAACTGAGTTACAGACTGAGTTTAGTAGAAGATTAGAGTTCAACGGATGGAATGTAAAGTCCAGTTTGTAAGATTAGTTGCGTTTTCCTACATAAACGTAAATGTATTTAAAATACTAACCGAACGTGTCAGGAATATAACTGCCTGACAACATAGAAGATATGCCGATCAGTAAAAATTCTCGTCAACTACTATGCAATATGTCTGATAAAATAGACTATAAAATTCTCTAGTACAAGATAAAATTTTCATTTAAAATAATTTCACATAATTTCATGTATTATGTACACCTACAATTGATCACTTTGTCTGAAGTATAGTAAAATTTGTATTAGATCTACTTTTTCTAGATGTTTGACTAGAATAATTAACATTTTCAGTTCCCAATGGCAGCAACAAAAACCACATGTCTAACTTTTTTGATTTTTGTTAAAAGCACACTTAGTAGACAATGATTTTCTTTGAAAACAATTTTTTATCATAAGAATGCTACTTTTTTGGCGAAACAAACTTTAAATCGACATCTATTAACATTTCAATTTTGATATCTGATTTATTTAGTCTTCTCTTTTAATTTGCTTTAACAACTTATTACACTCCTAAACTAATTACTTTTAAAACCTGTCACTTCCATTATTGACCAGTCAGGGCTATCTACTAGAATTTTTCCTTTGATAATGATTTCTGATTAGATTTTGGCTTGTTTTATCAGCTTATCATGATTATGACTGAATAAGTTTGTAAAACTGGAAAAATGATAACACTGGAAACAGAATCACTATGCTAATCTTGAATGCTTTCCTCTTCACTTCTATGTGCGAGTAATTTTTTTAAAATCAGCTATTTAGAAAAATTCACACTGGTTGTCGTAATAATGAAAATAACCTAAAGAAGCAATTAGATTTACACTAGAGAATAATTAAAGTGTAGTTCTATGGAAGCGTTCATCAACTCGACCGATACATAACTTAGTGATTTACTGGTCAATATAGTTTACAGCAATGATATATTCTATTACTCTAATTATTTTATGCAACAACGTCAACGTTTTTTTTTTAATTTTTAATTTTATTTTGCTGAACAAAATTGATAAAATATACAGATGGGAATAAAACGGGTCTTTCAGAACTGATTCGCTTACTCCAGTGTTTAGCACAAGGTCGTGAATATTTCCACGGCGAATATCTCTCATTACTACTGAGGCCATCAGAATGAAAAAAAATCAAACAATTTTATGAGTGCCACTTCAGTCAAGAAGACAAATGAATAGTATGGAACGTCATCATTCCACAACGCTTAACTTTATGTTGGGACATGCTTATGAATAAATTTTAGAAGACAAACTGAAGCAATAAAACAAAACGTCAATCATTCATTTGGAACTTAGTTCATAGAAAGTTTAATAATGT
The DNA here is from genome assembly GCA_944470395.2 of Schistosoma turkestanicum. NCBI lineage: Eukaryota > Metazoa > Platyhelminthes > Trematoda > Strigeidida > Schistosomatidae > Schistosoma > Schistosoma turkestanicum. The sequence goes on from OX103979.1 coordinate 50,261,007, forward strand.
GCATAAGAACTTTTCAATAAAAATGTCCGTTATCATACGAGATTAGTGAATAACCATTCACAATAGAGTATAGATTTCTACCGTCATTGTAAACTGTCACCAGAAACCATGTTTTCCTAGTTGATACTCAATTGCAATTTTATTACAGAAAACAAGTTACACTTGGGTCGAATTCCCAAACGCACTTTTTATTGCCTTTCTACACCTCGATTTACTCAAAATCATTTGGCGCATCTTCAAAGGTGTCATCTTTGGATGATGCATCCCATAAGTTACTCCAAAGTACTCCCATACAAGTCAGTAGGAAAAAATAATGTGTCATATCGACCAGAGAGGCAAATTATCAAATAAGTCAGTTATTCTTTTCATGTTCATGATCACTGACAATTGAGTGTTAGTGATCGTCCGAGGAATCAAACTCAAGACATTATACTCTTTTAGTAAACGCATAGCTTTCAATGCTCTGTTAACAGTTAAAACAATTAATGATTAGATTCTTCATTTTTTCCAGTAAAAAATATATTTTATCCATCTCGAAAATAAGCGAAGATAAAATACTCTAATACTGTTATTTGAATAAACTGAATTTCGGTTGTGTGAACTACTGAAAATCGATTGATTATGATATTTTTGATAATTGATACTTGATTTTGTGAAACTTTTTTATAAAATACGCTGTTATGCAGTTCCTAACCTGTTAAACTACTTTTCCAAATCCCCTTGTTTGTGTAGATATTTTATGATAATGTCCATTTTCATACGTGGTGTTTTTGGAGAAAAAAACTAATTAACAGTTAACCATAGGGAATTGACCAACAGAAATGAGTGATTTCATCGAAAGTTACACTGTCAAAGAAAGATAAATACAAAAATCCATGAATGAAAGATTGATCCTAACTATGAAGATTATTCATCATTTAAATGTTAAGATGTGATACATATCGATACATTTAAACTTAGCCATGATAATAAAATTATTTTCAGTTAGAGCTTTGGAGATTTGTGTTTTTACACATTTGAAATCATCAATCAATCATTGTTAGACCACCATTAGAAACCTGGAAGCACTGGACGGCCGTTTCGTCCTGGTATGGGACTCAACATCGTTGGATGCCGGCCCAGTGGTCCGATGGTTAGGCGTTCGCGCACAGCACCGAAGGTCTCGGGTTCGAATCCTGTGAGGTACAGGAGTCGTGGATGCGCACTGCTGATGAGTCCCATACCAGGAAGAAATAGCCGTCCAGTGCTTCCAGGTATCTAAAGGTGGTCTAACAATAATTGATTGATGATTTCAAATGAATAAAATTATTATCATTACAACGGATTACACATCACTTATCTCACTAACCATGGTTATTACATATATATTCATGAATAAATTTTGACTTATACAGTTTTTCACTCCATCAGATAGGTGAATTTATACAATAACTCTAAACTCAATAATTTGCGTAGGTAAAATCTCTTATAATAAATAAAATCAAACGTCTACAAAGACCAACATTAAATTGACTGAAACATTCGAAAGTTCATTTTACACAAAATTTAACAATTTTCCTCTTTAACAGCTACAAATTCCCTCATATGTATTTAATAACAGTTCAGACAAATAAAATCCACTGTCCTCAAGATATTATATATATATATATATATATATAACAGTTTTTATATCCCACTTCACATCTTGAATTATTCCGTTACAAGTAGGCAATCAACCATGACTGTTTTTCATTGGATTAATCATTATTGAAATCTGACAGATGGTAGTGATTTAAAAAAGATAGGAAAGGAAAATTTACAATGCATTTTTATTGAATTTAGACAGAAACATTTCTTCAATGATACAAATTTTACAAATTTATTTCGTTTCACTCCAAATTTTATGTTTTTTTTTTCAATAAAACACTCATTGAAAAATAAAGAAAACACACATGACACTTGTGCAATAAACCATTAATTATTATGCGCTTTTCATTTCACCTCTTATTCAATGATAAATACAATTTTCTAATGCTCTGCTTCTGGACATTAATGTTTAAGCCTGAAAATAATGGCATTATTTGTAGATAATTAATTGCAAGTATTTTTCGTTGACCGATAGGGATAAACATTTTCACTGTGGATTGTTTAATTTTCCATTATATGGAATGTTTTTTTGAAAAATTTAAATTCCTGTTCAAAAATGCTCAATGTTCATTTTCACTAAGTTGTAACGAATATGATCAATGGATAGAAAATAGCATCTTCCTAATTTACTCACAAATGTACCGGAAAAGTAAAGCATTTCAAATATATATATATATATATATATATATATATATATATATATATAATGAACAAGGTTAGCTATATTGCTAGCCAATACTAAATTTAGACTAATATCTTATGACAAGCATTTATCAACATTATCGTAAACTGATATCAAGACTGATTTGAATTAATTAACCTGCCATCAAAATAAACAACATTGGAATTGCGTAATCTGATCTTACCATACAATAAATCTAAATAAATATTCCTGAGAATATTATAATCGATAATTTATCATATTTTCAAAGAAACTAAAACCAGTATGAACGTCACTAACCAGACAACTGTACCCCATTGTGAAACTTTCATTTTGGATGGACAATTCTTCTTTTAAAACCAATAACGATCAGATGATAGATCGATACATATAAAATTCTGGAAAATTAGTTACGAAGAGCTATAATTTCCGTATAGTATATATATATATATATATATATATATATATATATATAAATATATATATATATATCATAATATAATAAATATTGTCTGCGTAAAAGAAACGGAAATTAACACCATAGAGACAAAGGAAATATTATGACATTGAGAGTAGAAGAAATAGGCAAACTGAAATTGAGTAGTATATAAATTTTGATTGTACAAAAAAATAATAATTTAACTTATAATACACTTTAAAAAGTGCTAATATTGTTGAATGATATTTTTTAGTTCTTAACTCTAGAAAAAATTTTACAAAGAATAATATTTTAGAGTTATTCTATTATATATAGCATGTTTGTCTTAGAAAATATTTAACCTATGCTTAGCTTTATTTAAACGATGAAAATCATGTTCATTGTAAACTGATCCCCGTACACAAAAGCGCTAAATAACAGCTGTAGACTAAAAATTAACTTCATGTGTGAATTGTACTCAGTTCAGATTGGAGACCGTAAATGGTGAAGTCGAATAAATTTACTTACTTACTTACTTACGGCTGTCACCCAAATGGAGCATAAGCCGCCCACCAGTTCACTCCAACCAACTCTGTCCTGGGCTTCCCTTTCCAGTTCTGTCCAATGTTTGTTCATTCCTCTCATATCTTTCTCTATTTCTCAGAGTACTGTGTTCCTTGGTCTTCCTCTTTTCCTTTTGCCTTGAGGGTTCCATGTGAGGGCTTGTCTCGTGACGCAGTTAGGTGCTTTTCTCAGTGTGTGTCCTATCCACTAACACCGCTTCTTCCTGATTTCCTCCTCCACTGGAATCTGGTTTGTTCTCTCCCACAGTACGTTGTTGCTGATGGTGTCTGGCCAACGGATCCGAAGTATTTTGCGTAAACAACTTTAAATAAATCATTGTATCTTCTGGATGATGGCTTTGGTAGTTTTCCAAGTTTCCACCCGATACAGTAAAACTGTCTTTACATTTGTATTGAAAATTCTGATTGAGATATTTGTTGACAGTTGTCTGCAGTTCTGGATGTTGTCCCATTGTAGAAATGCAGCCCTTCCTTTGTCGATCAGCGCCCTCACATCTGCTACGGATCCACCTTGCTCGTCAATGATATTGCCCAGATATGTAAAGGTTTTCAAGTCCTCCAAGGCATATCTCCATCAATAGTGATTAGGTTGGTGCATGTTGTGTTGTATCGGAGAATCTTTCCTTTCTCCTTATGTATATTGAGACCTACTGCTACTGAGGCTGCTGCCACACTAGTCGTCCTCTCTCTCATTTGTTGCTGCGTGTGCGACAGAAGAGCCAGGCCATCTGCGAAGTCCAGATCGTCCAGCTGCATCCAAGCTGTCCATTGGATACCGTGCTTCCCTTCAGATGTTGACGTCTTCATAATCCAGTCGATCACTAGGACAGAGAGAAAAGTTGAGAGTAAGCAACCTTACCTGACAACGGTCTTCACTTCCAACGAGTCCGCCAGCTGTCCTCCGTGCATGATTTTGCAGTTTAATCCATCGTAAAAACTCCGTATGACGTTGACTATCTGTTGAGGATGTCCCCAGAACTCGCTTGATAAATATCTTTATTTTGGATTTATTTCATGGACCGATCAGTTGACCTTGAGATTACATTTCGCACCAGAAAAATCCTTGGCTGTGATTAGTTAGTGTTCCATTTTAGTGTGCTATTTTTGTGAGTCGCAAGGACGTCTCTATAGAGTATAAATAAATGCAATTTGAGTGTTTGGTTTGTTTGTGTGCTTACTGAGTGTTTGTAGAATACAATTTCTACATTATATTAAGACTTCTTGCTGGGTCAAGGAATCACAGTAGCCTGCCTAGACGCTGGTTCATTGTTTTATTCTCATTATTCGAATAAGGTGAACTAGTAATAGTTAAGCATACCTAGAGACGAGCGTAACACAATCTTTTCATGGTCACCGTAGTGTCAAAGAAGCCTCCATAGTGTTGTCCTGTCCATGCTATCAAATGCTTTCTTGTAGTCAGTGAAGTTGATGTAGAGTGACGAGTCCCATTCAACTGACTGTTCCACAATCATCCATAATGTTGCAGTCTATTTGGTACACGATTGATCCTTACTAAATCCAGCCTGTTGATCTCGAAGCTGGGCGTCTATGAAGTCCTTTATTCTGTTTAATAACACTCTGTTGAAGACTTCGCCTGGTACTGAGAGAAGAGTGGTGCCTCTGTAGCGCTTGTAGTCTAACCCGTGATCAAGTGTTTCTTGAGTTTCAGTTTGGTGACCAGCAAGTGGTAATCTGAGGTTACAACAACTCCTCACTTGGTGCTCACGTCCTCCTGAACGTTTGTTGACACAGATATGGTCGATTTGGTTCTGAGTAGTGTGATCCGGTGAAATCCATGCGGCATTGTATATGCGTTTGTGTGGGAATATGGTGTCTCCGCCTATGACCAGTCTGTTGTAGGCACATAGGTTTGCAAATCTCTGACCATTTTCGTTACTTTCTCCCAATCCATATCGTCCCATGATGTCTTCATATCCAGTGTTGTCCATGCCAGTTGTGGCATTAGGTCTTCCATCAGAATATTTATATCGTCTGCCATGCATTTCTCGATCAATGACTGAAACCTCTCGTAGAATTGATCTTTAACATCTTCATTGTAGTCATTGATAGGTGCATAGCATTGGATGACGTTCATTGTAATGCTCTCCTTATCGATTTTGAAGGATGCGTTGGGTCCATGAGATTCAGTGCCTTTTGTGCTCCTTCGGACAGCATCAGTGCGACTCCTTGTGTCTGAGGCATTTTCTTCTTCATGGACGGGGTACAACAGCAGCTCACGTGAAGCTAGTCTCAGTTTTCCAACTTGAATCCAATGCATTTCACTGATTTCAAGCACATTCAGGTTGTATCTTTTCATTTCTGCAGCAACCTGGAATAGTATTCCGGTCTCCTACAATGTTCGGACATTCCATGTACCTAAATGAATGGTTGCTCTGGTTGTCAGAAGGGGTATCGGCCTCGTGACTGACGAAGAGACTCAGCTTTCATCATGAGACATCATAACTCCTCTGAAAGAAGACCTTCCAACTCCTAGGACAGAGTTAAAATGGTTTAAAGTCATTTTTCTGGTTGGCGTTTTTTAAAAGAGTTAGTTTTCTTATGGAATGTGGCCGCCAACACTCCCATTATCCGGGCTTGGAACAGGTAGTAGCCACAGAAGGGCTTCAGGCGGAGTTAAAATCGAACAGCTATAAGTTAAATATACCCAAATTATGTCTTTAAGTAAACGACGTAAATTATCTTGGCTTAGCCTTCATATTTTTAATACGCAATACAAGAGAATGATCCTTCCAGCGAAATATGTTTGGTTTTTGTTCTATTCTAGATTGTGTAAGAGCACCGAGATACCTCAGACTGAGAACATTTAGTGATTTTCAATGATCTCATGTCTATGACAGACGCATCTATTAAATAGTAAGAGGCCAAATTTACTTTAAAATAGTTCTAATCTTAGCTGCTTTACAAATGGATAGCTATTCGAAATCGCTGTATTCATGTGTACTAAAGAAGTAACATTGAACCATTAAATCTTGTGTTAAGAGCTACTGAGGATTTATCAACCATTTCTGAGTAATCTTAAGTTGCTATTCAGTTTTATTGAACTTCCTAGTAGAAGACAGTTTAATGGATAAACCATCGTTCAAACTTGAAAAGTGAAATGAAATTATCTGTAGGCGTTTTATATCTCACTTAATTTTCTATTCAGTGAACATGCATGTTCTAACGCTAGACTGAGCACTAGTTTAACAAATTACTTCACAAATAGTAACGGTCTAGTACTGTTGTTTCGAATACTAACCTTTCTTTTTAATTTATCACCACAGTCAGTGTAGGAAAACTGTAATTCTTATTATCATGCAAACTGAACTCTATTTTCCCGCTGAATCCAACCATACACAAAACTAGTTGAATTTAAACTAATGAATAATAAAATTAAGGATAAGTTTCAAATTCTATTTTTTGGCTACTATTTTGCACCGAATTTCCATTTGATACTCGCGCTAGTAGACAAATGTTCATCAAACAATTTGGTAACAGTTTAATTTCATTCCAGTTATGGTTAAAATTATTTTTCAAAATACTGTTTGACGAATTTAATTGCAAGCAATCAATCAATTAAAATCTGAAGCGGTAAAATTTCGAATCAATCAATGATTTTATTGGATTCTGGCAATTTCAATTTGAATTAAGCCACTGAGAAATGCTAGGCCAGACCGTTTAACGTAATTCTGCCTATTTGTCTATGTGTGATAACTATATTATTGGAGGTTTTCCTTCACACGAAATCAACGTCTCTCAGACATTAATCTCAACGTATTCAACTAGATCAAGTACTCTGAATATATATATTGTGATAGACCATGTTATGAGCACAAAACTTCAATAATATTTAATAAAAGTTTTTGTAATTAAACAAATTGAATTGTCCAGTAGACACAAATGGCAATTTTGACTGGAGGTTCACATTGACAATACTGTTTAGTAAAAATTGATTTAAATTTAATTAGTTGGATTTTCAATTCAAAGAGTGCATCATCACTAAACTATCATTATTTCATAGTGTATTGTTTTTCGAATAATTAAATATATATAGTAAATTGTTTATATTCATTTTCATGATTTCCGGCAAACTGTTGCTAACACTTGATTTAAATGACCTTGCTTAATTTGTAACAAATTATTCAATTAGTAAATATTTCTCAAAAGCAAACGTGTACATAAAGTTTATTATTTCATAAACATGAACTAGATTTCATAGAAGCTAAATATAAACTGTTCATTAATCAGCGTCGTTTCATTAGTTTTATTGAGGAAAAAAAGATTAGCATTTAATAGTTGCTTTTGGTTAATAAATTAAGGTGACTATGGCATTTGTGTTATTCGATTATGAAATCGCATTGACTTTAATTTGAATATATTTAACTTATACTCTAATTGACACTCATGATGTAGCATATCTCTTATTGTCTCAGAGAAGTACCCAAACAGCAACTTAAAAGAACATAAGTTATTAATAATGACGCTCTTTAATTGTACATTAATTAGGATTGATCAACTAGAATGCTGGTCGGCGGCCTATGTTCCATTAAAGGTAACAGGAGTAAGTATGTAAGTATAATATAAGGAGAAAAGTTTAAATGCTATGATTTGTGGAAACACAATACACAAAATGAAGATATTCCAAAAACAATTTTAAAGATTTACAAAGTTTATTTCGATCAAATGTAAAGTAAGTGATTACTCTAAACTTTTAAGAACAACCATCTTCTCAACACATTTGTTATTAGGGTAAGGCACTTGTTAATTTAACTAGAAATATGAAACTATTCTTCATTGAAACCAGTCACAATTACAGAAACTAGTAAACTAATTACATATATTTGACAGAAAAAAGTAAGTTAGAAGTTGCACAGATAAATATTGTACTAATATGATTTATGTTCACTTTTTATTCAGTGTACACTGCTGAAAATAAACTAGGAAAATGTATACACCTACGAAATACTCGAACGAATTTCATTTCTCATCAAAAAGTGATACTGCATTAACCGGAAATCGTTTACTTAAGGCTACTTCGTTAACAAATAAGACTGGGTTTTAATTTACTGTCTATTTATTTGCATACACATTCAACTGTCATAGCCATAAATGATTAATTCATGTGGTAAGTGAAAGTTAGTTTTCTCTCAAATTCAAATAAGATATTGAAGTGTGTGGTGGTTTAAGTCTTAGCTTTAAAAATAAAATAAAAATTAAAGACTGTATACTGTCATAATTTATTTACTATTTTCGTGGTTACAGACATTTAATCAGTTGTTTTTTAAACTATCAAAAATAAATCTAACTATACTTTTCATTGCTTAAATAATTTATCAAATATAAATTTATATTTTTAAATGAGACATGGTGAATGAGTTCACTGAATTCAAACAATTTTTGAAACTGCACTTGAATATTTAAACATATTTTTTATTCTAAAAAGCGAATATAAATCGAGTAAATTATTTCTTCATCATGATTCTAATTTATGTACATATTTTCATGTCCTAATTGATAATGAAACTAACAATGAATAAATGATAATCAATTAATAAGTTAAAAGTATGACAAAAAACCACAAACAATTTTTCTGAATAAAGAAACAGTTCGAAGAATAATTAAAAATGGTAATTATAATGTATAATATGTAACATTCTACGAGAAGCACTTCTGATCCGTTGGCCAGATACCAATGAGAACAAACCAGATTCCAGAAGATGAAGAAGTCAGAAAGAATTTCTGGAAGTGGATGGGACACACATTGAGAAAAGCACCCAGTTGAGTCTGTCAGCACTGCAACTTCGCCCTCAAAGCTTCAGTTATTGCTTTTAATCTTACCGTTCTCCAATCAACCTGCCTGCCATGGTCGGACCTAAAGGAACATATGTTCTAGCCAATGCAGTTGGGTCGGGTCATCACGAGAGGCAAGCCAGACCATCTCAAGGTAACAGCTACGGTCGGGCAAATAATGTATGTACAGGTAAATATTTATCGTTTCAAGCACAATGATGTAATTAAACGGTAAAACCAAAGCAGGCAAAGTAAATTATATGTATACTGACTGTGGATTACTTTTAACTTATACTGAATGACAAAATACTTTGAATGTCTCTTATAGAATGTGATGATAAACCACTTATTGCAGTGGTGGTTATGAAAATCTTTTGGTAACTTATCACAATAGCTAATGGTAAGCATTTGTTTTCATCCCCCAGTGAAAACTATAAAAACCGCCACTTAGCATCATCATACGAAACATAATCATTCAGTTATTTAAACCACAAATGCTTTCATGTTGCCCGAGAATAAATTAACTTATTTCTGATTAATAAGAAAGTGTATTCCCTTAATTAATGTCATGTTTCAATCAAACTAATTGGTTACATTTTGTACCCTTAAACTCAACTCGTTGGTCATAGTAAATTTATTATTATCGAGTTTGGAGTTATCGTGTAAACTCCATTTATTCTTGTAAACAATAATTAATTTAATTTAATTCGATAATTTTACACAGCCCTGAATTACTTAATTTCTTAGATATATATGCATGGTTTCGCTTGTAGAGGAAAGGCCACCAACCAGCGTTCTCCAACTTACTCTATCCTGGGCCTTCCTTTCCAGTTCTGAACTATTGCTGGTCATTCTCTTCATATCTGCATCCGATTCTAGACACAATGTGTTCTTTGGTCTTCCTCTTCTTCATTTGCCTTGAGGACTCCAAGTGAGGGCATGCCTTGTGACGCAGTTGGGGACTCTCCTTAATGTGTGCCCTATCCACTACCAGCGCTTTTTCCCAATTTCTTCTTCAGCTGGATTATGGCTAGTTCTCTCCCATACAGCAGGTTGTTACTGACTGTGTCACCAAGCTATCACAAAGCAGGCCCTAAATTAGGATCCTCAAGGAAATCCTTCTTTATCTACTTCTTGTTGGTGGACAGATCACATTTCCGTTTTTCGCTCTCCGTTTCATAAAATTATCAGGATCCACTGAGTAATCTTAAAATCTACTAATTTGTCATATGAAAAGGTCGTCATTCTTGAATAAAACATCTCAAACTAATTTGGTTAGGTAGACTACCAGGAGAAAAGTGCTTTATCAGTAACCAAAACAAACTCAACAACTAAAAAGAGATATAAAAATGAAACACTGTTAACAGCAGCATTTTATAGTGGAAATCTCGTGATAACACTAACTCCTAATTTACACCAATTAGGCACTCAATTTCCTAAAGTTTTCATCCTTTTCAAGAAAAACAACTTCACAATTCTCTCGCTAAAACTTTTGCATACATCTACATGTTCTGAAATTTCTTTACACTAGTAGATAATCAGTAAATGTTAGAGTCCGCACTTTCCGCTTGTTGATATTAAAAAAATAATCAAAAACAGAAAGGCACAGTTCACTAGCTAAAAAGTGTACACCTTATCATAAAGCACCAATTTGTAAACAAACATACTGTTGGTTGCCTTTTCCATACGTCCTCTACACTTTAAAAATTTTGATAGCGCCATGTATCTGGATAAGACACTTTCATTTCTTCTTAAACTTCAGTGCGACACTGCTGCATATCTAATGCGTACTAATTTTAAGGCTCATTTTAAGTAGCGCACACAGCATGAAGAACACCATTTAGTCAGTATCCATTAAGATACGTGGATCCCCGTTACTTTGTTTCAATTTGGTTTCTAATTACATATATTAAGCATATTTGTATTGAGACTGAATTCAAGATTGTATATCAAAGTAATTAAATGCACAATTGATCTAAGGCACTTAGGCAGTCCATATGATATTAGAGACTGATCAGTTACCTTCCTCAGTATCAAGAACTGGAAACTTTGAACTTTTAAATAACATTTGTATCCATATGACAGGTTAATAACTATCTGGATTCAGTAACTTCATGGCAGTAGAAAAAACAGGTTTAAGGGTGTAAATTCACATTATTGTAAATCTGTTTTTTGAAGTTCTCTTGAAAAATGCTTGTTATCCTTGCATAATATTTCTTTTTGTTTTGGCTACCTACCTATGATAACCTGTAACTTGGACAGTGAATAATTTGAACTTTATTTCTCAATGCTTATATTGATTACTGTAAAAGTATATTCATGCACAAATTTAAAATTCATCTATTTCAGTATACTGCTATGCTTTATTGTTTAGAGTAACATGTTACCAATCAAGTAAAACGAGATTTTTGAAAAATTGCGTAAGTACTTGACTGTGCTGTTTCGTAATTTCTGAAGAATAAATTATGTTTAGGTAAAAACTTCAAAGAATCAGTTAAAAAGGAAGTTAAAAGTACGAATAATGGTATTTTGTTTCAAATATTTGCAATAAAATAATCTATACACAGTTACGCTAACTAACGCTAAATGTTAAATGATCTGCCATACACAAGTTAGGTTCAAAGACGAAATGTTCAAAATTACACATATTTTTCTCAATAAAGTAGATGATAATCATTTTCCCGTGTAAGATAAAGAAAATTCATATTCAATCAAAAATTTTTTTTATCAACACTGATACATGTATTTAGGTAAGCAAAAATGACTTCTTGTAGGATAAACGATACACTGTGAATGTATATTAACATGTTTTCACTTATCAATTGTCAAATGGCTTTTAAATAATTAGGCATTAAAATTCTTTTCCACAATTTGTTCATACTTAGCGCTTGTCATTTGACCGAAATTGATATATGAAATTAAGTGGAATCGTAGAGGAAAATTTTGTGTCAAGTATATGGTAGTAACATCGTTTTTTGGCAACATGTATCCAAAAGTTAACAAAGTAATTAACTAATAAATGTACATAAAAAAATCATTCGTATTTCAAAACCTGAAATATTTTGAAATTTCAATGCAGTCATTTAGTTTTAATGAAGAACTAACTCAAATTATTAAACATCGGAATCAAGATATCTTTTTGTAGTAACATAAGATGATTACATTATTCTAAAACTAAGAGTTATGAGCAAAATCATTTACTTTTTCACAGATAATTTCATGAGTTGACACTGTAAAAGTAATTAAGACGAAATATCACTATTTTCAAATTTGTTTGATTTAGTAGCTCTTACTTTGGAACCAAAGTGCTTAATATCATGCAAACCCGTGAGTCAGATTGTATTAGTCTATACTTTCAATAGTTGTCGCTTAACAACGATATCCTATGATTATTCAACGCTAATTGTGATGTGTATACGTGATTGCTTGATCACTAGGAAATGAAAAATGATGTATATGTTGGATCATTCTTAGTGCTGATCAGGACTAGTTGATTAATCCATCATTTTGAAAAAGCATGTCAACTTAGCTTTTTAAATTATTTAACTTTTGCTGGGTTAGCTTAATCTGCAAAAAATACTCATCCGCATTCCCGAATCTCTCAGAAGTATTCTAATTAAGTAAACTTGTTCACATTACTATCGTCGTTCTGTAATTTAATGTATTTCAATTTAGCATATACACTAGTTACTCTCGATATAGTGAATGCAATCAGTTATGTTAGTTTAGGAAATCCTGAGATGTACTCTGTAAAATAATTGAAATATAATCATTCAGTGATTTGCGAAGTTGTACAACACATGTTGTACACATGACTATTGAATCCCATCATCGATAGGTTACATCAACTGAACGTGTTGACTCAGTTCACCTTGCTCTTCAAAAGCTGGTAACATTCTTCACTTTTTTTCGTGTTTTCTTTATCCTAATAACAACATTTTTTTTATTTTTTTGCTCTTGAGAAATCTGAAACATTATTAAGGTTTTCGTTATGACGCCGTTATTTTGCTTCGTCTTGTTACATTTTATTGATAATCTTTTAAAAATAAATATTTAAGATTATGACTACAAATTTTTGTCTAATTTTTTTATAGATTTATTGATATTACTTCGTACTTTTTGAGTAGAGAGATTTAAAACCTAAAAACAGAATCCATTTATGTTATAGTTTAACACCCATTTTATTCGCGCCTTGTTATTCGATTCCTTCATATGCTTTTAAATTAATAAACCAGTTAGTTAGCATCTCAACTTACCAAGGAAAATTGTGCATGACCATAAACCAATTCAGTAATTTCTAGATCTCACTTGAGTTTAATTATAATATCTATTGACAATAAATATAAGCAAATGAAGACAAAGAAACTACATAGTATGGCTCAGAAATAAGACGAGTAGTAATATTTTACCTACTCTTAAATATTGCATTTTGTCCCTCAAAAAAGAATTAGGCAACAAACCTGTTAACTGTCTGTGAAACTATGAAGCTGAGATGATAGCAAAAGATGAATTTATTTCACTACAACTATTCCAAAATATAGAAACAGGTTATAATGCGACCGGTATAAATTTATATGATTTGTAATTGTAATTGAATTTATCTACATATCACCGAGAATATAGACGACACTAAAATGAACAATCTTTCATTTTTCCCCCACAAAGTCAGATTATCTAACTACTTTATCTTAGTTTTATCTCCATGACCATAAAAATAATGATCTTTACTGATTCAGCTAATATTCGTTTAATTTTAAAAATGACAGTTAAACTTAGCCTATACGTATCAATAAAATATAAAATAAATGCTTCACTCCTCGAATTCTCTGTCCTAGTTCAAAAAAGTTTGATAGAACCATTTACATCGATAAATTTTATTAGAAGCAAATTAGAATCAGAAACATTCATTTATTTCACGACTGCTCTTAATCTGCTTGCAATCTTAAAACAATAGCATTACGTATTTCCAGTAGGTATACATAACTTCTGTTATAGTTTTGAAGGTTAATAGAATAACGATGACAAATATAGAAGAATGATGAAGTGATAAAGTAACAACAAGGTTGAAAAGTTAGGACCACAATATTATGATTGTTATAAGGTAACTATGATGTTAATTTACACTATCTAGAAGTGCATATCCGTACTTTTTTAAACTTTTCTGAAACTTTTATAATTAGTAACATTGGAATATTCATCCACTCCATTTTATAATCCTTCCATACGCATCATTATCAATTCTCACTAATGTAATATAAAGGATGTTAATCTGTTGTAAATAAGTGATATTATTTTTCAGAGGTTATAAGTAGTAAATAAGAAACCACAAAATGGATGACTATGTTTTAAAAAGTATCTGCGAGTAATTGTAGCCGCTTACTTCGTCTGAACAGTTGAAGTATACTCTGAGCATTCGTTCATCACCAGTAACAGTGATTCTGAACTGTTGGTAGAACAATAAATGAAATGGATTGTGATCGACTAAACGGAATCCATAGTTACTAGTTACAAAAATTCAATCATCAAGTTGACTTGATTTATTATTGTGTAAACACATACACCGTAATTGTATTATTTTTTATTAACAAGATTACCTTTTTACATATTCCTTTACAGTTTTATTAAATATTACAAGAAACTAAATAATGACAAACATATGAAATTATAAAAGGTGGTAAATTGTGACCTGTAAATTTTCCCGACACAAAGTCAATATTTTTACGCAGTTTGTCATACAAGATATATATATATATGTATATATATATATATATATATATATATATATATATATATATATATATAGGAAATAGAATATTTCTCAAGATGTAAGTGGATTTTTTTCAACATTTGTCTTTGATTTAAAATAACCTAAATATTTCTACGTAACAAAACACAATTTCGGACAAACGTTGTTTCTTAATTGTATTTTTTAAAATTTAGTTTCATGATGAATGTTTTATTGCTTCACTTATTGTTGATGTTTCAAATGTTCCCATATCGCATGCTATTTGAAAAAATTTGAAGAGTTTCCAATAGTCAATTAAAATATTAACAAAAACTGAATAAACACATTATTCATCATTATCCATGATCATTCAGAATTATTTTGATCTTAAATTTATTTCAAGTGAACAGTAGGAAAAAAATGACCAGACATACATATCACAATAGAATATAAATGTTGATTTTGGAATGCTTAACAAATTAGCTAATTAGCTGATAAGTTTTCGTAACTTCATATCCATAAGCTATCAAACAGATAATCAAAATCAAACCGTAATGATAAACTTCGGAAACTAATTCTGAGACGAACATATACCCAATGAACGAGTCCCAAATAAGACAAAAAGCACGTCCTGCATTTCACTGTTAGCCACTTTCTAATTATTCTACATTACCAAAGCAGTTTATTTATGCTGATCGTGAAGCAAAAATCACGAATGAAAAATGTATGATCGCTTTAAGATATCCCTAAGTGGTTAAATTAGGACACTGAACCACAGAATGCCGTTTCAGTGGTCTATAAATTAATCAATCAATGAGAGGTCTAAAGTTCTGGGTTCGATACATGGTAAAATTATAAGTGAGTAATAATGAGACGTCCCATTACTCTAGTGATTCCTGATTCAGCAATGATCACCAAATATTTCTATAGGTCGGTCTGTAGTTGATACACAAATTTTATTTATTTTAATATATGTAGCAACAAAGTCTCAAATAATTACATTTTGGGTCAAGCTCTCATGAAAAAAATACATCATTCCTGAGAACTCCTAAACATTTTCTATACTTTTTTGTAAAACTAAGTTATGCTTATTTGATTCATTATGTAATAAAATTAAACATTTATGTTTAAATTCTTTACCAAATCAAAAAACACCTGAAATTCCTCGACTGGATATGTTTATATATTTTTCCACGATCAGATAGGATAAATACCGAAATATGATTCAGTAGTCTAAGGTGCTAAAAATCTTATACCAATCTATAGGTCAGCCTAATTAGCTTACAGGCCGTTAATAATGACAACCTGGGTATGTTTTTATGAAA
The DNA here is from genome assembly GCA_944470395.2 of Schistosoma turkestanicum. Taxonomy (NCBI): domain Eukaryota; kingdom Metazoa; phylum Platyhelminthes; class Trematoda; order Strigeidida; family Schistosomatidae; genus Schistosoma; species Schistosoma turkestanicum. Next base: position 50,277,136 of record OX103979.1, read on the forward strand.
GAAGAAAAGTGTATATATGTTAAAACTGGCGAACAGTAATGAAATCCGAGATACTTGTTTTGTTTTAACAATTTTCAAGAAAATACACAAAAGTTTGAACGAATATAGATGTTTCACTTGAATTAAATTTTTCACGTGTCGACTAGTATAATTGCCCGACTTATTTCATTGACTAGTCAAAACTCAAATGATCGATTCAGTGCGCTATTTTTTTTTAATATAAATATAGCAACTCACCTGTCATAAAAAAAATTCACCATCAAAATTTAACAAACACCTTATATCAGTTACCTTTTTGTTAAGGGAAATCGATATTTCAGTTCACATGAATGAACAAATAAATGTACAAAGACAGTAAAACAAGCTAAATATGAAAGTCATTACAAAAAAGCACAGCTTTTACTTCCAATCTTCATAAAAAACATAAAGCATTTGATAACAGACTGGAATATTTGAAATTAATAAATAGATATATGTTCAGCTATACAGAATTTTGCTGTTTGCTTCAATTATTATACCAATAATTAGTGCTTTTACCAAATACACATTCTGCTGCATAGAAGTGTGTTTACATTTATAGGTTTCCATTCATAACATATCATTAAAGCTCGTTTTGTTATTTATTAGAACATTGTTATCCATTCGCATCTGTGTACACATGTTAGCTTATCTATTTTTCTTTACGCTAATTCTGATTTTTATCTTGTAATGAATAACTGACAAATAAAACGCGTCATCATTATTATTAATCACACTAATATTAATGTTACCTCCGCTAAATGAATAATATTAGCAGTTTGAAAGCTATAAGCAGCATAAATAGATAAGAGTCCCAACATGTAAAATGAAAAATAATACACGTCATACAGATTTTTAGCTCTTCATAATAGAAATGATTAGTAATGTAAACTCCAAATTAATTACATTAAACTTCTATTTTCTCCTTGTATTTAAAACAACTCAAAATATATTATTATCAGTTAGTTGTTACATTCGTAACCTCTTCAATCCATTGACGACGCTTCTGAATAATTAGTTATTACAAAAAGTTTTCATAAAAAATACTTTAGAGAAGACACTATTCTTTCCTTGCTATATCACTTACTAGAGGTACGCAGTCTTAATCATAATTGGAACACACGTATGCAAATTTAATGGAAATATTTCATAATATTAGGTCGTTGACAAATTATTTGAAGAAAGGGTTAACAAATGGTTCTAAAACCTAAGAGTAGTAATAATGTATGGCGTAACTTAGGCTAAGAAAGTCGTAAAGAATCCATTGGAATTAAAATTTCCTACGCATGAAACACGTTTAATTTACCTTGCCGCCAGATAGGTATCAGTTAGACGAACGAATAGCAAAATAGAATAAAAAACATGTTTCAGATAAGGTTCAAATCATGGTATAATAGGAAATTATTTATGGATTTTTGGATTGATAAAAAGCGAAAACCACTCTGCTGTAAAATTCTCGAATACATCGCCTACTTTTAGGTCACTAATTGACCATAAACATAATTTCAAAATTATGATGAAGTCCAGTGTAGCGAGTCGCAAGAAACAAACTCACTTGTTTACATTACCCCGTTGATAGTTTAACAAAGTATTTCATCAGACTGATGCATGAAATATTTCTGACATTTTTAAACGGAAGCACTACCATCTAATAATCCGAGAAAATCCTGTTGTATCTAAAAACCCAACAATCAATAAACCTACCCACGTAATAATGCGGTTAACCTATGCACATAGTACGAAGAAACCATTTTCTACAAATTTCGGAATGTTTTCTGTCACTTTTTGAGACACATTGGAATTCCGAGAATAACTATCATCAAAGTCACCCGATGATTTAAATGTCTTATTTGATGTGTGTGGAATCAGTTTGTACGACTAAATTCTATTTCAAAAACAAAGAAATATTATTAAAATTAAAGCTACTTAAATATTCAATTACAACTACATGTTTTAAACAATTAATATCAACAGAACATCGATTCCCGACAAAAGTATAGTAATGATTGTTAACTCTGTTATGCTAAACAAAACACAATGTATACATACTAACAGAACCAGGTTCATATGTGAAATATTTCATGCCACTTGAATAGAGTGTTAAAACTGTAAGTTCGTAGTGATCAACGAGGTCATTGTAAACAGAAGAACAATGTAGATGTTTAATCGCATTATTGTGGTTTGTAAAATTAGAAACCCGTAACTGCACAGTTCATCCTGTCCGTTACACTGCAGTCGAAACGGCATGGATTATTACTTCTACTCATATATTTGATGAGCCTTTGGTAATAATCGAGGAATTAGTGTATCTGAGGAACTACAGGTGGTGATACTTTGATAAATCAAATCAACTTATCTACGGCAAAAACATAGTACAAATCCACAAAATCACTGACAAGTCATGTTGGCTAAACGACATGGCTCAAACTCGTTTGCAATGGCGCAGGTGCATTCACTCTTTATGTTATCTCAAATTCTAACCTTCTGAATTCCTCATCATCTCTATCTTATACTCTAATCTTCTCCATTACTGCTAATATTTCTACTATCGCTACCACTATGTGATTTGAACTGACAGTTGCATCTCTGTGCTAATGCGGTGTGAAAACCTGAACTGATGTACTTACGTACGAAGTTCTGTGTTGCATCTGTCTGTCTATACAACTCTGCTGTGGTTATTTTAAATTCAGACATAACAAGTTGGCGTTCAAGTTTAGAATACTAACTCACGGCGATTTTTACTTTAGTTTTCCACCCAATTCTTCAAATACCAATAAAATTCTTGTTCCTACATCGTTTACTTACTCAAACTGTGTTTAATTCTTGCATAATTATTTTCTTTTACTATTTATTCACAAAACGGTCACTTCGATCTGTATTTTATATTTCTTTTAGCCCTTTCCGATGCCACTTATTTGGACGAATAAAAAAATGCATGTATATAATCAAACAATTATTCGATTATAACACTGGACCTTGCTAACAATTTAGTGCAACTTTGTAACTCAAATCACAATTAACCACGACTTATCTATCAGCAAATGAGTGTAGTCAGATAAAAAGAACAAACTATTGCATTGACAAGATATTTGCTTACAGACATTATGATTTAATATGCCTCCATCGAGATGACGATCATAACAAATCTCCGCAATCTGGGTCACCTGTTTTCCTAACATTAAAATATTTCAAAAGGTTACCTCTTTTTATTTGTTTTTACACGTTAATTATTTCTGTTCAGGAGAGCGTAAAAAACGTTTACGACATATTGCGACATAGTGCAAAAACGTAATCTGAGACACCGCGGCGTCTGGTAATATGCATCGGAAATGAAACTTGTTGAAATGTTCCGCGCTGATAATCTCATACTGTACTAAACATATAATATTTAATAGGGCCATTATTACGATTATAAAAAAGTTCATTAATTAACAATTTTAGATTTGCTTTAAGCGGTAAGAACTGTAAACATACTCCACCTGTCGCGCTTTAAAGAGTGCATCAATTGAATTATCTTTACCAGACAACTAAATACCGCTAGACACTATCTTAAATAGTGATATGACTTGGCTTAATCAAATGCCTATACAAGACTGACATTGCACCTTGTTCATGTGAGAGAATGCTTTGCTGAGTTCTGACTGTGAACAAAAAATATAGTATAGCGAAACACGACAAACTTTACTCATAATCTCCCAGTGAAGTACATTTTTAGTTCGGACGCTTGTGTTCATTTCCAGCTTTCTCCTTAAAATCTGTGCCAAGAGAATGGTCGAGGCGAATCCAAAGAAAAATGTTTGTGACAATTATATTTATCTTATTTATGCCTTACGTCCACATATCATATTTTTCCAAATAAAATAGTCACGGTACCCACTCCGGACAATGAGGAACTTTTTATGCATACGTTTAATGTACTACCAGACGAGATGTTGGGATGGTCATACTTCCTAATCAACCGAGTTTGACAGGATACATATTTTGTATGATTAGCCGCCCCCTTTGATTCTAACTCAGATACGAGTATGTTGCAGGAAACCCGTCGGTAGAAGCCAAATGAGTGTAGTTGGTGTGAAAACCGCAATTAATTGTTGGGTACAGTGGAAAGGCATGGCCCATAACTAGTCGAAATTATGGAGATGAATCCGACTTTTATCCCTCCAACTAAATCATGAATTCTGACATTCATACACACATTCCTCCCTTCGAATTATATTTCTTATATCAGGTCGTTCTTACTATTGTTCTCACTACTACCGTCTCCACGGGTTTGCTACTTAACTTGATAATTTCATCTCACTGTATTGATATAAGAAAGTTGATGAGTTTGAGATGGTGGAGAAAATTTGTAGCTCAGGTGAATGATTGTGGTGGTGTTTCGTTCTCTGAGCTGGATGTTTTGGTTGTGGAGCTTTCATTGTTTTTCTGAACAACATCATCAGCACGAACTTGAAAGCTCCACAACCAAAACAACCAGCTCAGAGAACGAAACACCATCACAAAGTTGATGAGTACTTACGGCACGTGCTCTACATTGACAATATATCCCTGATTAGACATGTGTTTTATCAAGTCATAGATTGTCAATATTTTGCGAAATAACAATGTGTATTTCTCTATTAATGGTTCTAATTCTCAAGACGTACAATCAGTAGACTTTGTTCCAACTTTCAAATTAAATAAAAGTAATCATTTCATAAGTCTTATCATAATATGATAATCTTGGACATTTCCATGTTGCAAAGAATAAAACATTTCAAGTCCTTAACAATAGCAAAACACTAGCGGATATATAGTTGTTTTGATTTTGATGTTGTAAAATGCCGTTATTAAGGCAGTTCTAAAGACTTTAAAAATATTGACATACTATTCCTGATAATTCTTGCTCAAGTAAAAATTGTAGGCTCACAATAATTGACAGAGTAAAATCATTATGGCAATAAATGCTTATTCTGTTCCACTTTGTATGAAATGTATCACCAGAAACTCTTAGGAATCAGAAACTACGATAAATCGAACTTGCATTTAATTACTCAAAATTGCTCCGAAACTCTCGATTTCAGTCAGTCAGTTACAACGTAGAACTTTGTACGTACGTACATCAGTCTAGGTTGCCATACCACGTTAGCACAGAGACGCAACTGTCAGTTCAAATCCCATAGTGGTAGAGATAGTAGAAGTATTAGCGGTAATGAAGAAGATTACGGTTCGAAAGTACCATTCCGGAACTGTTCTTGATCACTTAATTTTTGCATACGCGGAAGTGTAAATGTCCAAGATAGTCACAATTATGTGCCTCAGTTGCGAACGTTCGAACAAACACTAAGCCAATATAATGAGGTATTCAAAGACTAGCTGCTTACATAATGAAATTAAGACTGCAAATCTTTAGTGATTTATGACATTCAGCAACTGATGTTGATATCTAGAATGAAGATTCTGATTTAATAATACCGATTTTATTTCTGGACTCAATAGGTAACAAAAAAATATTTCTGGATCACCTTTACCCACTCAGCAATCCAATCAGTTTAGCTCGTTATTTGACGACCAAAAAAACTATACCAAAAAAAAATCTGCACAAAATTAATTATTTTTGATTGTCAACTATAGTTGTTAAGATGGTAATGCAATGAGAAGAAAATATCTTTTACCACACAAGACCAAGATTTACTAACTGAAAGTGATTCTGGACAACCGTCATTAGTGCCGTTGATATTGAGCATAAAATTATACTGATCGCCAGGCATATCATTGCGAAATTGGTAATTAACCTTGCTCTGCTTGTTCATGTGTGATTCGAACAAACTTGAAACCAGACAGTCGGACATTTTAGGTGCCACTTCCTTCGGTGTGCACAGTTTGCCGCAAGCTTCACTCAAACACGTAACATCTCGATCAACTAAACCACAAGGAACAATTTGCCTTAGCCACGAAAGTGGTTCAGTGGTGCAGTTTAGTGCTATGCCATGATATGTTATTGAACTGCTCTGGCGGATACCTAACTAAAATGAAATTAATGAGTGATAAACTAACAAATAACTTATCACATTTGAATAATGCAAAAATATCTACACACATAACATGTATACTAATTGGTTTGACTAAAGAAAACTTCAGGTGCGACCATTTGCAAACATAAACGCATCAAATGAAGCACGAAAAACGGGTATATTGTAACTACAAACTGAAGTACCTTTATTAAAGTCTGAGACGAGCAACTGGATTAAGATTTATACAGCTAATTCACCCTTTTGGGATCGACTTTTTTCAGAAGCTTGACAGGCAAAAACAAATCATTTAAAAAAGCAATATATGCGTAACAAAAAATTAGCTAGAAATGTTCGAAGTGATTGATTAGTTTGTAACGTTTAAGTGCACCTGAAATCAAACAAGCGTGTAATTTTGTTGCAAAGAAAAGATGTACTTGACTATATCTTAATGACGATTGTTATGCTTTTTCTGAAAAAAATCGTTTGAATGAGAAAATTAAAAGATTGAGCTGCAGAATATCATCAAAATTTTGCTACATTTTCTAACAAATCAGAAAAACTATACTACAAGTATACGGGTGTGAAACATGGCTAGTAGGAATGGATTATATTCGTAGGATTCTAGTATTCTATCATAGGTGTCTTAGAAGCATTGCTCGTATATTATGGGACTACTGAGTAAACAATACTGAGGTTGTGAATCGCGTACTAGGTAAAGATGGCAGATCAATAGATGGAGTAGTGAATCTTCATCAGTCGATGTGGTTGAAACATGTGTTACGAATGTCCAACCACCGACTGTCTCGAAGAGCTATATTATGTGGTACAGGGGTAGGCTGGAAGAAAGCTATAGGCGACCACACCAAAATAAGTTACAAATCCATGAAGTCGCTGACAAGTGGACTGAGTCATGTTGGTAGGTGTAGATTACCTGGATGAGGTCTGTGATGCAAAATTAACCGATGGTTAGAGACTTTGAATGTCATGGCTAAAAATCGTTTACGATGGCACAAGTGCAGTCAGTCAGTTGCAACGTAAGAACTTCGTACGTATGTACATAAAATCATGTTGCAATACCACATGAGCACAGAGACGCAAATGTCAAATCAAATCCCATTATGATCGAGATAGTAGAGGAATTAATGGTTATGAAGAAGACTAGGGTTTGAAGATATTATTCAAGAAGTATAATTCAGTGAGATAAGGTTAGAAAGACAACGGTAGAGGTGCTGACGAATCAAGAAGATTAGGATTTGAGAGAGCTCAAAGAATGGATGCACTTGCGCCATCGCAAACGATTTTGAGCCATGTCGTTCAAGGTCTCTAACCATTGGTGACTTTCGTCTCGCGGACCCCAATCAGATAGTCGACAAATACCAACATGACTCAGTCCAATTGTCAGTGACTTCATGGATTTCTGCCATATTTCGGTCTGGCCGCCCCTAGCTTTCTTCCAATCTACTCCTACACCACAAAACATAGTTCGTCAAAGCAGTCGGTGGTTAGGCATTCGTAACACATGTCTCAACCACCTCAACTGATGAAGTCTCATTACTTCATCTATTGATCTGCCATTCTTACCTAGTACTCGTTTCCTAACGACAGCACTGCTTCCGAGACATCTATGATCGCATACTAGCAACCTACGAACATCTTCTACTCTCACTGACCATTTTCACAGCCATAAAGTAAGATGGAGCGAACTACTGTACAGTACACTCGTCCTTTGGTTAGCGGACAGATATCGCGCCTACGCCATAAGTGACGCAGGTTGGCCAAAGTCAATCGAGCTTTCTGTATCCGAGCTGAGATTTCGTCAGTCACCAGGCTATCAGCGCTAATGAGACTCCCTACATAAGTGAAGTGATCAACACGTTCGACTACTTCACTCCTTATCACTAGTTTAGGTGCCGATGCAACCCAGTCTTGAAGCAACACTGCAATTCGTGAAGGAAAGCCGCATCCCGAACATGCTCGCATGGTTGCGTACAGTAGTCAGAGGACTCTGCGCTCTGTCAGCGTCTTCAGCGAATAGAACTATGTCATCGGCATATTCTAGATCAGTAAGCGAATTTCCTGATAAAAGGTCAACCCCTAAAAAATCAGACGATCTTAATACTAAGTCTGAAAGCATATCACCGAGAAAGATAAAAAGAATCGAGAGCGTAGACATCCCTCACGGACACCACCTGATGTAGAGAATCCCGATAACAGTTCGCCATAAGCCCTCGCTCGATCAGTAGTGTTCGAGTAGAGCTTGTATAAGGTTAGTGTACTTCTTTGGTACACCTTTCAATGACAGACACTGCCACAGAACCTCACGATCCACTGAGTCGAATGCCGCCTTAAGGTCCAGGAAGACAACTATTGTAGGACGCCTAAATGTGCGACTGTGTTCCAGGATCTGTCGTATGGTGAAAATGTGGTCTATACAACCACGTCCAGGTCGAAAACCAGCCTGGTTTTCTCTAGTCTGCTCTTCACGAGATATAGTTAGGCGTCTAAGTATAATCGAGGCTAACAATTTGGAAACTATATTAGTTAAACTGATTCCCCTGTGATTGTCACAAGAAGACTTGTGTCCTTTCTTGTAAACTGGGACAATTAGCGACTGAGACCAGTCGGATGGGATTACGTCCAGTTCCCAGATTCTACCTAAGATCTCAGTCAACCTAGCTGCTAAAACTGGACCAACATCCTTTAATATCTCAGGGGTAAGCATATCAGGACCTGCAGCTCGCCCTCGCTTCAGATTTCCTAACGCTTTCTCAACTTCATGTAGACTGGGAGGACTTAAATCGATTGGCCATTCAGGATGACTGGGGATCGTGGGCAACCGAAGAGTTGCTCGAGGCCAGTTGAACTGATCCCTAAAATGTTCTGCCCATCGATCCAATCTCCTGGATTGAGAAAGCATGATCCAACCATCCTTCCCTGAGATAGTTTCGCTAACAGATGGATTTCTAACACTGTTTTCCTTGATCAGTCTAAATAGTTGCCTACTCTTGCCTATTGCCACTGCCTTTTCCATCGCCTTTGCTTTCGCCACCCACCACTGTTCGCGGTCGTTACGTAGGCTTTTTATCAGCCTGCGCCTAAGCTGATTCCTCTCCTCATCGTACTCAGAGCCAGGCGCGATGAACTTTCGAGCACCCATCAGTTCGGTGGATGCGACTGAAATCCACGGCTGCATCCTAGTCCCATGGTTTACCTTACTAGCAGATATCACTGCTGTTTCCACAGCCTTTCTCGATATCATTACAACCTACCTCCTGATACAGATCACTTACATGGTCGCCTGTCTTCCTAGTGTGGAGCGCGCTACTTACAAGGAGTATATGACGCAAGTAAAAACGTAATGTCTGGCAGCAGAAGATGGGGGAAGATCAAGAAAGGAAGAGAGGGTACACAATGGGGTTTGTATGAAACGCATGAGCAGTGAAATGTCAGACAATGGATTGATGTTTTGCAACAGGAACTGTCCAGTTCGATATGATGGATTGATATTTTGCAAATTAACGATTTACGATATGGTTTTCCAATTAACTCTGTAATTTGCGATAAATAAAATTCGGTTGCACTCACCTGTGTTCTCCTTCAATGATTTACCTTACTAGCAGATATCACTGCTGTTTCCACAGCCTTTTTGATATCAATACAACCAGACTCCGGATGGGAATCGCTTAAATGGTCGCCTTTCTTTCTAGTTTTTCCTGAAATATATTCTTCACTCTATTATCATTAAGTAAAACCTTAAGAGGCTTTCTTACGGTGTCTTTCCTACGCCCAGTACGCCTCAAACAAATACGCGTTTGCACAAGGGCATGATCTGAATCTAGGCATGTGCTCCAGAACGAGCGACAGTCCTCTATCGAACCCCTCCATCGGTGGTTGATGGCAATGTGATCTAGTTGGGTTCAACGTTGAGACGACTTCGGCGGTCGCCATGTCAAGAGATGCTTTTCCTTATGCCTAAAGTTAGTGTTTGCTAGAAATAGGCGGCTACCTGAGCATACTTGCAACAGACGGTCACCATTGTCTGTTCTCTGAGCCGCGACACCATAACATCCACCTGGGTGTTTCTCCTGCTCACTTAGTCTACCTACTTGAGCATTAAAGTCACCAGCCATTATTACTATATCAGAGCGCTTAACTTTCTGGAGGAGGTCCGAAAGCTTTCTGTAAAACTCATCTTTAACCTCGTCTGAACTGCAGTCAGTGCGACTTTGACAAGATGAAATCAGATTAGTGATTTTACTAGGATCCTGTATGCGCGTTTCCGAGACGCAACTTACATCGATCACCCGAGATTCCAAAGTCCTAGTTAATGAAGCCTGTTTCCCTATTTGACAGAGGCTCCGAACATTAAAAGCTCCTATATGTAATTTGGAACGGGGTTTAAGGCGATCAGTATTAATGTTCCGTGGGCCCAAACCGTTAGCTTAAGCGGCTCAAGGTGACAAACGATCGAAAGAAGAGTTGGTCGAGAAGATAAGAGAGTTATTAAGAGGTGCAGGAATGATTTGATTGTGATCAATTCGGTCTCTCAAGCTGTTACGGGTATAAGGGCGGTTGTCACTTCCCACCCACCGTCACCGTGGAAGGTTGCTTCTTGAGGGACCTGAAAAGGAAGATAGATTAGTGTTGGTCTTAGAGACCTGGGAGTGTGACCGTGGAGTCCGAAGAAAACTGCTTGAGGTCGGTCACGCACGGCCTTTTTATGAAAGGTTTTTTGAATATTAGCTCCGCTCTTGAAAGCCATTAGTGGGCACCCTTACCGACGGAGACGGAAATCCATGAGGCAGGGTGAGGTGTGACATTTTTAGGGTCGACCTTTTTTAACCTTTGCTTCCTCGTTAGAAGGCAGCATCGCTGCAGATGCTAGTTGTCCGAGGGAAACATCTTAGTGCTGTCACACCCCTCTGCAGTCAGCAGACCTTGAGTAGCTGTTTTTAGTCTCATCGTTCTCCAATCGACCTGCCTGGCATTGTAGGACCTTCAGGAACATAAGTTCCAGCCAGTATAGCTCGGTTGGGTCATCACGATAGGCAAGCCCGATCACCACGTCAAGGTAGCAGCTACGGTCGAAGATGGTTAGACTTTGAATGTCATGGCTAAAAATCGTTTACGATGGCTCAGGTGCATACATTCTTTGTCCTCTCTCAAATTATAATCTTTTCCTCATCACCTCTATTGTTCTCTTTCTAAATTTATCCCACTGAATTTTAATCTGTGAACAACATCTTCAAACCCTAATCTTTGCGATTACTGTTCATACTTCTACTACCTCTACCACTATGGGATGTGGATTGACAACAGCCTCTTTATGTTAATGTGGTATGGCAACTTGAACTGATGTATGTACGTTCGAAGTTCTACGTCGTTGCTGACTGATCTTCGTCTGCAGCTTGGTTCATTCTATACAAACAAATATAGTGGGATTTTTTACCGAAACGCAATCAAAAACGTTTTAAAGAATTGAACATTTTCGGATGAAAGCGTTTGATAAAATATTAGTGAAGTTACATTATTACTGTATTAAAACCAAAACGGTTACCAATAGCCATGACTTTGTGCCTAGAATTAATCCATACACCAGTTTCAGAATCTCCACCAGCAAATGCAGTCACACCAAATTGTGAACATAGTTTAATTCCAGCTTCCTCTAAAGCACCAACATACCACCTTAAACCACGACCTTGTAAGGATTTACATCGAAGATTTATTATCGGATAGACTACGAGCTGTCCGGGACCATGATACGTAATTAAACCTCCACGATCGGTGCTGAAAAATAAATTAGATTTAGGATTTGCGACATAAGAAATTAGTATCAAAGCAATAAAACATTAACGATCCGGAAAATTCGGTAGATATTTTAAGATAAAACCTGAGTATTAAGTGAGTTTATTGAACTGCGTGCCTTAATCCTACGACTTCTTTCAAATATGTTTTCTTCTGAAGTATACATAATCCGAGGGGAAATTGATTCCTTGACTGGATGATAGTTGAGTAAACCCACTAAATACTCATTTTATTCACTGTTTTTAGGAAACAGTTATAGTACAGAAATCTTATAACACTGAAATGAATTATCACAATAACTTGATTAATTATCCTAACAGCCTGTCATTTTGAAATGTGTCAGTCAGTCAACATCAACATAGAGCTTGGCACAATTGTGTGTTGGGGCAACTAGCCATACCACCATGACATGAATAGCAAAAAGGATCGATTTAAATTAGGAGCAGTGGTAATCAGAAAGGACCAAATATTGAAAATAAGGTTAGAAAAAATAGTTAGTCCGTTGAATTGTAGAGCTTGGTAAGTAAACACATCAGTTGAAGTTTCTATACCACATTAGCACAAAGAAATTTTAAATCAATATCCTAGAGTAGTTGAGGTAGCAGCAGTATTAGCGGCAATCGAACAGATTATGGATCGAAGAGATGTATCGATAAGTTACAGATCAGTGAAATAACCGTTTAAAAGAACAAAAGTCATGAAGAATTCAGATTCTTAGTATCTGGGAGGGAGACGAAGAATGGATTCATTCACCTAGGCCATTGTAAACAGTTTTACGCCATATCACTCAAAGTCACTAACCACTCGTTATGATTGTCACGCGGAACCCGACCACATACTCTACACCTACCAACATGACTCAGTCCACTTGTCAGCGACTTCATGGATTTGTGACTTATTTTGGTGTGGTCGCCTATAGCTTTCTTCCAGCCTACCCCTGTACCACATAATATAGCTCTTCGAGACAGTCGGTGGTTGGACATTCGTAACACATGTTTCAACCACATCGACTGATGAAGATTCACTACTCCATCTATTGATCTGCCATCTTTACCTAGTACGCGATTCACAACCTCAGTATTGTTTACTCAGTAGTCCCATAATATACGAGCAATGCTTCTAAGACACCTATGATAGAATACTAGAATCCTACGAACATCCTCCATTCCTAGTAGCTATGTATCACACTCACAAAGTAGAATGAAGCGAACTACTGAGCAGTAAACTCGTCTTTCGGTTAGCAGATAGATATCTCACCTCAGCCGACCGTAGCTGCTACCTTGACGTGGTGGTCGGGCTTGCCTATCGTGATGACCCAACCGAGCTATACTGGCTGGAACATATGTTCCTCAAGGTTCTACCATGCCAGACAGGTCGATTGGAGAACGATGAGACTAAAAGCAGCTACCCAAGGTCTGAGGGCGAAGTCGTACTGCTGACTGCAGAGGGGTGTGACAGCAGTAAGGTGTTTCCCTCGGACAACCAGCATCTGCAGCGATGCTGCCTTCTCACAAGGAAGGAAGGGTTAGAAAAGGTCGGCCCTAAAAATGTCACACCTCCCCTAACTCACGGATTTCCGTCTCCGGCCGTAAGGGTGTGCCCACTAAGGGCCTTTAAGAACGGAGCTAATCCTCTAAATACCTCTCATAAAAAGGCCGTGCGTGACCGGCCTCAAGCAGTTGTCCCTTGGGCTCTGCGGTCACGCACCAACACCATCCATCTTCCTTTTCAGGTCCCTCAAGAAACAACCTTCCACGGTGTGGGCAGCCGGGAAGTGACAACCGCCCTCATACCCGTAACAGCACACGAGACAAAATTGGTCAAAATCAAATCCTTCCTACACCCCCTAATGTCTCTCTTATCTCTACGACTAACTCTATTCATACTCCCTTTCCTCACTGCACCGCTAATGCAGACGAAGCGAGATCGCGAAACGTCGTTCCTGGTCTCCTTAAACCCCGTTCCAAACTACATGTTGGAGCATTCAATGTACGGACATTGTGTCAAATAGGGCAACAAGCTTCCTTAGCTCGGACTTTAGAATCTCGCGCCATCGATGTATGCTGCGTCTCGGAAACGAGCATACAGGATCCGAGTCGCGTCATACACTTGGCCACACCATGTCAAAATAAAGAAGCAGCTCGATTTACTCTTTGTGTATCCGGTAGCCCTGATGCTGCTTCCCGGGGTCTTGCTGGCGTAGGCATAGCATTGAGTCGTAGGGCAGAACAATCTCTCCTTGACTGGATCCCAATAGATAGTCGATTGTGCGCTGTCCGACTAAACGGGACAGTAAGGACTCGGAAAGACAGGGACGATCGCCATTGCGTCTTCATCGTATCTGCCTATGCCCCCACTGAATGCAGTTCAGACGAGGTTAAGGATGAGTTTTACAGAAAGCTCTCGGACCTCCTCCACCTACAGTGTAAAGGATTTTATGCTTAAAACTTGGTAGTTTTCTCAGCATGCTTAAAACGCGAGATGCTACACCCGGTCTGCATATGGTGATCCATGTCATTAAGTAATTAATCAAGCGGAGAAAAGGATTTGCTAACAATCTGTTTGGTTGGAACACATTATAAACTTATTCTATATGAATAATAAGCATATTGGTGTTTCATAAAAGTAATCACGTATAAGCCGTTCATGACAATGAAATACACTTCAGTGGTTGCTTATTTTAATGACTTTACTCAGTCAAATTTCCATTTAGAATCAGATCTTTGAACGATATGATACGGCACTTTTTCAAGAATCAATCTAGGTAAAGGTTTATGCACAAAACGCATATTTGCATTGATGAGAGTGATTATTATTATTCGTGACATGATTAACTATAATAATTCACTATGAAAAGAAATTTTATTGGAATTATTTCTTGTTACTAGCAAGTTTAAATATTTGTGAATACTTTATGACAATTTTACGCATAATGATTGCATAATTTCAAATGAACTCCGTCGATTACCGTAAGCTTATCAGATTAAAAATGGTACGTTTACTATCAACCTAATTTAAAATCGCTCCAAAATCCGAGAATTAGAAAGACAGACTGCGACAATCTTCTGCTACACAAGACTTAGTTAGTGTATTATTTTGATAACTAAAATTAAATGCAAACTTGTTGTATTTCGTATGCATTTTGCGTACAATGAAAATTATCCTTGATCACGATATGAATTTTACTAATTTGATTAATTACGTTCACCAATCCACTTTCATTTCGACAATTGTTTGAAATAAATCCTCCAATTTTTTAAAATCATTATTTAAACAGGTACACTTGGTGAAAGAGAACTAGCTACCCAGACGATTCTCTTCAACATTGAATCGATGTGTTTTACGCTGGTAGGCTTAAATCATAGTTTGTCAATATATTATGATAATCTTCACTCATTTTATATAAATCGATAATTTATGTGTAATAAAGTTATGTGTTGTAGATAAGTGTTCTCTTCTATTCAGTATACAATCTCATAAAGATAGAATTGATAAAAGTCTTTCCGTGTAACTAATATCCATACTTTTCTATCCAATTCAAATAATAAGTTGTCGTTAAATGGTCATTCCTTTTTAGAATATGCTCCTGTACTTTTTCTACATTAAACACAGACATACAATTATTAGTATAACAATGTGCCTACCTATTACTATGTGCCGTCCGTTCATAAGTTTAACCTATTGGGCCAAAAATGAAACGCAACAATAAGCAAAGATTAAAATAATTAATACTCATGAAAATTTAGAAACATAACCTTCTAGTAATCATGGAAGAAAATATGTTTTTAGTTTGACTTTGGATAAATTGATTTACATAATATTCACAGTTACAGATTATCATTTTAGTTTATTCAGCTCCAATGTTAGGTGTTCTAAATAATACATATAATCCATTTCTGTGTCAGCAAAATATCATTTGCACAAAGGTATAAAATATAGTTTAATAATTTTGTACTAATCTTCAAAGACACTAAAGTACAACAGAAATGTATCATTAACTAAAATAATGTCACGTGCTGGAATGGAAAATGTTATTTAAATCATTTGATATTTCTGTACTGAAAATCATCAGCAGTAACATTAATTTTTGCTGTAGTAATTTTTGTTATGGATTACTTTTCATTTATCGAAAAAATCCAGACACATTTTTCAGCATGTATCTATCTCTCAAGGCATCCTTCTAACAGTTAAAACATTTATGAAGAGATTTTAGTGATGTGTCATTCTGTCACTATACAGGCATTAAAATTCATTGTTCAACACTTTCTGGATTGAAAAGATTTAGATTATTTGGAATGTAAACAGTTTCATTTAGAAGAAGCCAATAAGTTTAGGTATAGAGTTTTTAAAAGGTTTTTCAAGAGAAGAACCATCTGCAATTAAAATTTTCCTCATTTTACACATAAATTTATTGTATTTGTAGACAAAAACACGATTTATGGAATGAAATTTCTAAATTTCATTTCATCTCAGAAGTTATAAAAACCATGTTTTAAAAAATAAGGACCATACCGAACAATCTATTTTGCATCATTCGAGTGAAGTGAAATAGTATTATATTACTTTTAAAAAAATTTGGTTGCTTAACTTTCAATATTTTAACATAGATGAACATAACTCTTTTATGATGGGATATCTATTACAACTGCTCGATTTGATGAAATTTTAAATCGCAAACTGACTGTAGAAAGGTAACCTTTGAAAACTATTCAGTACTTCATGAGTATTTCGTTCATTTATGGGAGTGAATTAATGAGAAGTTTCATATTAGGACGAAACATTCGCCTGAAATTTTCTGGTCTCTGGGTATCTCTCCACTTCGTCATTTAATAAATCTTGATTTGCATGTTGATATGCCTTTGTTACTTGATAACCAATAAACGTACTGTTTCTACAAAGTAATGATATGTATTTCCTATACTTCCTTTTCATTTAGTTACCACTTGGATTTGGTATAGCAGCAAGCATACGTGTTGGTCAATTTCTTGGTGCCCGCTCCTCATTAGGACCACGGTCAGTTGTTTCTACAGCTCTTGTAACATTGTGTAAGTAATAAAAATAGATAAAATCTGTAAATAACAGTGTTTCATTAATGACATACTTTACTATGCTTTAGAGACTACTTTTTTTCAAAATACTATATTGTTGTTACTGTCATTTTGAAAATTTAAATGAGACTTTAAAAAGCAGTCGGTGATGTTGGAAACCGGAACCAAGCGAAATGATAGAAGAGATAATTAGTTACTTGAGTGCAGAGTAACTAAAGTCCTAGATGCTTGAGTGAATGATGCTCATAGATGAAAAGTATTCAGTTTTGGAAAAAGTCAAGACAGATTTTGTTATTCCCCAGTAGGAAACATGAAGGAAGGTATCGATCTGCTATGATATTCGCTTTTTTTCGGTCTGCTAAAGATTAAATGACTCAAGATAGCGATGCAATGAAGAAACATCTTATTGGGGATCAACTCTTATAAATTATAACTACGATGTTTATTTATATCACTTACAACTTATCACAGCTAGTGCTGAGAAATCAAAGCACTAAACTTTCATTTGTACTAAGAAACTGCAAATATGATTCTTAAAACCTTGATAATCTGTCAAGAATGCCATAGAAACTAGAGCAAAATCGATAGTTGTAAAAATGTGTCCCGTAACATAATTAAGAGAATTTTGAAAATGAAATGTAACCAAGACGAACAAGAAAAAGTGACTGCTTAATTTTTCCACATACATTCTTCTGGTTTCTCCACGTGTATAGTAAACGTTTCAGTTATACAAGGAAGACGAGAGTTCACTAATTTCGATAGGTTCAAATAATTATATTGGTAACTCTGGATGGTAGGTTTGTTTTATTCGGAATAACAAGCTTTTTTCCATTTCGCCAGTTACCACAGCTTCACAATAATTTTCAAGGCTAATTTTACATAAAGTAGCGAAGAATAAAATGGAAAGGTGTTGCAACGCTTAACAAAGTTCTCAAAGATTGTGTAATAGTCTTTTGGTTAAAAGAAAAAGTAATTTTTAGAAGTAATGTAGGGGATAACTGTTAACTTATTAAGTATAAAAGAGTTAAAAGAACGAATGAATAATATTAACCACCTGTACATTCAGGACGACAGTTAAATACATTGAAAATGAGGGACTCGTTATATGTAATTGGGTGTGAATTATTATGGTTTCAGCTGTGAACAAAATACTAATCCAAACCTTCTTTAGGTTAGTTTTTTGAATCTTAAAATAATCTCGAATTATGATTCCTATTACGGTACATGACTAGAGTTGACCACTTGTTTGAGGACTGAATTCTCAATGGACCTGCATTTCCAGTTAAACAGCCATGAAGGGAAGTGCTCAGATATTTGTTGAAAAAGTGCCAGCCAAATGTGATCAGTGTACTTTGTTTCAAAAGAGTAAGTAGATTCATAAATCCAGAATGAGATGCCTCTAAACTGCACATTATTCTCGAAGCTTTCTTGAATAAGCCGCCTACTAGAGAAAGCATTCCGTAGCTCTTTTGATTAAAGGCGTTTCTGAAATATTTTTACATGATCAGCAATTAAATTCTCCATGTCTGCTAGCTCAGTTTCCAGAAGCAGAGAATGGATTAGGTGAACTTAACTAAACTGTTTGTTTCTTCATTTTGAAATTAATAAATTAACTTCTTTCGTACATCTTTAAAGACATTCTGTAGTTCAAAAGTTAATGAAAGTAGATTGAAATGAATTTTATCAGTCGGATCACGTTGCTTGACTATGCTTGTTGAAATATTTCATAAGATGACTATTTCGAATTAAAATTGAGTTAAACAAAAATAAAATAGTTTGATTGAATTTTAATTTTCCTAAGCTAAATTCCATTGATATTAACAGCAATTTATAGAAGCAAAAAATTAATTTGGAAGTATTCATCTTGAGAAGTTAAGTTGCAGCGAGACTCATCAAAACTAATTCATCATGTATAAATTATTCATTAAACTTTCAACAATAAGTGTAAAGCCATGAAATGTTGATGGTAATAGAGAAGAAGAAGAAGATTAAAGCTGCAATCACAACAACAATAAAATAAAAATATTTTCCAACACATGTTATAAATGTACAATTTTAAAAATATTTAATGTTGAAAGCAAACTGGTTAAATATGTAACCCAGTGAGATTGTTCAAGCTTTCGTCACCACTTGAGCAAGCGTAAATTATTAACCGATAATACTTTAAATATACTCTTACAAAATCAAGATTAATTTACAAATATGCTCTGTATATTGAAAGATCTATTGTGAAATAAATTTTTTGTAATTGTTTGGTTCGTCACTAGGTATGCTTGATCTGTTACGAGTTCACCTTAGTCGATAAACGCGAACGAGACAATGAACCAGAGTCCAGGTAGGCTACCTTGATCCGAAACAGCCAAAGAGAAGTTTTGGCATAGCGTAGAAAGTATATTCTACAAACACCCAGCAGGCACAATGCAATCAAGCACACAAAATCTCGTTTATTTATACATCATAGAAACGTCCTTGGGACAGTCACAAAAATAGCACACTAAAATAAGCAGCAGCCAATCGCAGCCAAGGATTTCCCTGGTGGGAAATGAAATCTCAAGGTCAACGGATCAGCCAATGCTCGCAAACGTGGAATCCAAAATAAGGCATTTATCAAGCGAGTTATTGGGATCTAACATCCCCAAAAGTAATTAGTTTTGTTCAGATATTATCTACGCTGTGACCGAGTTAACACTTGTAAACATTTTTAGTTTCCTTTAATTACTAATTTATTGACTAAATATACCTACATGAATGGTAAACATTTTCTTCTATTATTTGTACAGGGATGTCTTCGATTGCCTTCATTCTAACTTTATGCTTATTGAGATGGAAGATTCCAATGATTTTCACTTCTGAAAAGTAAGTTGATTTTTTACTAAAGACTGAAGTAGGCAGTGATATAGTAGAACTTAAAACTATGCTTTTAGTTGAGATATCGTTCAAAATAGTCATAACAACAATTGAAAAAGAAAGATAATTCATTCCTAGCCTATCAGAAAATTTAATTGAAAATCTTTTTTTTCCGAAAAGAATATTAATTTGAAACAAGTAAACACAATTTCAAGAAATAATTGATTTTAAAAAACGACTGACAGATTAAATCAAAAGAGGGATTAATGATTTGCGATTAGGTTATAACTGACGCAATAGAAGGCTGAATTATTGTTTTCACAATCACTCGGATCCAACGACTAAATATTTATTTGTTAGACTTACCTACACCTTTCGCATAACCATTCTCTTACTTGCTACTACTAATAGATTTATAATTTTCTACAAACATTTGCACCGTGGAACTTATCATTCGAGAGGAATGGTACTGAAGCAATTTCCCCATTCGTTTATTCAGAAAAAAGTCATCGAACTCAAGTTGTGTGGGCGATTAAATAGTTTCTAGCAGTATGTGAATATAACCATACTGAAATTTTACAACTTCGGAAAAATATTTGAGATGGAATAATATGAATTCATTGTATTTCGAGGTTTCTCATTAGCTGCTTATAAACACATATGTAATAAAGTTTAACAATGATATATGATATAATGCAAAGTGATTGACATTGATTACAGAAGGGATTAAATTAACGAAGACCAATTATATATATATATATATATATATATATATATATATATATATATATATACCACAACTTAAAATCAC
Organism: Schistosoma turkestanicum; assembly: GCA_944470395.2. NCBI lineage: Eukaryota > Metazoa > Platyhelminthes > Trematoda > Strigeidida > Schistosomatidae > Schistosoma > Schistosoma turkestanicum. Next base: position 50,297,658 of record OX103979.1, read on the forward strand.
CGAGGAATAACCAATAGACCTCAACCTTCCACATAAAGATATTATAACATAATTAGTTATTTTAACTGAAATCACCAAATGTAAAATGTTTCTCTGCATCTAATTAACAAAAACTTCATTTTATGTAATTTCTAAATTTGTTTGCACATTTCTATCTATATGTTCAGTTATCTTTTAAATATTGGACTTCAAATACAACCTTTATTCTAACATTGTGATCGTGTGCTAAGTTAAAAAAAACTCAAATGATAGCTTCATAATACCTAAATCTTCTACATTTCTTTAATGGATATTAAATAATTCGAATAGTATTCTAGATTTGACTGAAATAGAATGTAAATACTGGGATGTAATAATTTAAAAATAAAAATGCAACAATCTTATTGTTTGGTCTTGTGGTAGCCAATTTCGACGTGTTCTTCATCTTCGTAATTAGCTCGTCCAGACAATCGTTACTAAATAGCGTCTGACGGTTTATAAATCAGAAGGTGAACTCGAAGTGTTGAATACGTTTATTTTGGCACACCACAAATATGGGATAGCAGACCACAAGCAGACCGGACAAACACACTAGCGAGCGAATGGGCAAATGTGCGAATGTACGAATGAATTAATAAGAATAAAATGTTCGTATATATACATGGGAAGATATCTGAGTCATCGAGGTATTTAAGAAATTAATATTAAAGCGAATCGGATGAATTTGCACGTAAGCAGTGCCCAGTCGTACAAGCTCATACAAACTAGACAATAATAGCCCACGGTACATATAAGTTACTGTTGTACAAATGGCTTGGTTAAATAAATTAATCGAAAGGCTTGACAAAATTTAATGTAAGTGAATTCAAATATATGTGGAGGCACTACAGTGTCTCCCCATTATATAGTATTTATTATGTAGACAACAAATAAAGCAATTCAAATGAAAACATAAAACACCGTAATAATCTACGGTATTTGATCTTAACAGAATTGGCACTTTCATGATGAAATATTGATTTATAGCTTCATGTCCATTCTTTAAAAAAAAATCCAATTGTAATTATTTGATCTTTAATTTTCTTCATTTTTTCTCAAGAGATGTCATTGAATTATCTGCTAAACTATTGCCATTAATTGCTACATTTCAAATATTTGATGGAACTGTGGTAAGATTTTAAATAATTAAATTTTCTTTCTAATGTGATTCACATAAAATATAGAAAGTTATCTTTGCTATTCTATTGTTCATTGCAAACTATTTTCAAATAACTGAATATTCATATTCATATTGATTGAATGATAGTCTCTGTGATTCATTAGCTTATAGTTCTGAAACTCCAGCGACTTATTTTACTGGCAAGTTACAATGCTCTTGGAAGCCCATTTCGCTATTAGTTAGTTAGAATCTGTACTGTGGAAGAAAATGAAGCATGTCGGTGAAGTTTTATTCTGTTCATAGTCAACTTTACCGAGATAAATATTGACTGATTTCACTAATAACCTATGTCACTGAAAAAATCTAAACAGCAATATCTTGGAAAGTGCTCTTGAAAAACATTTAATGCATAGAACAAGATTATTAAGAACTAATCATTGGATAGGGGTTAAGATTTAACAAATCAAGCCCAGAAGAATTCGATTTGAAAACTATCAGACTAGTTTTCTATCAGCTAAGAAAAGTAACATAACCTATTACTAGATTCGCTATTTACTTTAGCTCCTCGCTATCCTTACACTAACAATAAAGTTCTATTTCCATTTCACATCACCACATTTCATGAGACACAAGAGACGAATTGTACTCAATAATCACCTGATATTTATTGACAAACAGGTGTCGTACTGTCTCGTGAGGATGTTACTATCTTGCATCATGCATAAATCAGAACAATACCAAGGTCTTAACTGGTCTAATAATTTCATATATGCATACCAAATAATATTGAATATCAGAGTAAAGGCTGGTAATTATCTAATTATTTGTTTATATGTTTTGTTCGACTATACAATATGGGAATTTTCGATGTCATGCATAAAGGTCGTTTTCATTGTTTACTGACATTCAGCTAGACTGAATCACCTTGTGATTCCCAGGCTAATAATTAACATTATAAACATTGGTTATCATTGTTTCTGAAACGTGAATATGTACTGTTTACTGTCAGGCATTGTCTGAAAAATATCAACATAGGCCTTTGTCTCAACAATCTAACCACAGATAATTTTAAACAAGGATCATATGATCCCTACCTGTGGATAAAGTCAAGTATGATTACGATTCATTTTGAATCGATCCATTCAACATAAGTTACCTAAATTTTGTAGCTGATCTGAAATACATATTAATGTGTGAATTACGTCATCACTCTATGGGCTAGAATTTACACAGATAATTGTCTAAGTTAGTTCATATCAGTTTACAGGATTATAAAGTAAAGAGATTATCGATTCAAATGTATCGATTGAATGTAATGCTGGCACTAAATTAGGGGCAATTCATGTAGTGTCATCAAGGCCATTAAATATAAAATATTTAAAGAAAATGAATTTTACAGATTTTTATCATAGAAAACCAGTTCTGTGTTTAGTTTTTAAGGTTTTTTGAATATTAATCAAATACGATGTAAATATATGGTGTGATCGGTTTATCGCACATTGTATTAATTAAAGAACTGTCAAAAGTCATATGTATGAACTAATAGGTCGTGATTTGTATCTATTGATCAATTTCAACTAATTAAGAGTGAAGTTGTGTCTGTCAAGTCAAACAACGTAGCAGTGGGCTATTGACGTCAAATAAATCCAGTCAGTCAATGAAATTAAAGTTCACGCATAACCATTAGATAAAAATTCCTTTGTTCATTTACTTCCATAGGGTGTTTGTGGAGGTGCCATTCGTGGAGCTGGACTGCAACTATTCGGTGCAATTGTTTGTTTTGTTAGCTTGTATTTAATAAGTTCTCCTATCAGTTTAGGCCTTGTTTATGGTGGTGGCTACGGTTTGGAAGGTAATTTGATGCAATTTTCGATTTTTAATTTAGAAATTTAGTTTACGAGTAATTTCACAAGAACTATTATTATTATTACTGATATTATTTTACTAAAATTATGTCTTTACGTTTATAAGATAATAGACTACTTAGTCAGTATAGTAACTTCAACCAATCTAAGTGATTCTTAATTCGACAGAAGATAAGCAAAAGACAAACCAGCAGTTGTAGTCTGTCGGAAAATCCTCTAGAGAACAGTACTAAAATCTCTTCATTGTCATCAAAAGTGAACACAGAAAGAGTAAACCATTCGTGGATATTTAATTTCTGGAACTACCACTATGTAAGTCATAGATAGCTAATTATTTCACTGAGTTAATGTGTTCGGTTAGTGAGCAAACTTAAATGAATTATACTTATTTTCAATATATTAGTCAGTGGATACATCATTGTATAAAATAAAATAAGTTTTGATTAAAACAAGTGATATCTTCTAAGCTAAGATTTATTTGTCTGTAAATTAATTGCACCACTTATAGGCGATGTTTGAACAAACTCTTTAGATGGTTTAACAATTCATTTCAACGAACTCTAAAAAACTATTTATTAACTAGTGGCCCGTGTTATGTAATAGTACAGAAATACGACAACAGATCAAATGACGTATGATATTATTACAAAGACCAACTAACTGTGAACGTTACCTATAAGAGCATTTATTTTCTTAGTGTGAAGACTATTCCTTATGTGGATTTACTTTTTATCAATAGGATTATGGGCAGGTATGACAGTTGGAACTATTTTCGAAGGTGTTATTTATCTTATAACTTGTCAGCGCATTAATTGGGAGAAACAAGTTCAGCTAGTAAGTAAATCTATGATCAAATCATTCTATTATTAAACGTTTATCAACAACACCAAATAGTCTTTTTAGAGGATTTGCGGGAATCAACTGCATTGAAAACATCCTTATATGATAGGCAAGCGTCAGAAAGGTGATTCCGAAACTTAATCGCACTCTATTTCACACCCAAAATTCAAGAGCTGTACAATGAGGTCTCAATAACAACTAATCTGCAGGAGCAATAAGGCGAAGAGATTGAGTAAATATGTCTTATCACAAAAAGCAATGCTTGACAAATGGAAGTCGATTACCGTATTTTGAAAACATTTATAGATAGGCAAGTTTTAAAAAGTTTTGTTACGAAATAGAATAAGTCCAGCTTATTTGTTTATTCGTCATGTGATAATGAGTTGTTATGTCATTCATCTTCAGATATGACATTTTTGTCAAGTTCATAGCTGATGAAAAGCCTATTTGTTTAGTAAGTTAACAGTTCTCTTTTTTTACAGCATGTACACACTTTTCTTCGTTTGCTGTCAAGAAATAGTTGAAAATCACGAACCTACCTTAGCTGAACTCTTAGTATACGACTTCTCAGTTATGAGCTTCCATGACCCCACCACAGGGAATCGAATCAAGAACCTTCGGTCTCGAGTGAACATTTAATATCGCGTTATATGGTACAATTTAGTTTATTAATAAGATATATCTTTATATTTCACAACCTTTGTTCAAAATCCAGGCAATTGAAAGAACAGAACAATTATTAATAAACGATGATCAGCTGCAAGAAAGAAGTACAAACCAAACAACTGAAGAAGTTCAACAGTCAACGGATACTAAACCCTCATCAATCAAAGGTGAATGCTTAGATGAAACGGAACAAACAAACATCCGAAATACCATTTCATTTCATGAAAGTAGGTTTCCTGATTTGTTTAAAATTTCGACTCTGCTATTAAGTAGCATATTCCATTTCACGACAGTATAAACAGGATTTTATCACGAAATTTTTTAAATGTGATGTAGACCGGTCAGTTTCTATTAACTGTTTTACCTAACTGTTTTTAAAACATCATCATGTAGAGACTCTGTTTTTGTGTTGAAATTAATAGCAATTCGTAATCTATTATATCCCAAAAATTGTAAATGAACCTATCACTAACCTTTAGATAACATTATGACGATCCATATAATAGTGTATATTTACAGATGCTATATTTGTCCGAAAATAAACAAGATTCACACTAACAGAGATTAAAAACTCCATCCAGTTGTTCATATATGACGTAAACATGTATTTGAGTTATTTGTTAGATTCACTTTTCATCAACGTAAAAAATTAATTGATTAAAGCTTTATTGTTCAGCATATACTGAAGTTAATATGAGTATTTTGTCATTATTAATAATCGTTGTTTGGTGTCTGTCGCTTACTGTAATTGATAAGACTCTTATTATTTGTAATGAAAAGAAGCCTGTAGATCTTCCAATAAATCAAGCGGTAATATGAAACGATACTATGTGGTATCGTAATTTTTCATTGACTTTGTTGTACCACTGTTCGTTGCCACAGTACTATTACATGGATAAAATTTTTAATCATAAACGAATCATATGAATATACTCTGGTACTTAAATATCATTAAGAAAAGTGGTCGAAATTTATCACTGAAGTTAAAATATGTAGATTCAATAATTAAATTTAATTTACATCTGTGACGAAAAATCATACACATGTTACGATATTCATATTCTGTTAATGATTTTCCAATAACTGAAAGCTTATCTCCGTAAATTCCTAAATAGTTTTAATAAGATTATGTACAATTCTGATGATTATTTTATTAAGATTTGTAATGCATATCAACCAAATAAGAAATAATCATGACAATAAAAACATTGTTGATCAAAATTCTTCACAAGTTATATTAAAAGCGACAATTCACAGTTGATTGTGAATCTTTACAGCCACAATTTCGACAAGAATAATCCGAAAGATAAATTTAATTGGCATCCAAGTAACAAGTTTAAGATTTTTTACTTTAAAGTTTGTTATTTTACGAATAGTAGGATTGAACAGTTATTCTGTTGTAATTAAAAATTACTTACCCCATTCTGTATCGCAAGAATTGTATAGACTAGTTTGCTTTAGTGACTAATTATTTATCCTAAAAAGATACATTTCTAAGAGCATTATATTCCAAAGTTGTTTGTATCACACAGATGTTATAATGAGTTTTAGTGACATTCAGTTATTAATTATACGATAACTTATTATTAATGGTGACTTCTATTCCGGAGGTTTAAAGGTGTTCTAACATTGATCGATTCATGATTTCAAAATGTTTAAAGGTTTGTTAAACATGAAATTTAGGATAGTGAACAGAAATCATGATTAGATCCCTAAAAGTTACTGTTCACTGCAAGAAAATATCATATATCTAATGATATCAATGAAGGAGTATTTAATGACATTGTCAAATTTATTAGCATAACTTAAAATGTGTAAGTTATTAGGTAAATCACTTAATAGTAAATCCTTTTACTTGAATTATAATATCCGAATTATATTAAAGCATGTTATTTTATTAGTGTAGAGTCCATTATTTAAGTCCTATTTAAGTCCTATTTTACATATCAAAAAGACAATATAATATAATAATTCTCTTCCAGGTGTGACAGAAGCAGGAACAAGCTTGGCAGATGGTTTTAACCTCCAAAACAATGATTTGAGTCCAAATACAAAAAAAATGCTTTCTACTCAGTTAAGAAAAGTCGTCTTGTCACGTATTATATTCATTTTATTTATGCTTTGTATACTAATTTTAGGCATAATTATTCGAGTACTTAAACCATGGTCAGGTAAATTTGGTGTATACTGTACATTTTTGAATGGGACATTCATCTCTTTAAAAGATAGTAATGATATTTTTCTTAGAAATTCAACAGAAACAATTCTAGATGCCGAAAATATTTTATTAAAATATGATGATCAAAACTGTACAATATCTATCCCGTAAATATATTATTCATTGTTTTTGAAGATGCATATATAGGTCGTAACGCGTATTTACCATAAAAATCCCTCATTTTATTATTATGTCAATCATATTATTGAATTCAGAACACAAGAAATAATAATATCATTCTACATGAAGAAGTCTTGATCTTTATTGAATTTTGAAAATGGGGTTCGAATTAGATAAAATGAGTACTGTTAAATTCTCCGGAATAGCGGTTGAATTCGTCGGAATAATGTACCCGAAGTCTTTTTAAGTCAGAAGACCATCTTGGTTACTCGGAAATATATATATATATATATATATATATATATATATATATATATATATATATATATATATATATTTAGTATACATATTACACAAATGTGGTTCTCCAATAAATAGTAATTAATTACGTTTAAGTTTACATTCAAGATGATAAGACAACAGCAACAGTCAACTAAAAAACAACTCAATGTAGAAATAACGGGTTCAAAATGGCTGCTTATGCAAAACATGCTCAAACCAATGGGGACATAATCATTTTGTTGATAATTAACTCAACTAATAAGAAAAAAGAGAAAGGAGTAGACCCTGTCTACTATTGAGTAGTATAGTCATAAATGAGTAATTCTAAAGTACTTTGAAGTGAATAGTAATGAGGGTTAGATTTTGGCATTCCACTAATTTACAGTAACTAATTTGGTTCATCTAATACTACTAGAGAACCAAATTTACTATTATTGATGTCAGTAACATCGACAGTCGCAGGAATCAATTTAAGCTTACGATGAAATATTTGTTCTCTTCATCATTCTGATGAGCCTCTGGTGTGAGAAATATCCTCGTGCTGTCACTTAACATGGAACATTTGTATTTGTTTGACTCAGGTCAGTAGCAATTATTTGAGCTAAATCAAATGAATTTGTCGATCGAATACACTGACCTAAAAATGCAAAAGTAGCAAAGCTAGCCAAAATGGAAGGTAGAAGTTAGTAGCCATTATGTTGTACAGCGGTGAGTTTCAAAAGTCCTTTTACCAACCAGCACGAGTTTCTGTATCTTTGATTAGTTTTGAAAGAAACTTGTAAGTATGTAACTGAAACGTTAATCGTTTACTTACATACTTATACCTAATACCGCTAAAGGAGCATAGGCCAGGGACCAGCATTCTCTGACCAACTCTGTCTTGGGACTTCCCCTCCAGTTCCACTCAAACGGTGTTCATTCTTTCCATATCTGCCTCCAGTTCTCGGAGCAGTGTGTTCCTATTTTCCTCTATCCCTTTTAGTTTCGGTTTGTCTTGTAATGAAGTTGGATGACTTCAGCAATGTATATCCTATCCACCCCCGACGCTTTATGCTTATTTCTGTCTCTGATGGAATCTGGTTTGCTGTTTAAAACAGAAAGTTGTTACCCATGTTGTCTGGGTAACTGATCTTCAGTATCTTGCGTAGACAAAAGTACATGAATATCTGTATCTTGTGGATGTTAGTTTTCGTAGTTCTTTAAATACTCTGAGACCTACTTCAGGAAAGGCTGCTGCCACATTGGCCGTTTTCTGTTGCATATATTGTGCTGTGAGGTAGAAAAGTTAGATCATCTGTGATGTCCAGATCATTCACCTGCATCTCAGCTTTTGACTGTATTCCGGGATTCCCCTCAAATTTTGGCGTCTTTATAATCCAGTTGGCTACCAAGAGATGAGATTGAGCAACATTGTCTGTCGTCGGTTTTCTAGTGGAACGAGTCTGTGATTGGTCCTACATGTAAGATCTTGCAGTGTAGTCCATCATTAGAATACCGTAAGATGTTGACTATTGTAGAGCCGTGAAGTTTACACGCCCACACTTATTCCAGAACAGAAGATTGTATATAGTATATCGATTTTTATTGATAGAAAGTCGAGTGATATTAGAATAATATCACGTGTTCAGCTTGTACAATCGATGATTACACGAAGCGATCGATAGATCCGCAGGGATGGCGTGGGTGGCGCTCGAAAAGTGACTTTCAGTACAAATAAACAAATGATGTACAATAAAACAGTTATTGTTACATATGTTCAATAATAAGTATTTGTACGTCAGTAATCGTGCTTTCTCGACAAAATAGTTCCACTACACTATCTTCTCAGGTACACCATAGTGTCAAAGAATACTCCATTAAGTCATCCTGTCCACGCTATCAAATGCTTTTTTGTAGTAAAATAGGTTGATGTGCAGTAGTGACTTCCATTCAATGTATTGTTCTACACTGATCCGTATAGTCAATATTTAATCAGTACTCAATCTACGGAATCGTTCATTCTGCTGAGCTATGTTCATTCGAAGACTTTTCCTGTTATTCACAATAGAGTGAAGGCTCTGTAGTCCTCAAACTTGCTGTGATATGCCTTCTTTGTTATCTTCATGAGATGTCTTTCCTTCCAGACTGTTGTTGCTCGTTCCTCCTCACAAATCTCGCTCAACAGAGTGTACAACATCTTTGGGGTTACTGTGATATCTACTTTTCGTGCTCCATTAGGTACGTTGCCTGGTCCTTCGGCTTTGCCATTCTTGATTTGCTTGATACCAACACTCATCTCCAACTGTCAGTGGATTAATCTCAATTAGCAGGTCCATAGGCACTGCTTCGATGATGCATGAGACTGGCCTACTAAAGATTTCTTCAGAGTGCTCTACCCATCTCTCTTGTTGTTCTACAATGTCAGTGATGGCTCTGACTTCTTTTTTCTTCAATAGTCATTCTGGTTTGCCGTATTTTCCATCAGGCTTCTTTGTTATGTTCTATAACTGTCTCATGTTTCTTTCTCTTGCAGCGTTTTCTTTTATCATTACTAGATCTTCCATATGTTCTCGCTTATCAGTTCTTATGCTCCTCTGCACTTCTTTGTTTAGTTCTGTGTAAGTGATGATCTGAAGCTATATCAACTCCCCCTTTGTTCCCAAGTTCTCTATAGTGCTTCTGAACTTTCTATTGTTTCAGTGTGATCAATTTGGTTCTGTTCAGTGTGATCCTGCGAAACCTATCAAACCTTATTGATGAGTTTGTGTGGGAATCTGGTGCCTACTATGACTGCTTGTGCGTGTAAGGCATAAGTCTTTCGATCGATTGTACTCACAAAATGACAAATAATTAGTATAAAGCGTAGTGTGGCTTGGAAGTCGCACTCGGGGAGAAGAAAGGAAGGAGACCAAAATGCATAACCTGATCGTTGTGGTATAGAGACCAGAAGATGTGAAGTAGAGGACATTCAACAATCTGACTGTTTTTCAAACGGGTGTTTGAAGATAAGATGTACATATTTTGTTCCCAAACCACGCCTTCTCTAAATACACTTTATCTCATTTAATATTAACTTCCTCATTCTTCACAACCTTACTTCTGACTCATATCCTTTTATTTCAAATTTCTCTTAATAAAAATGTAGTGTTTTAGGTAAGGTTGCTCGAAATGATTTTAATTTTGAATTGCTATAAGCTGAGGAAACCAAGTCCACCAAACATTTACCACTTTAATGTCCCTGAGCGCCCCAGGAGGCATTTAATGCTACTATGTACCTAGTTCACTTTAGTTAAGTCGAATTAGCGAAAAGTCACGGACAAAGAATCAAATTGTCTCAAGTTATCAGAAGGCATAATTTGTGCAGTTGATAAATAATCTAGTGATCCTGCTTCCTAATCATACCATCTAAAGTAACAAATGACCCATAGAGTGGTCATAATGTAGTGAACGAGAACACAGGTGGGGCAGCCGGATTGTATTTAGCGAAAATTACAGAGTTACTCAGTAAAATTGGAAAACCATATCGTAAGTCGTTAATTTGCAAAATATCAGTTCATCATATCGAACTGGACTGTTCCTGTTGCCAAACATCAATCCATTGTCACTATTCATGCGTTTCATACAAATTCCATTGTTTTCTAACTCTTCCTTTCTTGATCTTCCCCCATCTTCTGCTGCCAGACATTACGTTGGCACTCGCGTCATTTACTACTGATAAGTAGCTCACACCACAATAAGACACAAGAACGCTTTATAGCAGCTCTCTCAGTATTTTCTATAGGTCGTTAACAAACCTTCATAATCAGTAACCTTGGGTTATATCATCCTGTTATTTGTGTCGCTTTATAAGTTGTTGAGGTGATCATTTCATATTGTTACATATCCAAAAAACTTACATCCACCTGGAAGATATATATTTACCTCTATAGTTCATCCTTTCGCTGGTTGGACGTATCGAACCATTGCAAAACCATTTCTTGAAAGATCACTTCATTACATCTTTCTGTCAACTGTCTCAGCCATTAACAGTAACAATGCAATCAAATATCAGTGAATTAAGAGCTATAATCCGAAAGATCAACTCTCATATGCTCAGCTGATTTGTAGTGTAAGGGAAAAGCTAAGTTGACGCATTAAAAGTCAAGCTAGCGTTTCTCATCACCAACTGAGACCAGCTATGACGCTAAAATATTAGGGTTTTGTTAGGAGCAAATCTGAAGTTCTGAGTTTGGTTTCCTGCATTAGGGTTAAGGCTTTATCACGATTTAACATCAATCATGATTACATTTTTTGTTATTCTACTGTTCATGGACTTGAGAGACTTGTAGTTGTGATTCGGAGTAAGGGTTGAGAAAAATACAATCTAGTTTCAATAAAAACTACTGATAGTACATTGAAACATGACAAATACTTCTTCGTACGATTTGCCTAGAGAGTATTTTTGTTCTGTAATTCAACAAAATTACCATTATAAATTCTTCCATCGGTTTCACTACAGAAATTTCTATAGGTTTAGGTCTTTTAAGGACTACATATTGCTTATCTCTACTTCGTTAATAATAATATTCAAGTTTTGCATAGCTGCGCTGTTAACCTTGAGCGAAATAGATGAGATGTTATCCTATTTTTGATTGGTTTACTCAGGGCCATTAGTATATCTAACGTTTACCCACATTTTCAGCAGATCTTCACTAGAAACGCAAAGTTACGCATCTTTTCGCAACATCTACGCAGCTTAGATCACACATTTCCAGACATACTGATTACTTACCGAATATATCTTCGGTTTTCTACATTTTGACTCCTGATTTTACTGAGTGTAGGATTCTTGGTTTGAAACGTGTCGTGGACAGAAGCTTTTTAAAAACGACGAATATCCGTATCATCTAAAAAGAAATCATCTAAGTATAATTTTCAGATAGGTCTCTTTCATTCTTACTTGAATTCTCTGCATCATCAATCTTCTTTTTTATCTTAAACCTACTTACGATTAAAGGATAAACACTTAAGTCAAAATCGGCTTTGATAAGGCACTTTCAGAATATTTTACGATTTTTGTCTGTTTCCAAACTTGAACCTTAGTCCTGTTTTATATAAGCACTAGGTAGTTGGTAGTGGAGTTGATAATGCAAACTGAATTTCTAACTATTAAGCTTATCGTTTAGTCTCTACAGTATGTTTGTAATGTTTCCGACTGCAGTGAGACTACATATCAGTTGTCAAAATGATTGTGATCATTCATGTCTAGCAACCCTTACTTCATTCTGCTTCTAGGACTATCGAGTGGAGTACATTGTTCATCAATGAAACACGGCCCATACTTAAGGTGAATAGTTTTCCGACTACAGGAGTAATATAACAAGCACGCGGACTACATCGCTATGTACAGATGAATGTCTGATGTGGTAAACCAAACAGTAAAGCAATGAACAACGTATAAATATCATGAGGCGATGAAGTTTCCGAGATTCGAACTGTCAGTTATAAAGCGTTAATTAAGATTGGAATAAATGATTAAACAAAAATGAGAAATTTGACTGCTGTCTGATCACGAATTTTCTTAAGAAGACTTCCAGAAATTGTACGTGAACCAACTCTCTAGACTTCTGATAGCATAAGTGGTTCTGATGGAATTTCCTCATATACTGTACAGATACAGAAAATGCGTATTTCGTGATAAGGGTTTGAGATTTAAGATCATTGCGACATATCTATTTCTACTCTCTGTCAAGGATGCTGAAGGTGTGTCATTCGAGACTATTCAAAACATCATATATTATTTAACGACAATAATCCAGTTGTTTTACAACAAACAATACTAATGGTCGACATATGGTTGAGCCCAAGAGCCAATGGCTGATTCTCAGTATTCCAAAGATAGTCAGAAATAGAAATAATTTTTCCACATACGCAATAACATGTGAAACCGTTTTAAGTACTTTCCACAACCGAATTCAGAGAACAGGCAACACTGATGACCTGTCCTGTTCTTCTTTTGTTGAGATAGCTTTAAGAACAGACTAGATAATCACGCACTCACAAACGGAATATTATCTCCCTCTTGGAGAAGCTGTGCTTGATGCATGTTTTGAGACTCGTTAGTTTTTATCATAGCCATTTCCTCAGAATACTTACTTGATCTCGACTATTATCTCCGTTTCCTCACTTTTGCTCACCATTCGGTCCTCTCTCACAATTTTCAGTGCTGATTAATAAACATTGAAAACCACCTGGAGCCGTACCAAAAGATCAAGAATCGAGCGCTGAGAAATCAATTGGTTTACACTAGCTCGCGAAAAAGATATTGGATATAAATTGTACATTGAATGCATCTTCAGACGTGTCTCCCGAGGAGGGATTATAAATGTATGCGTTTCAATCCGTGGAATGTTGCTGGATAATGATACAGTCAGTTATTTCATTCTGATTTTTGTTATAAATCTTAGTTCCTCACATTTCTGCACAAGCTTTTCAATCAATCGAAGTCTAGCGGATCGTTGTATATTACAATGAAAAGATGTAAGCGCTCTTGTACTGCAATTTCTCTTACGTATAGATGATGGACGAGTTAAACCTATCCCAAAGAGAACACCAAAAGTGAAAGATATCCACGCAACCACCGAAAACAGCTGCCTTCTACGGGCTACACTTGGAAACCAAAAAATCAGTACTGTGGTGAGTATGAATAGCGAATGATTAAAATTATTCTATGATATTATGTGAAAACATTATGCAGCTACCTGGTGCATTATACTTGCAAAGCCCTTATTTTTCGGCGTCCACGTAACTACGCCGTGCCATATACATTTTGGTTCCAGCAATTACGTGACCAGAATAAATACTCACTCGTTAAAATACCCTTTCTTAGTTACTCATTAGTAACTATTCCTCCAGTTAGTTTCTCAGTCCAGAGTGTTTTGAGTGTATCTCCGTACTATCTTAGTGCAGTATGTCACAATATTGAGCTAGGTAACATGGTTATCTTGTGGCTTGTTGAGATGGGCACATTTTTGTTGATAACCCTGTAAAACCCATTCCTCCTCAGTGGTTTACACTGACTACAGAATTTCGCGAAAAACCATCCTCTGCCCTTAAGTTGCATTTCAGTTTTATTAGCTCAAACTCATAATTTCAGGTTTGTCACTGTAGACTCCTGCTTCAAATTACTAGTTAGTAGCATAGCTCTTCTCCGCCAGTAGAACCTTAGGGGCTACTGCCGGTCCCAAGCCCGGATAAAGGAGGAGGGGGTTAAACATGGGGTTGGCGACCCCATTCCGTTGAAATCTCACTTGCCAAAAAAACGCTAACCAGAAAAAATAATTCAAACCATTTTAACTCTGCCCTGGGAGTTGGAAGAAGAATTATGACGTCTCGTGATGAAAGCCGAGTTCCCTCGGAAGTCACGGGGCCGATGCCTCTTTTTTCAACCAGAGCAACCATTTTTTAGGTACAGGGAACGTTCGTACATTGTGGGAAACTGGAAGACTATTTCAAGTTGCGGCAGAAATGAAAAGATACAACCTCGAGGTGCTCGGCATCAGTGAAACGCATTGGACACAGGTAGGACAACTGAGACTTGCTTCAGGGGAACTGCCGTTATACTCTGGTCATGAAGAGCAAAACGCTCCACATACACAAGGAGTTGCACTGATGCTGTCCAAACAAGGATAAAAGGCACTGATATGATAAGAATCTCATGGACCTACGATCATCAAAGCATCCTTCAAAACAAAGAAAGAGGACATTACAATGAACGTCATCCAATGTTATGCAACCTGACCAACGACTACAATGACGACGATAAAGATCAATTCTACGAAAGGCTGCAGTCAATCGTCGAGAAATGTTCACCAAAGGATTTAACGATTCTTATGGGAGACCTGAATGCCAAGGTTGGCATGGACAACACTGGAAAATGGGACGACATGGACTGGGAGAAAGAAACGAAAACGGTGAGAGATTTGCAAACCTATGTGCCTTCAACAAACTGGTCATCGGTGGCACAATATTCCCGCACAAACGCATTCACAAAGCCACATGGATTTCACCGGATCACACTACTCAAAACCAAATTGACCATATCTGTATCAACAAAAAGTTCAGAAGGACCATGGAGGATGTGAGAACCAAGAGAGGAGCTGATATAGCTTCAGATCACCACTTGCTGATCGCCAAAATGAGATTGAAGCTAAAGAAGCACTGGACAACGGGGCAGACAACATCACAGAAGTTTAATACAGCCTTTCTTCGGGATACCGTAAAACTCAACGAATTCACGATAGCCCTCACCAATAGGTTCCAGGCCTTTCAGGATCTACTCAATGGAGAGGAAGCAACATTGGAGATCAATTGGAAAGGGATTAAGGAGGCAATCACTTCAACATGTCAGGAGGTCCTTGGTCGCAAGCAGCACCATCACAAAGAATGGATCTCTGTTGGTACTCTTGAAAAAATTCAAGAAAGGAGGAACAAGAAGGCAGCAGTGAATGTCAGCCGAACAAGAGCAGAGAAAGTTACCACACAAGCTGCATACACAGAAGCAAACAGGGAAGTGAAGAAGAGCATCAGAGCTGACAAACGAAAGTTGAACAGTGAGCACGTGAATCTCTCTACAGCACCCACACAACTGACTGGGTATGTAGCTAATAGCAGGAGTGGCAGGATAGTGGAGGATCATCATCGTGTTCACTGTGTCAACTTTCGTTTGTCAGCTCTGATGCTCTTCTTCACTTCCCTGTTTGCTTCTGTGTATGCAGCTTGTGTGGTAACTTTCTCTGCTCTTGTTCGGCTGACATTCACTGCTGCCTTCTTGTTCCTCCTTTCTTGAATTTTTTCAAGAGTACCAACAGAGATCCATTCTTTGTGATGGTGGTGCTTGCGACCAAGGACCTCCTGGCATGTTGAAGTGATTGCCTCCTTAGTCCCTTTCCAATTGTTCTCCAATGTTGCTTCCTCTCCATTGAGTAGATCCTGAAAGGCCTGGAACCTATTGGTGAGGGCTATCGTGAATTCGGTTGAGTTTTACGGTATCCCGAAGAAAGGCTGTATTAAACTCTGTGATGTTGTCTGCCCCGTTGTCCAGTGCTTCTTTAGCTTCAATCTCATTTTGGCGATCAGCAAGTGGTGATCTGAAGCTATATCAGCTCCTCTCTTGGTTCTCACATCCTCCATGGTCCTTCTGAACTTTTT
This sequence comes from Schistosoma turkestanicum, assembly GCA_944470395.2. Taxonomy (NCBI): domain Eukaryota; kingdom Metazoa; phylum Platyhelminthes; class Trematoda; order Strigeidida; family Schistosomatidae; genus Schistosoma; species Schistosoma turkestanicum. The sequence goes on from OX103979.1 coordinate 50,313,955, forward strand.
GTTGATACAGATATGGTCAATTTGGTTTTGAGTAGTGTGATCCGGTGAAATGCATGTTGCTTTTTGAATGCGTTTGGGCGGGAATATGGTGGCCACCGATGACCAGTTTGTTGAAGGCACATAGGTTTGCAAATCTCTCACCGTTTTCGTTTCTTTCTCCCAGTCCATGTCGTCCCATGATGTCTTCATATCCAGTGTTGTCCATGCCAACCTTGGCATTCAGGTCCCCATAAGAATCGTCAAATCCTTTGGTGAACATTTCTCGACGATTGACTGCAGCCTTTCGTAGAATTGATCTTTATCGTCGTCATTGTAGTCGTTGGTAGGTGCATAACATTGGATGATGTTCATTGTAATGTCCTCTTTCTTTGTTTGAAGGATGCTTTGATGATCCTCGGTCCATGAGATTCCCATCCTATCAGTGCCTTTTGTGCATGTTTGGACAGCATCAGTGCAACTCCTTGTGTATGTGAAGCGTTTTCCTCTTCATGACCAGAGTATAACAGCAGTTCCCCTGAAGCAAGTCTCAGTTGTCCAACCTGTGTCCAATGCGTTTCACTGATGCCGAGCACCTCGAGGTTGTATCTTTTCATTTCTGCCGCAACTTGAAATAGTCTTCCAGTTTCCCACAATGTACGAACGTTCCATGTACCTAAAAAAATGGTTGCTCTGGTTGTCAGAAGAGGCATCGGCCCCGTGACTTCCGAGGGAACTCGGCTTTCATCACGAGACGTCATAATTCTTCTTCCAACTCCCAGGGCAGAGTTAAAATGGTTTGAATTATTTTTTCTGGTTAGCGTTTTTTTGGCAAGTGAGATTTCAACGGAATGGGGTCGCCAACCCCATGTCCAACCCTCCTCCTTTATCCGGGCTTGGGACCGGCAGTAGCCCCTAAGGTTCTACTGGCGGAGAAGAGCTATGCTACTAACTAGTAATTTGAAGCAGGAGTCTACAGTGACAAACCTGAAATTATGAGTTTGAGCTAATAAAACTGAAATGCAACTTAAGGGCAGAGGATGGTTTTTCGCGAAATTCTGTAGTCAGTGTAAACCACTGAGGAGGAATGGGTTTTACAGGGTTATCAACAGAAATGTGCCCATCTCAACAAGCCACAAGATAACCATGTTACCTAGCTCAATATTGTGACATACTGCACTAAGATAGTACGGAGATACACTCAAAACACTCTGGACTGAGAAACTAACTGGAGGAATAGTTACTAATGAGTAACTAAGAAAGGGTATTTTAACAAGTGAGTATTTATTCTGGTCACGTAATTGCTGGAACCAAAATGTATATGGCACGGCGTAGTTACGTGGACGCCGAAAAATAAGGGCTTTGCAAGTATAATGCACCAGGTAGCTGCATAATGTTTTCACATAATATCATAGAATAATTTTAATCATTCGCTATTCATACTCACCACAGTACTGATTTTTTGGTTTCCAAGTGTAGCCCGTAGAAGGCAGCTGTTTTCGGTGGTTGCGTGGATATCTTTCACTTTTGGTGTTCTCTTTGGGATAGGTTTAACTCGTCCATCATCTATACGTAAAAGAAATTGCAGTACAAGAGCGCTTACATCTTTTCATTGTAATATACAACGATCCGCTAGACTTCGATTGATTGAAAAGCTTGTGCAGAAATGTGAGGAACTAAGATTTATAACAAAAATCAGAATGAAATAACTGACTGTATCATTATCCAGCAACATTCCACGGATTGAAACGCATACATTTATAAACCCTCCTCGGGAGACACGTCTGAAGATGCATTCAATGTACAATTTATATCCAATATCTTTTTCGCGAGCTAGTGTAAACCAATTGATTTCTCAGCGCTCGATTCTTGATCTTTTGGTACGGCTCCAGGTGGTTTTCAATGTTTATTAATCGGCACTGAAGATTGTGAGAGAGGACCGAATGGTGAGCAAAAGTGAGGAAACGGAGATAATAGTCGAGATAAAGTAAGTATTCTGAGGAAATGGCTATGATAAAAACTAACGAGTCTCAAAACATGCATCAAGCACAGCTTCTCCAAGAGGGAGATAATATTCCGTTTGTGAGTGCGTGATTATCTAGTCTGTTCTTAAAGCTATCTCAACAAAAGAAGAACAGGATAGGTCATCAGTGTTGCCTGTTCTCTGAATTCGGTTCTGGAAAGTACTTAAAACGGTTTCACATGTTATTGCGTATGTGGAAAAATTATTTCTATTTTTGACTATCTTTGGAATACTGAGAATCAGCCATTGGCTCTTGGGCTCAACCATATGTCGACCATTAGTATTGTTTGTTGTAAAACAATTGGATTATTGTCGTTAAATAATATATGATGTTTTGAATAGTCTCGAATGACACACCTTCAGCATCCTTGACAGAGAGTAGAAATAGATATGTCGCAATGATCTTAAATCTCAAACCCTTATCACGAAATACGCATTTTCTGTATCTGTACAGTATATGAGGAAATTCCATCAGAACCACTTATGCTATCAGAAGTCTAGAGAGTTGGTTCACGTACAATTTCTGGAAGTCTTCTTAAGAAAATTCGTGATCAGACAGCAGTCAAATTTCTCATTTTTGTTTAATCATTTATTCCAATCTTAATTAACGCTTTATAACTGACAGTTCGAATCTCGGAAACCTCATCGCCTCATGATATTTATACGTTGTTCATTGCTTTACTGTTTGGTTTACCACATCAGACATTCATCTGTACATAGCGATGTAGTCCGCGTGCTTGTTATATTACTCCTGTAGTCGGAAAACTATTCACCTTAAGTATGGGCCGTGTTTCATTGATGAACAATGTACTCCACTCGATAGTCCTAGAAGCAGAATGAAGTAAGGGTTGCTAGACATGAATGATCACAATCATTTTGACAACTGATATGTAGTCTCACTGCAGTCGGAAACATTACAAACAAACTGTAGAGACTAAACGATAAGCTTAATAGTTAAAAATTCAGTTTGCATTATCAACTCCACTACCAACTACCTAGTGCTTATATAAAACAGGACTAAGGTTCAAGTTTGGAAACAGACAAAAATCGTAAAATATTCTGAAAGTGCCTTATCAAAGCCAATTTTGACTTAACTGTTTATCCTTTAATCGTAAGTAGGTTTAAGATAAAAAAGAAGATTGATGATGCAGATAATTCAAGTAAGAATGAAAGAGACCTATCTGAAAATTATACTTAGATGATTTCTTTTTAGATGATACGGATATTCGTCGTTTTTAAAAAGCTTCTGTCCACGACACGTTTCAAACCAAGAATCCTACACTCAGTAAAATCAGGAGTCAAAATGTAGAAAACCGAAGATATATTCGGTAAGTAATCAGTATGTCTGGAAATGTGTGATCTAAGCTGGGTAGATGTTGCGAAAAGATGCGTAACTTTGCGTTTCTAGTGAAGATCTGCTGAAAATGTGGGTAAACGTTAGATATACTAATGGCCCTGAGTAAACCAATCAAAAATAGGATAACACCTCATCTATTTCGCTCAAGGTTAACAGCGCAGCTATGCAAAACTTGAATATTATTATTAACGAAGTAGAGATAAGCAATATGTAGTCCTTAAAAGACCTAAACCTATAGAAATTTCTGTAGTGAAACCGATGGAAGAATTTATAATGGTAATTTTGTTGAATTACAGAACAAAAATACTCTCTAGGCAAATCGTACGAAGAAGTATTTGTCATGTTTCAATGTACTATCAGTAGTTTTTATTGAAACTAGATTGTATTTTTCTCAACTCTTACTCCGAATCACAACTACAAGTCTCTCAAGTCCATGATCAGTAGAATAACAAAAAATGTAATCATGATTGATGTTAAATCGTGATAAAGCCTTAACCCTAATGCAGGAAACCAAACTCAGAACTTCAGATTTGCTCCTAACAAAACCCTAATATTTTAGCGTCATAGCTGGTCTCAGTTGGTGATGAGAAACGCTAGCTTGACTTTTAATGCGTCAACTTAGCTTTTCCCTTACACTACAAATCAGCTGAGCATATGAGAGTTGATCTTTCAGATTATAGCTCTTAATTCACTGATATTTGATTGCATTGTTACTGTTAATGGTTGAGACAGTTGACAGAAAGATGTAATGAAGTGATCTTTCAAGAAATGGTTTTGCAATGGTTCGATACGTCCAACCAGCGAAAGGATGAACTATAGAGGTAAATATATATCTTCCAGGTGGATGTAAGTTTTTTGGATATGTAACAATATGAAATGATCACCTCAACAACTTATAAAGCGACACAAATAACAGGATGATATAACCCAAGGTTACTGATTATGAAGGTTTGTTAACGACCTATAGAAAATACTGAGAGAGCTGCTATAAAGCGTTCTTGTGTCTTATTGTGGTGTGAGCTACTTATCAGTAGTAAATGACGCGAGTGCCAAAGTAATTTCTGGCAGCGGAAGATGGGGGAAGATCAAGAAAGGAAGAGTTAGAAAACAATGGAATTTGTATGAAACGCATGAATAGTGACAATGGATTGATGTTTGGCAACAGGAACAGTCCAGTTCGATATGATGAACTGATATTTTGCAAATTAACGACTTACGATATGGTTTTCCAATTTTACTGAGTAACTCTGTAATTTTCGCTAAATACAATCCGGCTGCCCCACCTGTGTTCTCGTTCACTACATTATGACCATTCTATGGGTCATTTGTTACTTTAGATGGTATGATTAGGAAGCAGGATCACTAGATTATTTATCAACTGCACAAATTATGCCTTCTGATAACTTGAGACAATTTGATTCTTTGTCCGTGACTTTTCGCTAATTCGACTTAACTAAAGTGAACTAGGTACATAGTAGCATTAAATGCCTCCTGGGGCGCTCAGGGACATTAAAGTGGTAAATGTTTGGTGGACTTGGTTTCCTCAGCTTATAGCAATTCAAAATTAAAATCATTTCGAGCAACCTTACCTAAAACACTACATTTTTATTAAGAGAAATTTGAAATAAAAGGATATGAGTCAGAAGTAAGGTTGTGAAGAATGAGGAAGTTAATATTAAATGAGATAAAGTGTATTTAGAGAAGGCGTGGTTTGGGAACAAAATATGTACATCTTATCTTCAAACACCCGTTTGAAAAACAGTCAGATTGTTGAATGTCCTCTACTTCACATCTTCTGGTCTCTATACCACAACGATCAGGTTATGCATTTTGGTCTCCTTCCTTTCTTCTCCCCGAGTGCGACTTCCAAGCCACACTACGCTTTATACTAATTATTTGTCATTTTGTGAGTACAATCGATCGAAAGACTTATGCCTTACACGCACAAGCAGTCATAGTAGGCACCAGATTCCCACACAAACTCATCAATAAGGTTTGATAGGTTTCGCAGGATCACACTGCACAGAACCAAATTGATCACACTGAAACAATAGAAAGTTCAGAAGCACTATAGAGAACTTGGGAACAAAGGGGGAGTTGATATAGCTTCAGATCATCACTTACACAGAACTAAACAAAGAAGTGCAGAGGAGCATAAGAACTGATAAGCGAGAACATATGGAAGATCTAGTAATGATAAAAGAAAACGCTGCAAGAGAAAGAAACATGAGACAGTTATACAACATAACAAAGAAGCCTGATGGAAAATACGGCAAACCAGAACGACTATTGAAGAAAAAAGAAGTCAGAGCCATCACTGACATTGTAGAACAACGAGAGAGATGGGTAGAGCACTCTGAAGAAATCTTTAGTAGGACAGTCTCATGCATCATCGAAGCAGTGCCTATGGACCTGATAATTGAGATTAATCCACTGACAGTTGGAGATGAGTGTTGGTATCAAGCAAATCAAGAATGGCAAAGCCGAAGGACCAGGCAACGTACCTAATGGAGCACGAAAAGTAGATATCACAGTAACCCCAAAGATGTTGTACACTCTGTTGAGCGAGATTTGTGAGGAGGAACAAGCAACAACAGTCTGGAAGGAAAGACATCTCATGAAGATAACAAAGAAGGCATATCACAGCAAGTTTGAGGACTACAGAGCCTTCACTCTATTGTGAATAACAGGAAAAGTCTTCGAATGAACATAGCTCAGCAGAATGAACGATTCCGTAGATTGAGTACTGATTAAATATTGACTATACGGATCAGTGTGGAACAATACATTGAATGGAAGTCACTACTGCACATCAACCTATTTTACTACAAAAAAGCATTTGATAGCGTGGACAGGATGACTTAATGGAGTATTCTTTGACACTATGGTGTACCTGAGAAGATAGTGTAGTGGAACTGTTTTGTCGAGAAAGCACGATTACTGACGTACAAATACTTATTATTGAACATATGTAACAATAACTGTTTTATTGTACATCATTTGTTTATTTGTACTGAAAGTCACTTTTCGAGCGCCACCCACGCCATCCCTGCGGATCTATCGATCGCTTCGTGTAATCATCGATTGTACAAGCTGAACACGTGATATTATTCTAATATCACTCGACTTTCTATCAATAAAAATCGATATACTATATACAATCTTCTGTTCTGGAATAAGTGTGGGCGTGTAAACTTCACGGCTCTACAATAGTCAACATCTTACGGTATTCTAATGATGGACTACACTGCAAGATCTTACATGTAGGACCAATCACAGACTCGTTCCACTAGAAAACCGACGACAGACAATGTTGCTCAATCTCATCTCTTGGTAGCCAACTGGATTATAAAGACGCCAAAATTTGAGGGGAATCCCGGAATACAGTCAAAAGCTGAGATGTAGGTGAATGATCTGGACATCACAGATGATCTAACTTTTCTACCTCACAGCACAATATATGCAACAGAAAACGGCCAATGTGGCAGCAGCCTTTCCTGAAGTAGGTCTCAGAGTATTTAAAGAACTACGAAAACTAACATCCACAAGATACAGATATTCATGTACTTTTGTCTACGCAAGATACTGAAGATCATTTACCCAGACAACATGGGTAACAACTTTCTGTTTTAAACAGCAAACCAGATTCCATCAGAGACAGAAATAAGCATAAAGCGTCGGGGGTGGATAGGATATACATTGCTGAAGTCATCCAACTTCATTACAAGACAAACCGAAACTAAAAGGGATAGAGGAAAATAGGAACACACTGCTCCGAGAACTGGAGGCAGATATGGAAAGAATGAACACCGTTTGAGTGGAACTGGAGGGGAAGTCCCAAGACAGAGTTGGTCAGAGAATGCTGGTCCCTGGCCTATGCTCCTTTAGCGGTATTAGGTATAAGTATGTAAGTAAACGATTAACGTTTCAGTTACATACTTACAAGTTTCTTTCAAAACTAATCAAAGATACAGAAACTCGTGCTGGTTGGTAAAAGGACTTTTGAAACCCACCGCTGTACAACATAATGGCTACTAACTTCTACCTTCCATTTTGGCTAGCTTTGCTACTTTTGCATTTTTAGGTCAGTGTATTCGATCGACAAATTCATTTGATTTAGCTCAAATAATTGCTACTGACCTGAGTCAAACAAATACAAATGTTCCATGTTAAGTGACAGCACGAGGATATTTCTCACACCAGAGGCTCATCAGAATGATGAAGAGAACAAATATTTCATCGTAAGCTTAAATTGATTCCTGCGACTGTCGATGTTACTGACATCAATAATAGTAAATTTGGTTCTCTAGTAGTATTAGATGAACCAAATTAGTTACTGTAAATTAGTGGAATGCCAAAATCTAACCCTCATTACTATTCACTTCAAAGTACTTTAGAATTACTCATTTATGACTATACTACTCAATAGTAGACAGGGTCTACTCCTTTCTCTTTTTTCTTATTAGTTGAGTTAATTATCAACAAAATGATTATGTCCCCATTGGTTTGAGCATGTTTTGCATAAGCAGCCATTTTGAACCCGTTATTTCTACATTGAGTTGTTTTTTAGTTGACTGTTGCTGTTGTCTTATCATCTTGAATGTAAACTTAAACGTAATTAATTACTATTTATTGGAGAACCACATTTGTGTAATATGTATACTAAATATATATATATATATATATATATATATATATATATATATATTTCCGAGTAACCAAGATGGTCTTCTGACTTAAAAAGACTTCGGGTACATTATTCCGACGAATTCAACCGCTATTCCGGAGAATTTAACAGTACTCATTTTATCTAATTCGAACCCCATTTTCAAAATTCAATAAAG